>OY390720.1:31053032-31400532 GCA_959613375.1 Heteropelma amictum
GGCAACACAAGAGATTATAATATGAACGTGCCTTTTTCGTTCTCCGCCTCTCGAATCCTTCCGCCCCTCGTGCAATCATCGTACCAGCTCCCTCATTACGTCGAAGATATTTCATTGTTTATCCTCTCTTCCGCCAAACTCTCGCGCAATCACGAATCGAATGTTCTTCTTCGTTGATTTCTCGCTTTCCTGATTCTATTTTTCGTCGCGGATTACTTATTTTCAACGATTATCCTGTTTCGATTATAAGCGTCGTTCGCCGACGAGAATGTAAACACAAATGCGCGCAAAAATTGTCCAAGACGACAATGGAGGACTCATCGCGGGGACCTTTGATATACAAGAGATATTCCGCGCGTTGTTGCCTCTCCAAAGAGGATTCAGCTTTTGGTCTCCTCTTACGATTTCTCACCCCTCCATCGTATATAATTGTTTCCCTCTAGGAAGTAACCCACCACCCCCCTCCCACTTCCTCTCCTCTTTCACCCTCGTACCTAGCGGGACGCCCACGCACGAAAAATCTCCCTTCCTGGGGTTATCGTGTGTGCCAGTGTGTGTATGTGAGGGTGTTTGGCTAAAAGCAGCAAAGGAGGAGAAATTGAGGATGCGCGGTACCAGAAACTCCTGGGGGATGATGATGCATCCCTCAACCTGTTTTCCTTTTCCAATGGGAGCCACGAGGATACGATTCCGAGCGCATGTCCGCACTCGTACCTGGACCATTTCGTCCTTCATGTGGGTAATTGAATTTTTTTTCCATTTATTTGCACCCCCCTCATCCCCCCTCGCCTACACCTGCCATTGCAGTCATTGTGTTCAAAAAATCGGCTCGTTACTTGCCACGCATCTCGTTTTCCACGTTCGTCACGTCATTACTTTCGTTGACATGCATTTACGTCCAATTGAACGCCAAAATTGTCGAGCGGAGAAGTCAGCTGTTGCGATCGAAAACAACGGAAATATCTCTCGGGATGAATTTTTTTTTTTCGATGTTTTTTTTCTTATCTGACGTTTATCGTAAGCGTCATTATCGTGAAAAAGGGAAAATTCCTTTTTCGCGATTTCGTCGCTTGTTCATCATTAATTTACCGAACTTTAGACACTCCGATGTTTGAACGTTAACTCAGTGACGTTTCCTTTTTTTCCTCTTGTCTTTTTCCGGGTATGGCAATTACGGAATGTATGATATTATGGTAAAAAGGAGAAATTTCGGTTGCGCAACAATGACTTTTCGTTCGATGACTCAAGGATCATTTCGTCATTCGTTCGTCATGAATTGATTGAATTGATGATTACGAAAGTTTTTCGTTTTTTTTTCCTCCTCCGTCGGTTATGGGATCATCATTATCGTGAAAAGAGGAATTTTCCTTGTTGCCTCTTTCGCGATAAGAAACGGGAAAAGAATAAACCGACGCGAGATGATGAATAATTTTTTTTTGCCATCCTTGTCGCGCATCATTTTTTCCGATCGTCACTGAAGACTTTAGAGCCACGTTGTACGCGTAAAGATTTCATTGATCCAACGAATCAAGAGTTACGAATGAAATAACAATGAAAAGATGACTCGATAACTGTTAACAATTACGAGGTGACGATCTCCGCTATTGTCCAAATCCTCCGTCCAAATGCTATTGTCTCAATCAACGCAATTGTATTTTCCCTAATTTCGATTGTTCATCGTAGTTGTAGCGTGCGGGGCAATCACGCGATAATTACCACCTGACGTTGTGCATGTATATGTATTTCTACAGCATATTTCTCGCTCCCCCTCTCGTCTTTATCTTCTGTGCAACCCATGTGTATGTTCTCACCTACGAGAAGCCGCGTATATTAGCGAAACGGACAAAAGTTATGGGACCACGAGTGTGGAGAGGAATTCTGGATGCAGCTAAAGATAATTCGAACAAACATGTGCCATTGTATACAGGGTGAGCCAAAAGTCCACGTGGACGTGTCAATGGAAAATTGAATGTTCCAAAGATCCAAGTCGGCAATTGATCCACAATTTTTTTGCTCGCGCGAAAATCCCTCTCAATATCGTATCAATTTTCCAACTCGGACCAAATAAACGTGGTCCAATAATGTTCCAATAAAATTCAAATTACACGTGTATAATACGAAGGTGTATTATTACATGATGTGTACGGCAAGTTACATGTATATGCACCCTTCCTTAACATTTAAGGCACCCTAACAATTTTTTTGTTTTCGCGAAAATCCCTCTCAATATCGTATCAATTTTCCAACTTGGACCAAATAAACGTGGTCCAATAATGTTCCAATAAAATTCAAATTACACGTGTGTAATACGAAGGTTTATTATTAAATGATGTGTACGGCAAGTTACATGTATATGCACCCTTCCTTAACATTTAAGGCACCCTAACAATTTTTTTGTTTTCGCGAAAATCCCTCTCAATATCGTATCAATTTTCCAACTTGGACCAAATAAACGTGGTCCAATAATGTTCCAATAAAATTCAAATTACACGTGTGTAATACGAAGGTTTATTATTAAATGATGTGTACGGCAAGTTACATGTATATGCACCCTTCCTTAACATTTAAGGCACCCTAACAATTTTTTTGTTTTCGCGAAAATCCCTCTCAATATCGTATCAATTTTCCAACTTGGACCAAATAAACGTGGTCCAATAATGTTCCAATAAAATTCAAATTACACGTGTGTAATACGAAGGTTTATTATTAAATTATGTGTACGGCAAGTTACATGTATATGCACCCTTCCTTAACATTTAAGGCACCCTAACAATTTTTTTGTTTTCGCGAAAATCCCTCTCAATATCGTATCAATTTTCCAACTCGGACCAAATAAACGTGGTCCAATAATGTTCCAATAAAATTCAAATTCCACGTGTATAATACGAAGGTGTATTATTAAATGATGTGTACGGCAAGGTACATGTATATGCACCCTTCCTTGACATTTAAGGCACCCTAACAATTTTTTTGTTTTCGCGAAAATCCCTCTCAATATCGTATCAATTTTCCAACTCGGACCAAATAAACGTGGTCCAATAATGTTCCAATAAAATTCAAATTCCACGTGTATAATACGAAGGTGTATTATTAAATGATGTGTACGGCAAGTTACATGTATATGCACCCTTCCTTGACATTTAAGGCACCCTAACAATTTTTTTGTTTGCGCGAAAATCCCTCTCAATATCGTATCAATTTTCCAACTCGGACCAAATAAACGTGGTCCAATAATGTTCCAATAAAATTCAAATTACACGTGTATAATACGAAGGTGTATTATTAAATGATGTGTACGGCAAGTTACATGTATATGCACCCTTCCTTAACATTTAAGGCACCCTAACAATTTTTTTGTTTTCGCGAAAATCCCTCTCAATATCGTATCAATTTTCCAACTTGGACCAAATAAACGTGGTCCAATAATGTTCCAATAAAATTCAAATTACACGTGTATAATACGAAGGTGTATTATTACATGATGTGTACGGCAAGTTACATGTATATGCACCCTTCCTTAACATTTAAGGCACCCTAACAATTTTTTTGTTTTCGCGAAAATCCCTCTCAATATCGTATCAATTTTCCAACTTGGACCAAATAAACGTGGTCCAATAATGTTCCAATAAAATTCAAATTCCACGTGTATAATACGAAGGTGTATTATTAAATGATGTGTACGGCAAGTTACATGTATATGCACCCTTCCTTAACATTTAAGGCACCCCAACAATTTTTTTGTTTTCGCGAAAATCCCTCTCAATATCGTATCAATTTTCCAACTCGGACCAAATAAACGTGGTCCAATAATGTTCCAATAAAATTCAAATTACACGTGTATAATACGAAGGTGTATTATTACATGATGTGTACGGCAAGTTACATGTATATGCACCCTTCCTTAACATTTAAGGCACCCTAACAATTTTTTTGTTTTCGCGAAAATCCCTCTCAATATCGTATCAATTTTCCAACTTGGACCAAATAAACGTGGTCCAATAATGTTCCAATAAAATTCAAATTACACGTGTATAATACGAAGGTGTATTATTACATGATGTGTACGGCAAGTTACATGTATATGCACCCTTCCTTAACATTTAAGGCACCCTAACAATTTTTTTGTTTGCGCGAAAATCCCTCTCAATATCGTATCAATTTTCCAACTCGGACCAAATAAACGTGGTCCAATAATGTTCCAATAAAATTCAAATTACACGTGTATAATACGAAGGTGTATTATTACATGATGTGTACGGCAAGTTACATGTATATGCACCCTTCCTTAACATTTAAGGCACCCTAACAATTTTTTTGTTTTCGCGAAAATCCCTCTCAATATCGTATCAATTTTCCAACTTGGACCAAATAAACGTGGTCCAATAATGTTCCAATGAAATTCAAATTCCACGTGTATAATACGAAGGTGTATTATTAAATGATGTGTACGGCAAGTTACATGTATATGCACCCTTCCTTAACATTTAAGGCACCCTAACAATTTTTTTGTTTGCGCGAAAATCCCTCTCAATATCGTATCAATTTTCCAACTCGGACCAAATAAACGTGGTCCAATAATGTTCCAATAAAATTCAAATTACACGTGTATAATACGAAGGTGTATTATTAAATGATGTGTACGGCAAGTTACATGTATATGCACCCTTCCTTAACATTTAAGGCACCCTAACAATTTTTTTGTTTTCGCGAAAATCCCTCTCAATATCGTATCAATTTTCCAACTCGGACCAAATAAACGTGGTCCAATAATGTTCCAATAAAATTCAAATTCCACGTGTATAATACGAAGGTGTATTATTAAATGATGTGTACGGCAAGGTACATGTATATGCACCCTTCCTTATATACATATTGATGTACATATAGATAAACGAGGAAGCTTGCCAATCCCAAATACAGAGTCTAGTGCGCAGTGACGTTGCTATTCGGTATCGATCGAGGGAACTCGCACGGAACTCGCTATAAATACTAGGCAGCCGAGAGCTCAAGCCGCACCCCCGACTACGACAATGAAGGACAGAGCATAGAGGGTGCACACCCCTCTCCGCCCTCCTGATCCACCCTTCCCTTCGTCACGAAAACGAGTCAATCGCGAAACCACATCTTTCACTTTTTTCTTCGGTATATTCGCAAACTCATCCCCCGTCATCATCGGACCCCGGACAACCTCGGACAACTTTGTCCTGCCTCTTCTTCGCGTCGTTCGTGTTTTCTCATACCTCTGGTTTGTAACGTTCGATATAGAAAGCCGTATGGGTCCCGACCAGTTCCGACCACCCTCGGGTGGTCGGAACTTTTTCCCCTGATGAGAATCGGTGAAAATTCTTGCATCGGGGAACATCGGTTACCCGGCCAGTTCCCGGCCAAGTTCCCCACCGTTCCAGGGCCAAAACTCGCTATACGCTCGCTGAGAGACTACGGGTAGGGGAGCGAGGTGGAGGCAAAGGGGTATACACTTTTGTGTGTATCAGAGGCAACGCGATAACCTTGACCTTCCGAGAGTATATAAGCTTGGCCTGCACAGCAGCGTTTTCCACCGAGGGTGCAAAACGATCCGCAACAACGCTTCTATACGTATATACAAGAAACATACATACATGGGCAAGCAGCTAAGCAGTCATCGCGAGGGGAAGTCTTTACCAATGTGCGAACTTTTTTTTTTCTCCCGAGTCATCGACGGATTTAGACAGGTGTAACTATTGTTCCTCTAGGACTCCTCTAGCGCTGGTTCATTTCCGCTCTTCGGGAAACAGTTTCCCAAGCGAGGGGTGGACTTTTCATTATCAAAGTTTATCAATAACTTTTGAAATTTTCAGTCGAATGAAATTTTAACCGAGTGAAATACTTGCAGGTCGACCACCTCGGAATCAATAATTCTCACGGAAATAGATAAATAATTCGATGATTCCAATTATCCAAAAATATACCGGCGATCTTGAAATAACATTTATTTTCCCTTACGATTGATCGTGTGGCTTTCTCGTGCTATTTTAATAAAAATTGAAATTCATCGAATAATTAACGGCGGATACATTTTTTATCCAGCGTACAAACTGAGGAATAATGGAGAACATTTCAATTATTCAACGGCGATATACGTAATGTACACCGCCAGGGTAATTGATGATTTTTTTTTTTTTCAACAATCGTTTGCTCAAACTTCTTCCTCAACTTCGTAACTATGTAATTTTCCCGATATTCCAATTTGTAGCGTTCCATTATTATTTAACGAGACACAATCGTTCCCTCGATGTCTCGCGTTGAATTAAAAAAAAAAACCCCACCATTTACAGGTAAAGCGACTCTGACGTGTCGTTTATTTTATTTTGTTCAGAACGCAGTGTTTCCCTTCGTATGGAAATGTCGTTAATCATTTTTCGACGGCCCCGTTTCCACTGAGCACGATCGATAAGTTGGCACTTTTTGTCTCTCTCTCTCTTTCTGCCCCCCCCCCCCCCTGCCACACAAACACAGATAACACACATGTTATTTTTCTCTTAATATCCTCTTCCCTCTTTCCTCCCCTCTTGTTTCACCATTTTTCCATTCAATTTTTTGCACTTTTTTCCCATGTTACACAGGATGATGAAATAATTTGAAAATTTGTACATCGCCTTTGCAGGAAAATGTGTAAAATTTGGAGAAAAATGTAAAAGGAGCTCGCAATTTGGAAACAAAAATCGAGTAATTTGTGGGCCGGGAGATTAATACACGTTGAACTCTGACGTTTCGGCGAGCACACGCTTGTTTCGGAATATTCGTGTCTGATCAGCCAACGTCCGCAACTGCTTCGGCGGATCAAATTCGACTTGTAACGATTTTGCACCACGTGCATATTCTATTTTATTATATTCGTTTTTGGTTGCTGGGAATTGGAAAAATGTGTATTGAAAAAATTTGTACGAGAGTTTTAGAAAATGAAATTATTTTTCTGTAACAGTGGAAAATTCCGAGTCACAAATTGGGAATTTTCGATCGCCATTAGATTCGCGCGAACCTCCTTAAGAAACATGTTGTTTTTTTTTCTCTCACGTTTTAAGGGCTTTTTGTTGACGTTGAGATTGAATTTGATGGTCGCGTGTGTAGATACATTTTTACATGGGGAGATTTTTGTGAAAATGAAAAAAAGTCTTCTCCGATTCGAACGTGAATATCGAAACGTTTTGTACAGGTTTCCTGTTTTTCACATTAAGGTAGTTCTATCGTTTTATCGTTTTCTTAAGATTTTGTTGAAAATTTGAATACGTATTCTTTGATGTCATATATACGTGTGTAATAAATTTTGGAAGGTTTTACCACGTGGAAGTTGAGATATTTATTGGTAAAAATCACAATTTTCGGTAGTCTCTCGTAAGAGCGCATGTTAAAAGTTGCATTTTCATCAATGAATATCTCGGCTTCTACGTGGTGAAGCCTTCTAAAACTTTGCATACATTTTTATGCAACATCAAAGAAGATTTCTTGAGTTTTCCAAAAAAATCTTAAGAAAATTTTTTTCGCAATTTTTGTAATTATAGAGCAAGCACATATCATCTGGGATGGCCGTGAATTTGGAGTATGCTGTTCTTTAGTCGATTTGCAACAACTTTTCTTATTTAACTGAAGCCCGCGAACCATTTTGTATGTGAGAAAAACTGCAAAACAAATTCTCGATTTGAATCTAACGATAGAACTACCTTAATCGCATCTCGTCCCTGTTTATACTCCAGTCTCGGATGATTCTTGAATCTCTCAATATTTTCCGTTTTCTCCGCTTCATTGCTCTTACCTCCAGATTGATAAATCGCCAAGAACTTTGACCTATTTTTCTTCAATTTCGCAGCAATGCTAATAACATTTTCCACCATTATTTCCGAGTATACTGCTTTCATTTCCGGTTTTTTTTATCGTTTTTGTTTTTTTTTTCCTCCGTTAGTTTCCCCATTTCCTGCCTCTTGGATACTTTCATGACGAACATCTCATCTGCGCTTCGTGACTTGCACTGACTGGTTCGGCACAAGTCCCGCAACTCCCTGCAATCTTTGTCTCCGCGCGTCATTGGAAATTTGTATTTTTTCGAAAAAAAAAACAAAAAGTATCCGCCGGGACTTTGATATTTTTGTCATTTTCATCGTTTCATCACTGAGTGTTGAAAAAACAAATTAACTGCTGCTCCGAAAGATGCGAGCTGCGGGAAAATGCGTTCCTTCCGTTTTCTGTTTCGGTTCCTTTTCGATATAAATCTTAAACTAATCGATAGTGCTCTTATAATGAAAAAAACAAAGGCTCATACAAAAACAGTCGCAAAAATGTATTTTTCTGCTGAGAGAATTTCTGTTATTAAAATACAAAGTGGGGAAAAAGTCATCAAATTTTCCGTTTCCTTTTTCAATTTTGTATATTTACCTACTGTTAAAATCTAAATTAACACTGCGATTGGTAAACCCAATTATGATTTAGCGTCATGAACGAGCACGATTAACCGCTTTTTCGATTTAATCAAAGTTCAATTTCATTCCATTCAATTCCATTTTCTGTTTCGGTTCCTTTTCAGTATAAATCTCAAACGAATCGATAGTCGATGTTTTCCTTGTAATCTTTCACGTGCTCTTAGAATGAAAAAAAACAAAGGCTCATACAAAAAAGTCGGAAAAATGTATTTTTCTGCTGAGAGAATTTCTATTATTAAAATACAAAGTGGGAAAAAATTCATCAAATTTTCCGTTTCCTTTTTCAATTTTGTATATTTACCTACTGTTAAAATCTATATTAACACTGCGATTGGTAAACCCAATTATGATTTAGCGTCATGAACGAGCACGATTAACCGCTTTTTCGATTTAATTAAAGTTCAATTTAATTCCATTCAATTCCATTTTCTGTTTCGGTTCCTTTTCAATATAAATCTCAAACGAATCGATAGTCGATGTTTTCCTTGTAATCTTTTACGTGCTCTTAGAATGAAAAAAAACGAAGGCTCATACAAAAAAGTCGGAAAAATGTATTTTCCTGCTGAGAGAATTTCTGTTATAAAAATACAAAGTGGGAAAAAATTCATCAAATTTTCCGTTTCCTTTTTCAATTTTATATATTTACCTTTTGTTAAAATCTAAATTAACATTGCGATTGGTAAACCCAATTATGATTTAGCGTCATGAACGAGCACGATTAACCGCTTTTTCGATTTAATCAAAGTTCAATTTAATTCCATTCAATTCCATTTTCTGTTACCATTTCGGTTCCTTTTCAGTATAAATCTCAAACGAATCGATAGTCGATGTTTTCCTTGTAATCTTTCACGTGCTCTTACAATGAAAAAAAACAAAGGCTCATACAAAAAAGTCGGAAAAATGTATTTTTCTGCTGAGAGAATTTCTGTTATTAAAATACAAAGTGGGAAAAATGTCATCAAATTTTCCGTCTCTTTTTTAAATTTTGTATATTTACCTACTGTTAAAATCTAAATTAACACTGCGATTGGTAAACCCAATTATGATTTAGCGTCATGAACTAACACGATTAACCGCTTTTTCGATTTATTCAAAGTTCAATTTAATTCAGTAAAAGTTCGGAAAATTAAAGTTTCACCATCAAGTCCCGGAAAAGTGAAAAGAAAAAATGTAAGAATGAAAAAAAAAATGCTTTGCACATATTCCGACAGCAGGAAAACCTCGAAGAGCGAGCTGATTTTTTTTTTCCTCATCGCGATCAATGCTTCACGGTATTCTTCGCAAATAATGAAACGAGAACTGGAAATCATGGGGAAAGAAGAATAAAATCGGATTCCTGTGCGCAATGTTATTATCATTATTGGCAAATTATAATATTATATTACGAGTCCCTATTGAAAACTGATTTGCGAACACAATGATTGTATTGTGCGGTAATTTTATCATTGAAAAATGCGAAAAGAATTTCCGCACGAAGAAATAAAGCGAGAACGAAAAAATTTGCGAGGCCAAGTACGAGAGGTGCGGCTATGAGGCGGAGCAGCTGCTTGACTGCTTTGGCACTGACAGTGGCCGGAGCTCCGACTCGCGCCACCTCGCGCCTAGCAACACGAGAGTGCGTTTGGATCCCTCGACGCGACTTTTTCTACAATATTTTTCTTTCCCTCTTTCTCTCTCTCTCTCTCTCTGTGTCTCTGCTTGGATATACATATACAGACACTCTCTCTCTCTGTCTCTCGATAATTCTCGTCTGTTTCGTGTCTCTTTTGAGTATTACGTAGCTCTCGGGCGATCGCGTGATTCATATATTTCTTTATCGAAATTATTTGTACACCAGCGAAACAAAGAGTGCTTGTACACGAAGCAAATTTTGGCATTACCGACGAGTCTGCTTCGAAATGTTATTACAGCTGAGAGCCTTCCAGAGCTCTCGCGGACTCTCGTAAATTACTTAGAGAGTTTTCATATCGTTTTCTATATTTCCTGCCATTCCTCTTCAATAAGAAAACGGGGACAGAATTTCGCTCCTGATTATTCGTTTTATGATCTTTCGGTGACGAAGTAAATTTCTTTGTTTGCGCGATCTTTTTTTGTTTCATTAAAATTTCATATTTTATCGTATTCTAAAAGAAAAAAATTGAATAAGAACAATTTTATCGAAGAAATAAAACGAAAAATCAGTCTCGCGCGCAGTAATTTCCTTTTGTAATTTTTCGAACGCAAAATAAATTTGCCTCTTCCACTCTTCGTTTTACAAATCATCCGGATACGAGATAAACTGCCGGTTTGTTCGTCCGATTATTTTTTTTTATCTTAAAATTTCATGCAAAAAATCGTTCTTACGAAATAATAAAATGAAAAACTAGTTTTCTCATTTAATTATCGGTATTATAATTTTTCGTATACGAAATCAATTTACTTATTCGCTCGATCGCTTTTTTTTGTCGGTAACAGCGAACGGGATGGAACGAGGATATATAATGTCTTCCATTTATTATACCTCCGCGAATCGCAAGAATTACGTAAGCTCTTTAACTATCGAATTTCATCCGCGTCTCGACGGTTCTCTTTTTTTCGTGCCACAATCGTTCTTCATTTCATTCGTTTTTCACCACAAAGCATTATTATTGAAACACGAAGCGGCATTTGCAAACAGCGAAATAGTGCAACGGTTAATGAAAAAATGCGAAAGACGTGACTCGCTCAGAAATTTTTTGCGATTTTGTGCATCGAAAATAAGAATGAAAATTGTCGACGTGAAATTCTCACAAATATTGTGACCATTAAAATCTTGGGTGAACTTCCGACAGCCAAATCTCCCGGGTTGAATTTTTGGCGCAAACTGATACCCCCCTCCCCCTAAAATTTGGAAAGTTGTCAAGATTTTCTTGCTATATCTCAAAAACTATAGATGGTGGAGACATTTTTCTCAACAGAAATACAGAGGTTTCAGTGCCCTTTTGTCATAAAACGTCATAAGTACATTTAACGTAGATGGCAGCATTGTTAAGAAAGTAGCTGCGTTTTTGGAACTTTGACATTTTTCCGACATCTCTCGTCTTGAGTTTTGACTACAGTCGGAGAATTATGGACTTGAACCAAGTTTACGACTCTATGGAAAATCTGGCGTACTTTTGATCGATTTGTTTTTCCTCCTGCTCATAACCGGAAGTAAATGCTTCCGCTTAATGGAACAATCGTCATTTTCGACGTAAATACGTTCGTGTACGAATCGATGATGCATTCCTCCGCCCGGAAGTGTTATTTCGTCGGACGTTTCGATCATTCCACAAAAAATCGTATATCAAGACCGAAGAAGAAAAACCAAAACCCAAAACTGTTGTAAAAGATCGAAGAACGCGTCATGTCGAACAGATACGTAATGAAATTTGGGCGAGCGAAAACGCGTTCTGTGTCAGTAATCGTTAGTCCCGTTCAAGGTCATCCGCATATGCGTATACGTGAATGTATAGTTCCTCCGCGAAGAAAAGAAGAAGACATCGGAGGTGGAGGGGAGGAGGAGCAACAGCGGCGCGTGACTCATTCTCTCTCTCGCTCGTTCTGACGCTCGTAACCGCATAGAGTAGGTTTTGATGTTTGTGTTTGCGTAGCTTGAGCTCATGTACCGCGCGAAGAACCAAAATTGCGACGTAGTAAGAGAAAAGAGGTTTATTAAAAGCCCACACTACACCCGATAGAGGCGTGTACATAAAAAACGTAAAAATACGTACGAGCGTATCTCAATCTCGAGAGATAGACACATACGGACGGCTCAGCCGCCATGTTGAGACAATAAATGAATAAACAAAACGTCGATACGCCGTTGTTCGGAAGATTCGTAACGAAATAAAGCACGAAAAGTGTATAGAAAGTTGTGGAAGCTTGGAAAGAAGCGAGAGAGGGAGAATAAACTCGTGAGCTTTTCATCGTTTCAACGCGCTAAATGTTGTTTCCAATTCAATTAAGACGATAGAACGAAATTTGAAAGAAAAACACCCCGCGGATTATTACATAGTTGCGGGAGAAAGAGAACGACACACATACCTATATTATGCAGGGTAAGTATATGCAGAACGAGGAGAAACGAATAGAGGGAGCGCAGCTCTCCCTCGAGATGACATCTCACTGCGCTGCTGTTGGCGACCTTGAAGCCAAGCCTGACCTTGACCGTGTCAAGACTCGTGGCGCCCCTCCGTTGGTATACTACGCGGCGTCATATTACGCGAATGTATATCCATCTCTTTCCCTCTCTCGTTCGGTCTATTCTCACTGTCGCATCCGCCACCAGGCATACCAATGCTGGTACTGCTGGTGCGGCTGCGGAGATCGCTGGATCGACCGGCTGCACCGAGCAAACCCCTTTTCTCCGCACTAACTTTCCCCCCTCCGCTCGCGTCCCTCGCCGAGACCCCTCTCATGGGCGATACTCGAACTTCCCCCTTCCCCCACTCGCGGCGCTTCCATACCGTTCTTATCATAGCGCGAATACCCTGCCTCTCGCGGCTCCTTTCGCTTCTCCCTCTTGCTCGGCCAAGCCGCCCACGCAAAAATCAACACATCTATCTACATCCGATCTTTCCAGATCCGTAACGAGGACATTCGCGGAAAAATCTTATTAGAGGATTGCTCGTTAACGGTTTTTTTTTAAGGATGCAAGTCGGCCGTTGTTTCGGTAATAACAAGATGGCATGATTGTTTCGAACGATCAGCGATAGAATACTGACAATCATAAGAGTAATGTTTGTATAATAACTGTATTCAAAAAGTAGTCAACGCATTGTTGTGAAAACTTGAAGATATTCGGAACACTTGTTATCATGTCATATCGAATTGATTCGTTGTTTTTTTTGTTCATGTACTCGAGTTCTTTTCAAATTTCTCACGAGTAATGAGACATCCAGATGTACGATAAATTATGAACTATTTGCAGTGTTTTTCGGAATTGCTACGGAAGCTTAAGTAGCCGTTCTCTACAATTTAAGGTTATGAAACGTTTTTTTCACATTGATACGGAAATTTTATCGTTACCATTTTGAATCGCTCTCAAAATGTTTTTAGATAGAATTTACGTCTATAGTTACATAATGTAATGCATTCGCATGAAAAAAAAACGGACAAGTGACGAACGCATATTCTGTATCGTTAATATGTGAAAAAAGGTATTTTTATTTGTTCAACAAATTTCCAACATTCTCTACTCTTTCTTGTCATCCTTTCCAAATTTGGCTTCTCACTCTCGGAAAATGGAAGGGTGTCGGGTTCTTCCTACATGTCCTTTGAGATCGGTGGACGAAATGATCTCAAATGACACCGCACGTACAATTTTCCCTCAAAACAGTCGATATATTGAAAAAAAAAACTTTCCGTCACGGTTTGCAATAATGTTGCATAAAACGATCGAAAATTCATCGCGATTATTTGCGCCGTTTTGAAAAAAAAACAGCTCGTGAAATTTCGAGATAGCGGTGTTACATAACCTTAAATACAGTAGCACGCGTTCCACTAATTTGTGATGTTGCATTTATGGCTTGATAAAAAACGACAAAGGTGTGAAAAGTTTTCGTCTCTCGATATAAAACTGCTATCGACCTATTTTTTGCATGCACATTTTTCAAAGATCGCTCGGTCTACTCCTCAAAACACTTTTGTCTGCATGAATCATCGCGCGATCAACGATCACCAAAAATCGGCCATTATAAAGTGGTCAGGTGGTCTGGGAGCACACACGTCGCGTGCATCAATTGTTTTTCATCGCAATTGCGTCATACGCCGCTGACATTTTACTTCTATTTGTCGAAATTTTCAAAAGATCAATTTTGTCGGATTTTTTTCTCAGGTTTTGAGAAGTTCGCGTGTATTCTCTTGTGCGAGTGAAAATAACCAACGATTATCTCTCGAATATCGAGCCACTTCGGTTCGAAGGTCAAGGGTAAAGCTGGATATAAAGGAAGGCATTGTTACGCGCGCGACGAGTTTTCTCTCTGCGGCTGTTCGCTGCCGGTGACGCAGTGCAGCAACTACGTTATCGTTCGTCCGTTCAGACGTCGGAGAATCCACGACGATTGATCATTGATGAATTAAAAACACGAAAAGACTCGTCAAAATCGTTTCGGTATTCTTGATACTGACATCTATTAGTGATAACGAGTTCTATTTTCGTTTTTCTGAACCTATACGTTACGAGAGACGAGATACGCTCGTTGAACGTGAATGACTAATTAAAAATATCAGTACGATGTCACTGACGAATGTGTTCCGCATCGAATTGACGAATGGAAGTAAAACGCGAGATTTATCTTTCAAATCGATTTACTCAACTCCTACTATCGTGTGCTTAAAGAACGCTCGAGAAAAAAATGCTTTACGTTGGTTGAAACAAGTTTGTTATTCTTTTTACGAAATCATGTTTGGCGCCACGACCAGCTGTAATGTACCATGTGCTTTCCGGTAGTGAGACGCAACCGCCGTAGCCGGCTACGAACTACGACGTCGTCAACACGACGAACGAATCTCGACGATTTTCTCAACGAACGTTCGATCGATTTCGATGACTCGATAAGCAAATGATACTTGGCAATATAAATCATCGACAAGACTCACCACGATCGAACTTTTTTCCCTCCGGATCGGTGTCTTTCACGTTAAAAATATCCTCGAAGAGCACACCCGCCATTTTACTGTGTACGAAGCCCGTATGGCAGAGGTGAAACTGTGTCTTCAAAAGTGGAAAGAAAGCCGCTCGATTTGATGAGGGCGCAGCGTTCGCGTCAGTACTATGAAGTTAGTTGCTTGTGCCAGATATGAAAGTCGTTTCGACGAGCTCTGATTAAAAATTTTTCAAAACCTAACTAAAGAAAAGTTTAATTGAATTTAAATGGAATCACTCAACTAAAGCGAGACATAACTTCTTAACTATCTGGATGATGTTTTTATTAAACGTTATTACTTTTTACGATTTTAAAGTGATCAGAAGCGTATTTTAGTTGCAAAAATAAAAAATGATGCATTTTAAATTATTCATAAAATTATTTCACCGCGGTAGCATTGTGATGTTTGCATAACACACCTGAAATGTAACTTTTGCTTACATTTTATGATCGATTTCTCACACTAAAAATATAACGTTCAGGGTCATGGAAACTGCTTGAAAAATACTCAAAAATTCATTTAAACGTAAAAAAAATGTATATAATTACCAATTTTGAATAATTTCTCATTTTTCCCTGGTTTGTGCAAGTTCACAGCTACGTTTTTTCAGATTTATTCCATTTCTCTCACGAGCAACTAACTTCATCGTGCGAACGCGATCGCTGCGCCCTCATTCTTTCTCCTCGTAAAGGACAATTTATGAAAATCATTCATTTTTTTAAATTTTAATCTTGAGAAATTGACGCCGAAATAGTTGTTCGAGTTACGAAAATAATTTAACCTACGAATAAGTTACTGTTGAAAAACTCTCAGTATGAACTCTCATAGTGCCGCTTGAATTATTCATGTTTTGTCTTCCGTTATAATGATTCCAACAAGCACAGAAAAATAACGTATATTTTCGGTAGAAATAAGAAAAAAATGCATTTTTCCGAAAATTATTTTATTCCGCTTTGATCTTTTAATTCCATCGACGATTTCACAGCAACTTATTTTTATTACATCTATAATTATACGTTATCAATACGTGTTGAGCTTGGTAGCAATTATGACGCGCAAGCACTGATCAAACGAAGTACAAACAGCTAAGCCCTGTTTGTCAGGGCTCCAATCCAGAGAGCTCACTGGCTGAGACGAAAGAGTGCTGTTCTGTAGCAAACTAAGGTTTCCAATTACACCCTGAAATATGCCATCAGCATCAGCGAGTCTTCTCTTGTCGGGATAATTACTGAAAAACAGAAAAAGTACATTTATTCTCGAAATTAAAGAATAAAACGAAGAAAAAAGAAAATGAATAACGCTTTCATAAATTAAAAAGCATTTTCATCATATTTTTCTCATCGAATGAGCAGAATAAATTATAAAAATTGATTTTCGTAATTGTTTCAACGAGCCTGAAACGATTATCACGTACTATTTCCAGAGGCACAGAGATCCCGCTCCGCCGCAAGTTATAAATATGTCTCGATTCTGTGGCAAATGCCGAACCATCCAGACCGTCGACTCGTGAGCCTGTTTCGAAGAATGGAAAAACTTTATTAATTAAGAAGCAGCGGAAACAAATTGAAAAAAAGTAGCATTAACACAGAATAACTGTGAAAAATTACTATTATTTTGTATTAAATATGGAAAATCAGTTTCACCTTTTCCGTCAAGTATGCGAAACCTTTTTTGGAATGTTGAGTTCGTAAATCAAAAACATAAAATTTCGACTCGAGAGTGGTAGCGACGAGTTTGTTCATCGCTATGTCTTTTCTGTCAAATTCGAGGCTACAAATGCCATTTTTAAGATTAGTCTCCCATCTCAGGGACATCGCACGAAGATCGAACATCTTTATGTCGCCGTTGTCGTATCCAGCGACGACGACTCTTTCTTCGGAATTGTAAGAATTGCCGAATGCGACGGTCCAACAGTCGCGTCTAGTTTCACCCTGTTTGGGCTCCATTACCGCAACCGGACGACCCTTTTCTCGCGGATCCCATACTTTTACGCTACCATCTCTCGATCCGGTTACTATTTCCGGCGCGCCGCAACCGATACTGTCACCTGCGACTCCGTCTATCGCATTGATGATCTCGCTGTGCGCATTCGCCGTATACACAGGCAATGAAGGGTCTTCCAAATTATATATGTTCAATTTTCCCTGCAAATATTGTTATTCAATATCAATGAGGAAAATGTTGTTTCGCCCAAGAAATTCAAAACAGGTTTGTCAGTTTTCGTTTTGCTCTTTCTTAGAATTGTGCGAGAAAAATGCTTTGTTTTTTAATAAATTCTTTCAATCTTTATCAATCAAAGATCGAGGAGAATATCGAATTGCTTCTGAAGAACTTAAACATCTCTTAAACATTTTTGTTGTTGAAAAATGTTATACATTTTTGACTAAAAAAAAATGACAATGGAATTTAGATGTATTTATAGTACTTTCGTGACGAATGCAATTTTTAAAGCACATGGCAATCATGATTTTTCATCCACAAGATGACACAAATTGGAGGGTAAACTTTAGTGTTAATCATTGTAATTACAATTGCGCGAAAGAGTCAATGATTGCTGGTAATCGAATTTTAATTGTATGTGGATTGCTCCTAGATTATTTCAAGATTTTTTCGAAATGAAAAGTTCGAAAACGTTATAAATTTTATTTTGCCGAAAAGTAGCAGAAACCTTGAAATCACCGGTAGCCAAATGACGATTTTGGAGGCTGGAAGACTTGAATGTGCCGCACTTGATGGGATTCGAGCGTTCAACGTCCTTGATGAGTTTCAAGTCACCGCTTGATACCTCGTATATTTGTATTATTCCGGAACCACGAGGTTTCGATCCCATAACCACAAATTTTGCGCTGCACGGTATCCATTTTGTATCAAACGGTGAATAATCAACGGATTTTTCTATGTGACTTATAATTTGCGGTTTCGACAATTTCTCCATAATTATGTTCGTCGTCTTAAACGAATAAATTCATCACCCTTGACAACCCGTTGTCTCAACGTCGTATTGACAAAGTTTCGAGCTCAAAAACATCGCGAGAAACTGTATAAACAAAACAGTAGCGACATCTGTTCGAATTTTAAAAACCGTCAATAATCTATTTCCTCGCAACTTTTTTCATAAATAATCAAGAGCGAACAAAGAGATTTTTCATCCGATTGTTCATATTCGCAACGTCTTCATCGACACTCGTCATCGCAGCCTCTATCGTCGAAGTATACGAAACATTTTCGCAGGGAGAAACTGTATAAACAAACCGAAACGACATCTACCGTGATATTTTCGCCCGAGCAATCTCGAGAAACGATTTTTTTCTCCCCGGCTAACTTTAATCTTTTTTTTATACAAAAAACGTAAATAGTTTATTCATCAACAATTTTTTATACACAGTTAGAAGAGAAGATTAATACATTTTCATTGTTTCTTAATTTTCGTTTGTTCTTCGGAGAAAATCGCTATTTTATTCACTGGTAACTTCCATCATCGTTTCGCCATTTTCTTGACTCGCTTCAATCGTCGGTTCGTTATTTTCCGCGCTGGCTTCCATTATCGTTCCGCTGTTTTCTTTACTCACTTCCGGATCTGGAACATCGGCCAATTTGACCTTGAATGCCTGAATGTATCTTATCAAACGTTTGTCCGATTCCTTTAGCTGAAAGAAATTGAGAATAAAAGACATAACTCCAGCTTGTTCTTTTCCTGATAAAAAGTTTCGAAAAATCTTGCACTATACTCACGGACTCTTCGATTTTGTCGGCAGCTTCGCGAAGATTGTTTCTCAGTTGAGTGTCCTCGATGTATATATCCAGATATTTCAGAGATTTTAACAAGCTCTCCTGATCGATTTCGCTCGTCGGATCGAGAGCCTCAGCGAGAATCGATTGCGCCAGATTATTATGAACGGTATAAGATTCCATACCGGGTTTGTGCATTCGACTGCTGGTCAAACCTAAAATAATTTTGGCAACGTGATGAGGTTCTATGGCTTGAAGAGGACTCATATCCGGTGCATTCGCCAGTGTTTTTAACGTCGGCATAAAAGCCTGCTCCAACATTTCCTGGCTGTCCGGCACCCGAACGATGAAGGTCTTGAAAAAATTGCACAAACATTGACGCAAATAAACGTCATCCTCGCTGACTGGATTGTAGAATAAAATAATGAGGCGGGAGAGCAACGGCACACCGCTTATTCTTCCATGCAGTAACAATTTACAGAGTCCCTCCGTGGCTATCGTTCGCAATTCTTGATCCTGCCGAAATATAACATTCTTTTCATCATAATTTTTTCCCCAAATATACTCAGTCTAATTTCCATTCTGCGATGGCATAAAAATATCACAAGGTAAAGTCGAAAATCTGACACTTTTTTCTCTCTTTTTCATCATAGATTAGATCTCAGATAGATCTCAGTTGTTTAAAGTAATTTTACAATTTTGACAAGTGCTCGAAATATATCGATCAATTTTTTTGTTAAACATCGCGAAGGTCAGGTCGTTGAAATCGCAGAAAGATTTTCGACGTGTTGTGGAAATATTTCCACCATTTGTCAAGATTTTTCACCAAAGTCAGACAGAATTATCGACTAATGGAAAAATACTTGCTGCATTGTCCAATAAGCCAATTAAAATTTTCACAAATTTCGTCGTTCCGTGATTGCTGGTCTCCGATTGAATGCTCGTGCCGGTCATGTCGTCTTCGTTGCGGCTGTACAATCGAACCTGACCGCTTTTACGACTTTTGTCTCTCGTGACACTGTGATCGTCATCATCGTCCTGAACAATGCCGAAAAATTCAAGGCCGTACTGGAGTAACAAATCAAAGATAGCTTGCAGAGAAACAAGCCAGATTCCGCGAATATCTTGTTCCAATGAAAATTGAAAGAGGTACATCATTATGTGCTTTTTAGCCAATTCGGGATCCAGCAAACAGCACATCGCTACGGCTTTCAAGGCGAGGATATGTACGTTTACGTTTTCGTGCTGAAACAACAAAGATTTTTTTGTATTCCGTCGATTCCAATAACGGCTATCTAATTTTTTTTTTCAATTTTTCTCTTTTATATTTATCGTACACACATCGATACTCGGCAATGCTAAATTCTCGAGAAGACTCCTGAGCG
Source organism: Heteropelma amictum (assembly GCA_959613375.1). Lineage (NCBI taxonomy): Eukaryota > Metazoa > Arthropoda > Insecta > Hymenoptera > Ichneumonidae > Heteropelma > Heteropelma amictum. The sequence continues at coordinate 31,073,245 of OY390720.1, forward strand.
TCGCTGTGATGGTCGTTATCGATTTTACAGCAACGGTACCGCACATTATCGTCAAACATTTAATCATCGTTTGGGCGTCATTTTTTTCCTCACAAACGTTATCGATGAACGCGGGTATATTTGAATCCGTCAATTCATCGAGTTCTTTCGTCATCGCTTCGATTTGTTCCTTCAGAGCTTGAGCTTTGAGGAAATCTCTGTTTCTTATCGCTTCGTACTCCTCCTCCTGAATCTCATTTAGATTCACCTTCAACTTGGCTCTCTGAAATTTTTATCGACGAAAGATGCATCAATTTGAATTTTTTTTTTGCAAATAGCGAGTTAATTCTACAACGCGATTTGAAAATGTCAGTTCAGTTGCACTTTTCCTCACCTCGAGCTTTCTTCTGTGCTGATCGTCTTCCGACATTTGCGTCGGCACATTTTGTCGAGTTTCCAATCGTATTTCGCTGATAACATGAGCGACTGAGTTCAAACGGTTCTCAACGTTCGGTACAACGTTCTCCAGACACAGGACTATGCTTTCCGCGAGCTTTTCCGAGCACATGTCGCTCAGTAACGTGTCCAATATTAGCTGCGACAAGTTCATACGACCGATCTCGTCCGATAAATCGTATGTTTCGGTTATTTTGAATAATTGTTGGAGAACAAATTTAAGAGACAGAGGATCGCCCAAGTCGTTGTCCTTCAATTCCATCATTTCGAGATATCGCCTGATGTACTCGCAGAATTTTGTCAATTCCGGAAGACACTGTTCGATCTCTTCCACGCATGATTCTAGGTGTAAAAATTCGATGAGACAACGCCAATAGAGTACGGACTCGCTTGTCAGTTTGTCATAAGGGATAAGCTTCGTTTCCTCATCGATGGGAAGTTGCTCCAATAACTTCGACACGGAAGCGCGTCTGTGGCGAAATTTGGTACAGAAATATGAGAATAAAAAATGTATCAACAACAGTAATCGTAGTTTAAGTAGCTTAAGCTTATCGAGTAGGAGAAAAAAGATTAAAGAGAAAGAAAGAAACTCACTTGAATAATACTTTTATGGCTAAAATTGCAGTTTCCGTTGCGCTTTCGGCGTCGAGAGCTCTCAACAATTTGATGTAATCTTCCTTAAAGTGCAAAAGCCACGTGGGTAAAAGAACGTTTCTAACGACTCTGGAAACTACTTCCGATCGATCCTTGAGTCCGTCGTTGAGTAAAGCTTCTCTCTGATTGATCGTCAACGATCTCACCGTAACTTTGCTGATGAATTCGAAAGCCATTTTTCGGACGCTGTCGTCGATGTCTCGTGTTCTTTTTAAAACGGCAAGGAGAGCTTTTTGATTTTTTGCCATACTCGCCAGAACGGCTTTGCGCACTTCGCTACTGGGATCCTTCGACAGATGAAATATGTAGACTTTTATCACTTGGCAATGCTCGTCCGTGGGATCTTGGAGTCTCTGCAGTGCCAGAATCGCCTGAGCTCTGACTTTCGGCGATTTGTCCATCACACGTTCCATCATCGTCGATGTTATTTTGTCGCAAAGATTGTCCTCTATGAATGCATCGTCGCCCATGGAATTCAGCAGCATATTGAGAAAATGGCATAAGCGAAATCTGACGGACAAATCTTTGGCCATGTGACGGGTCAGAATGAAATCGAACAGTCGCGTCAGAAATGGACACATGTGTTCCGTCGTATCCGCATCCTCGGGCGAGTAAAGACTCACGGCAAATTTTGCAGCGAATTCCAGCGTATTTTCCACATGAGCATGTCTCTCGCCTCTTGTAAGCGATATCTTCAGGCAATCGATGAAACTCTCCACAAACGTATCGAATTGAACCTATAAATATATATCTTCTTCTTTATCGCATTTTCCACTTTGTGGGAAATTTTCTTTGGGGATAATTTTTATCACAAACTAAAAATTCAAAATGTCTTTTACCAAATTTTGCGAAAAATGCAGCAAATAATCAATAGCATGATTTGTTGTTAGTACTGTAACTGTTTTCTTCAAAATAAAAGCATCGGAATAGCTTTTGTTCAGTGCTGTGAAAACCATGAATAAACGGTACATCAAAATTGAATTATGCAATATTAAACTCGCGATATTTTCGTAATTTATTGATGAAGTAGAATTAAGAAAAAATGTGAATCGACAAAAAAACGAATAATGCAATTTTGACGTTTTTTTTCAACTCGCGAGACAGTTTGACTCTGGTTACCCTGAGAAAGATTGATATTACTATATTGTGTCATGCTGTAACATGGATATATTAGAAATATATTCATTTTCAAACGTCTGTACGTGTAAAAGCATTTTTTTCGATGTATTTTTGGACTCACCATCGAATAAAGTTTCTTCAGTTTTTTCTGATTAGATTGATGCGATGTTTTGTTGAATTGAACGTTGGTGAATACATTGCGCATAACCCCAAGAGCGTCCACGACCATTTTCTCTTTGTTTCTTTCGATAAAAATAATAAAAAGTTTCTCCGGTGTTCCAATGTTACTTCTTCCACTACGATTGATAAATTCGGAGTTCAATGATTTTCATGCATTATCCACATGGTCGAAAAAACTTCTCGACTCTTTTCCCGATATGTTTGTCAGTAGCAGATCGATTTCGTATGGGCAACGCGATGCAACGTTTATTTTTTAAATACACTGTAGCCAATACATATTCTTGAATGTACAGGCCTACCAACGCAAGCTTGTTGTCAAACGTTCAAACGCTCCAAAAAAATTTGGGGTTATACGTTAGACTCATCTTTGATTAATGTTTTACAAACATTTATTTCCATCACAATAGTGTTTGTATATAATTTGCCAATGAAAAATGGAAATTACAGATCGCAGCTGTATAGTTGAGGTATTTTTACTGACAATAATTAAATAACAATTTTAAAAAACCGTCTGGTTGTGTCCATATAACGTTGGAGGTTAGGTTTTTCGCTCATAATTACAATGGCTTGAAAGAACATCGATAGTTATAATTATGTCATTTTTATTACTTGTTCACAATTGCCGCAAATTCTAGTTGCGAATTAATAGGAATTGAGCATTTTTGGAATAAACTTTTGATTTATTTATTTTTCAAGATGAAATTTTGAAATTTTGATTTTCTCATAGACTTTGTATTTTCCTATCAATTTACACGACATATTTATTGTTTTTTGAATTACAAAGTTGGATTACAAAAAACTATTAATGAATTTCCTGTTGTCGCTATGAATAAAGTATATTCTTGTATTCCATCTCGTAACAGGTATAATGCATTCTTATAAAGCATAATTTTACATAATAACAATATTGCAAACTCCTTGACAAATTAATCTTTAAGAAATTGTTCAAAAAATTTGACTTTTCTTAAAAAATACGAATTTCAGAATTATATTTTCATTGCTTCGGAATTACAATTATCTCTTAACGAACCAAGCAAACAGCTGGTCAATAATCAAATTCACGTAAGAGTTTTTCATTTTCTTGTTAGTACAGCCAAGCAATAATTTCTATTGAAAAAAATTTGTAAAAGTTTTTCTGTAGGCCACAAAATTTACTAGCGAACACTGGCTGACAATATTTTTGATGCTTTAAGGATGTGTAAAAAAAACATTTTTTTTTTTTTCATATCAATCGATTTCTTTTTTATTGTTATTTTTATCAAATTCTTCAGAATTCCAATGTGTTTACTGTTTTATATCCAAGCTTCCCTTCGGTCCGCCTCCGATATTCTCAGAGATAGAGGATGAATTGCGGGAGTACATAGAATGTCCCGAAAGGTTGCCAATACACCAAACGGAAAATGTCCAGGCTTACTGGCCCAGAGAATTAGACATTCTCGGACTGATAGAGTTCGATTTGTCGCCAGCGGGTACGACACTAAAATTCGACAGAGATCCCATAACAGGTCGCATAAGCAACATGAGGGAGGACACGTTGCAAGGAGCTGGCGAAACTACCAGAAATTCAATGTCCATGAGCAGAGCACCAGGTCCACCTAGCGATGGGATTCAAGGTCATTATCATCTCTTACCTCTTTCTTCGCAATTTGGCAAAAAGAAAAAATATTGATGTTCCCATCGCAAACAGTCTGTAAAATCGTCGCGAATATTCCGCAAAAAAGGTGCTTTTCAAACATCGCTTTGAAATAAAATTGTTTTTCTGCCGTACGTTTGAAAAAAATCCAAAGTTCGGGATCGAGTGACAATACACACGAGCTTTTATCTTAAAATTTGTCTATCTTTTATTATCTCACCCAGGCAATTCCAGCAATTTTCCATTTTGGCCAGGAGGTTTCGACGAACCGGACATGAGTAAAAATTTTTCATCCTCCGATCTTGATTTCGAGAACAATCTTCGCACTCTCGCCAAGGGTTTTAGATCGGGCATAGAGTTCGAGCGCGATAATTTTACGCCTAAAGCAATGAGCAAGGATGGAAAAAGTGCGAGGACGAAGCAAAAGATCGTTGGTGATAAGATGGACAAAGTCAACTTAATGGCTATGGTGCGAGAGGAGGAAATGGAACTGGGTCTATGGTCGATTCCGAATGAGACCAAGGAGGATACCGCAGCGGAGGTGCAGGTTGCTGATGAAAACGAATTATCGAAATTGGAAGACGTCGAAGATTCTCCGTTGGAATCATGGAATATACCGATTATCAAAACGAACGATAAGCCAACGACGAATTTACACGCCGAATGGGCCGAGCAATTGGACGTTTCCGTGCCCGTCGTCGATTTCGATAAGAAAGTACCGAAACCCGCACTCACGTTCGAATACGAGCTCGACACCTTTCAGAAACAGGCGATCATGAAGCTGGAAGAGGGCTGCAGCGTTTTCGTCGCCGCTCACACGTCAGCCGGAAAAACAACGGTTGCGGAATACGCGATTGCGCTGAGTCAACGACACATGACGAGGTTATTCATATCACGGTCTCTAGATGGCCGTTTCATACAATTAAAAAGACTGATTTAACAGCATTAACTTGTTCCGGAAGACTTTTTCATCTCTGAAAAACTTCACAGAGTCTCTCTGGCGAAAGTCTTTAACGAAAACGATATTAATTCTTGCCAATAATCGCTGAAATTATTGCTCATTTACAGAGTAATTTACACGTCACCGATTAAGGCTCTGTCGAATCAAAAATATCGTGATTTCAAGAGAAACAAGGTTTTCGAGAGTATCGGTCTGATAACGGGCGACATGCAGATTAATCAATCGGCGTCGTGTCTCATAATGACGACGGAAATTTTGCAAACAATGCTGTACAACGCGTCCGAGATACTCCGCGACCTCGAGTACGTTATTTTCGACGAGGTTCATTACATCAATGATGAAAATGTGAGTCAAGTGCCACCATGATTTTGCAACATTTCGCGTCAACGTAAACGAAGAAAATTAGTTTTTCTGCTTCTTCAGCGAGGTCATGTTTGGGAGGAAATTGTTATTTTGTTACCTTCGACGGTAAACATCGTAATGCTTTCCGCTACCGTGCCAAATCCCTTGATATTCGCCAACTGGGTCGGAGGAATAAAAAAACGAAAGATGTACGTGATAAGTACACTGAAGAGGCCCGTACCGTTGGAGCATTATTTGTATCTCGGTACGGATGGAAAAACGAGGAACGATCGCATATTGTTGCTCAATTCCGAGGGGCAATTTTTGTTGAACAAGTAGGAATCTTCACGGCTCATTTATTTCGTCTGACGTTCTGACGAATTTGTATCTCACCCTCTTTAATCATTTTCGTTTTTTTTTCTGTTCCGTCAGCTGGTACGCGGCGAAAGGCATGAAGGAGAAAATTAGTCAGGACGATGGCAAGCCGAAAATAAGTCTGAAATGTGCCAAAGAGAAGCAGCACGTAAGACGGCTCACACCGAAACAGGAGAAAACTATGTGGGAGTCTTTTATATACCACCTTAAAGAAACGGTGAGTATATAATTCCAAGATATGTATTTAACAAAAAGAAAAACATACAATCACTTTCTATAAATATTTGCGATACACACGACAATGTGAAAGATTTGATTTATTGAATATCGAAAAAGAGAATGATAAGAATTCATTGAAAAAAACTTATGAATTTAAAGACTTGTGAATTTTCTATTTTTTCAAACTTTTCGTTGATTTTTTATACTTTTTACACGATAACATTCGGAATAATTTATTACAATTTTTTAATGTTATTGATATCAATATTATTATTATTTAATATTATTCTTACCCCTTCGTCCGTGAATAACGAATTTTGTAAATTTCTCCGCTCGTCCGAAAAATTCAGTTTGATTGGTTTTTTTCCGTCACACGCGCGCAGGAAAAAATGCCCGTTGTCGTGTTCACTCTTTCGCGAAACCGCTGCGACGCGAATGCCGATGCCTTGACTGCGGTTAATTTAACAACCGAAACGGAAAAAGGAAACGTGCGTTCGTTCTTCAAGCGTTGTATACATCGTTTGAACGAGTCCGATCGTGAATTACCACAAATAAAACGTATGGAATCGCTGCTTTTACGCGGCATTGGAGTACATCACAGCGGCATACTGCCTATTCTCAAAGAAATTATTGAATTGTTGTTCCAGAATGGAGTCGTAAAGGTGAGTCGTGCTTGTCTTTTTTCATTCGCGCATTTCTCAACACAATCGAACAAGTTCGTCAATGATCGGATGACGAAAATAAACACAATTCAACTTGAGCTTTGTTAAAGATTAACATGGAATGCGAATTTTAAGTACTCGACGGTAGTATCAAAAATTCAGCCGTCCAGAATGCACTTTGATCGAAAAAATCTCGAAAAGTTGTTCGAACTAAATGAATTTATTCATTCCTGGAAATGGACCTGAAATTTTTCCGTACTTTTTTTGCTATTCTCATTATCGTACACTCAGAATCGTTAATCACAGAAAACTGATAGTGGATTCGTGATCAGCAGCTCTGAAAACCTCAAACTAAAATAATTTGGGTGAAAAACGAAATTTTTTTTCCTTGAACCGTTAAAATAGTTTTTCGCCATTTGGAAAGTTAATACAAAATGAAACGTAGTGAAGAAGGAAAAAAGCATGGACATGACAGTATTCAATAATAATTATAAACATAAAAGAATGGACCCGGAGATATTTCGAATTACAACATTAATTGAATAAGAACCGTCAGAATTTTTCCCGAGTCGGTGCGATTTGGCCGATGCTCGAAAATTTCATGGGGAATAAAATGGAATGTATAAAGAAAAAACCAATGTGTACGTTCGCGTTCGAAAAATTGCAATTACGGAAATTCCGTTATAATTTCAACGACGAGAATATTATTTCAGTTGCTGTTTGCTACGGAAACATTCGCCATGGGAATAAATATGCCAGCACGTACGGTCGTGTTCGATTCAGTTCGGAAATACGACGGACGGCAATTTCGTTCTCTATTGCCAACGGAATATACGCAAATGGCTGGCCGTGCGGGACGTCGAGGGCACGACGCGACAGGCACCGTTATGATAATGTGCAAAACGGAAGTGCCACATTTCATGGACCTGAAAGCGATGATATGCGGACAACCGGAAAATCTGCAATCTCACTTCAAGATCACTTACGCGATGGTGTTGAATCTTCGGCGTGTGAGCGAATCCGTTAGCGTCGAAGACATGATGAGGAAGTCATTCAAGGAGATGAAATTGGCGAGCGGCGAAAAGACTTACAGGTCGGAGCTCGAAAGAATCGAAGCGACTTTGGCGGAAATGCCGACGCTCGATGATTATCAGAAGCAATTGGCCGAATTTTGCAACATCGCGACTGAATACCTCGAGGAAAGCACACAAATAAGGAGCCACTTGTTCACCACGAAAAACGCCGTTAAAAGCTTAACGGAGGGTCGCGTCTTACTCGTGTCGCATCGTCATCATTACAACAAACTCGCGATGCTTCTCAATACGATTGAGAAGGATCATCAGGTCTTGTATGCCGTTTTGATTCTCGATAATGCCCCGCCGGAGAAATCCACCGACGATGAATGGGGCGAGGATGAAAAACGCAGCAAGTGGTACGAGATGATCGCTCTTACGAGAAGACAGCTGTTCGCCCCGGCGGACGGAGGAGCGACGGGTCATTGTTTCCTTCGCATACCGTGCACGAGCATACTCGAAATCACGAGTTGCGTTATTCGCGTCAATTGCGGCTTCGTACTCAAAGACTGTGAGAAACGTCAGATTGAACGGTTCAAGTAAGTTTCTTCGATTCTCCTCCGCGCTTTACGATTCCGCATAAAAAACATCTCCCGTACCCCGGCGCAGGAAAAAATGTATGAGAAATGTTTGAAATTGGACATTGAGGAAATACTTTTTACGAACGCGCATTCGCGAAAGTCGCTGGGTTGTTTGAAATCACTCGTCCGGCTTTTATTTTGGAAATGATGAATTTTTTGTTGTTTTCGATGAAAAATATGTGTCGAATTTTCCTTCCGTTTTGAAGAAACGACCCACCGAGTGCGACATGCCAAACCGCCATACAGGAGCTGCAATCCTTGTCGCTGATGGCGGTTCATGATTCTCGCATATTAATGCCATACGTTCAATTGACGCTCAACAATCCGAATATGTTAACTCGATTGAAATACATGTGCAACCTCGTGGCGAAATTGGCCGAGTTCAATTGCGCTCAAGTACCGGATTTTGAGGCACAATTCAAGTACGTGTTCGATCGTAACGAATTGGAAAGGACGAGGGCTGATTTGAGGCTCAAACTCAGCGCCCAGGGCCTTGCGCTCTATCCGGAATACGTTAATCGCGTGAATATTCTCAAGGATCTGAGTTACATCGACACGGACGACAGAGGTGAAATTGTCTTTGAAATAATAATTCGTAATCATTAGACTATATGCTGAAATTTATCTTATTACGAACCTGGCGATTATTTCAGACGTTATTTCATTCAATGATGGATGAAAAAATAATAAACATCTCGCGTTATCCAAGATTTTTCGAACGTTTATCAATTTTATCAGTTTTTAATTTAATGTCATTTCAATTATTACTGAAAAAAAATAAAGCTCTCGTGATTCTCGAAGTGTACGTTGAAATTTACGATATTATTATAAGGTGACTAAATCTTGGAGGAAAGAATGAACAATTTGAGGTTTCTCAGCGATTTGATTTTATGGAAGATTACTGGCCGAAATTATTTTTTAACTTCGCAAAAAACGTTTTTCCTCAAATTGTACAAAGTGAGCGTGAAATTGAAGCTATAATTTAAAAGTCGTGAAAGAAAATAGTCGTTGCTCCAACGTACATTTCGAACGAAATTGGCGATAAAGCGTACGATTTGTAGCTTCACCGTCGTCAAAATTTAATCGAGTGTTGTTCTTGCGAATTTTCAGTGACTCTGAAAGGACGCGTAGCTCTAGATATGGGAACTCACGAGCTTCTGATAACGGAACTCGTGTACAGAAATTTATTGACGAATCTGCATCCCGCTGAAATAGCTGCCGTTCTCTCGGCAATGGTTTATCAACGTGGCGGTGATAATACATTGCCGCAACTTCCTATTTTGAAAGAGGTACGCGAAGAAAATTGCCAAACATTTTCGACACCTGAGAACGCGATGACGATGACGAATTTTGTTTCTTTCCTCGGTTAGACGTGCGAGATGATGGAGTCTGTGAGGAACGAAATAGAAGCGATGGAACAGAAATACGGCGTAGAGCCGGTCGAGCCGTTGAACTTTGGCCTGGTCGAAGTAGTTTACGAATGGGCGAGAGCCGAGTCCTTTGCCAAAATAATGGAACTCACGGACGTGCAGGAGGGTATAATCGTACGTTGCATACAACAATTGAACGACACTCTTCGCGACGTGAAGACCGCCGCAATGAGAATCGGAGAGCCCGTTTTGAAGGAAAAAATGGAGGAAGCTTCCAGAGCGATCAAGAGAGATATCGTCTTTACCGCCTCTCTCTACACGCAGGACTAAAAGTTTGCGACGAGGAAGAAAAAACATTCGTATCGACGTGATAAAAAGAGGGAATAATAAACCGATAATCCTAATTGATTTATTCGCAGCCAGTCTTTCGTACTTTGTCTCACTCAGGACTAAAAGTCCACCGAGGAAAACAAAATATACTTCTACGCCGACGAAAATAAGATTGTACACTAAAACGAAGATTTTCATTGACTTATCTGGAGAAAATCCTGTCGATTCCGTTACGAAAGAAAATATTAATAAAAAATGGTAAAAGTCTCAACGGCGATTGAAGGAGATTTTATTTCGACCCCTTCTCTCGTAACTTGGTAAAAAAAAGTTTGGAGGGAAAAAAAACGTTTGTATCGGAAGTAAGCTTGAGCGATACAATGAAAATTCTAATAATTCATTTATTCGAAGCAAATTTTTCTATTAGATTATGAAAAATAAACGCAGATTAATAATAAAGGATTTTGGTAGTACAGATGTCGCTGCTGTAAACGGCCATCGTTGTGTTTTTTTTATGGTACAATCGATCTTTTCGATCTTCCTCAAATGGCTCGCTGATCCGTATTGTTTAAATTCCCTTGGCCCTTGTTTAATTCGGATATACAAGCCCATTGTCCCTCGGAATTTTCACGCCACAGCGTAACCTTGTTGTCACCCCCGCTCACCGCTAATATTCCACCGGTGAGGGACCAGCTGACGTTCCATATAACATCCTCAAAGACATTGAGGACGTTCGGTGTCCAGCTTACGTAATCGCTCGACGTCCACACAACGACACGTCGATCCTGCGAGCACGAGGCCAAGGCCGCGCGTGGCGGACCCACCGCCGGTGCCCACGCGACGTCTCTCACCTGCGGGAATTATTCGTATATCGTTTCTTTAATTTCAAGCAAGAAAAGTTGATCATTATTATTTCGTTTTAACATTTATTAAAGATATGGATTTCAATGTCATACGACTTTGAGATCGATGGCGATACATTTTTTTATCCTAATTCTGAATTCTTACAGGATTCAGGAAACTTTGATTTACTGCTTATCGGGGAATGATTATGATTTGGTCCATCTTAATTCTTGAATGTGATGGTAAATAGTGCAATTTTTCATTTACCCAGTCACTGTGGGCCTCCAATTTATTCTCCTCTACCCATCTGTCGCCTTCCTCTCGCCATATTTTCACAAGATTGTCGCAGCCTCCGGTCGCTAATCTTTTTATCGGGCCGTTGCGCAGATTTTGGGCGTTCGAGACGAAGGTACTCTCCAACGCGGGGCACCAAGCAACGGCGTTGCAGCCGATCGTATGAGCGTTGGGAATTTTCCTGACGTCCCACGTATCGCCGTTATTTATCAAAATCGAAACAGAACCATCCGAGCTGCCACAGGCGAGAATCAAGCCAAACTCGTGGGGTGCCCAAGAAACGGAATTGACCGAAGAATCGTGACTCGTATGTTCGTAAATTTTCGTCCATTCTCCAAGTTCCTTCCATATTATGACTTTCCTGAAATTTTCGAAAGATTCCCTCCGCGTTATATTTCGATCAAACTACCGGTTTCCAAAATGGTTTTTTTCCATGAAAAACACACCGATATTGATATATCGGTACATTTTTTCAGCAGAAAAAGAAATCAAGATTTTCTGGCAACTTTATTTTGACGATAACAGCGCAGATTTGTTAATATTTTGGTAAAACTAATTTTCACGGTCGTTTGTTATTCTTATCTGCTTCGTGTTCATTGAAAAAAGTCAGACAAACGTGAATCGGTACTATTGACAAAATTTGCTTCAATACCAATCCAAAATATTAGCAAGAATTGGAAAACAGTAATTTCTATTGATTTATTCGAAGCAAGTCTTTTTCAACAGATTGTGAAAAAAAGAATTTTAATAAGAGTGGAAGAATCACCAACAATTTGACGATTGCGGAGGGTTTTTTACCATTTTTTTTCCGGAATGATTGAATCAATGGAATACTAAGGTCTTGCCAAAAGTGTTATTCTTTAAAATTGCATGAAATTTGGAGAACATGTTCAAGAAGTTATTGGACAATCGCACGCTAAATTTGAGTGCGGTCCTTCATTCAGATTTAAAAGTACACGATTCACGACATTGAATATTTTTTATGATAACGTCTCAACGATCGTTCATCATTTTTTTTTCCTGAGAGCTCTAAGTTATAAATAAATATGCAACAGAGGTTTTAGGAACATCTCTGTAACCTTGATCACTTAGTATCTGAGATATTTTACATAAAACATAAAATGTATAAATAATAAATGAATAACACGTGTAATATTGTAAGTTGAAAATGTTTTGCACATCCTGCAAATTACAAACTTTTGATGATTGCCGGGGGTTTTAAATTTATCGCGGATCCGCGTTGTATTGTTTCTTTCTAACTAGGATCTCAATGAATATCTGCGATTTTTTTCGACACTTTTAATGAAAGAAATGATATTGTTTTTGTATCATATATATGTGTTTATTTTAAATACGATTAATTGAAAATTGATGAAAAAAGATGTTTAGCGATAAAACAGTAACATTTTGTATTGAAAAGGGAAAGAAGGTAATGGTTTTTTGCGGGGATGATTTTTGCTCACCTGTCGTAGCTGCAGGATGCTAATAAATTACCGTATTTCGGGTGCGCCCAAGCGATTTGCCATACAGGACCTACGTGACCTTTTAAATCGGCGACCAAGCTTTGCGAGCCGTTTTTAAGATCGAATATCTTCACCGAATTGTCACTCGAACAAGTAGCTAACCTCAATCCGTAATAATCCATTTCGGCATCATGGATCATATCCTCATGCCCGGTATCCACTGTATTTAATACCGATACCATTTTCGTTTCCTTACAAATAATCGCGTCACGTTTATTGCCGAAATTATTTATTAATTTCTTTAAACTTTATCGTATGTTGTCAATTGTTCACGAAATAACGTTTAACACGTCACACCGATACGATTTTGAGGTTACTGTCAATCGTGTGTATGAACGTCGTTCCGCGTACGACGTGGAAGAGAGAGTACGACTACGACTTGTCAATGAAAACGCCGCGTTAGAGTGGCGCTGCCCTCGCGGCGAGTTATGAAACTAATTCTTTCCCGCGCCAAAACTTGAAAACTTGAATGATCTTCGAGTACTTCATCTTTTAGCAAATGCAATTTGTCATTTGATCAGCGATATTATTGCATCTTTAATTTTTTCGTGTTATATTTTTTTTGTATTTGTATTTGTACACAATAGCGTTGTCATGACTGCATTTATCTATCATTGTGTCGGTGGTTGATGCAAGTCTAATGTTCTTTCTATAATAGTATACACGGTGTCTTCAAAAATTGACGTTAATAATTTCCAGTTACAATTTTGCAAAATTAATATTAACGCTCCGCAAATGAAAAGGATTGGGGAAAACGTAATTTTTTTTCACAAATTTATTAAAGAATATAATATTTGATTGAAGACATTCCGTAATAATTTCTCAGCAAAACTTTCCTGAAATTCAGCACTTGGAACCATTTTTTTCTTACTCTACAAACTTCGCACATTCCGGTTAGTTTTTATGTACGCATTTTTAGTATTTTTTCGTCTAATGATGAATGCTCAGTGCGTCGCTTTGCATTTCGTGACTCAATTGAGTTTGCAAGTTTGATAATTTGTTCTTCAAAGCCGCTATTCCCATCATGACTATGTTTTCCGGCTTTAAAGCACCGCTGCTTTCGACATTGAAATAATATTTATTGGGTTTTGCCTCCCAGTTGAAAGGCGCTTCGTCTGTGAAAAAAAAAGACAAAGATAGGTTCGATTTTCTTTTTCATTGAAGAGATGTTTTTGACGAAATTGATATTCAAGTAATTTCACTCACATTGATCCTCTTCGAGCTCTGTGTATTCAGACTTTGGCCATTCGTCCGGCTTTGGAAAAAGAGTGTGACGCATCGAATTGTCAGGATCGTACTCGAAACAAACTCCAGCTGTGGGATTCCATTTAGCGTGTTCTTTGCCAAAGCCTTTCTTTGCATATGCTCGGAGTTTCAATTCTTGCCCTTTTCTCAATTTCACGATCAATATTTCTTCAATGAGAAAAAATTGCGTTCATGTCATGTGAGAATCAATGTCACTCAAAGTCATATTATTTCAAATTCGACTTTTTTTCTTCTGGTTTGAAAAAAAAGGTGAAATTACCATCGGTTTCTCCATAATCACTGGCATCATCTTCTCTGTGTCTGGACGTAACTGGCAATACTCTAGGATCGCTGGACTTCAAATCAGCCGTCGTTACATGCCTTGTTTGATCCTCCGTACACTTGACGTCCAAGGTAAACTCGACGCTGCATTCCGGACAAAAGTCTGGACAGCTACAGTCTCTTGTGTATTGAATTCTATCGACGACCTGTCCGGAAAATAGACCAATTTATTACATCGGATGATTTTTTGAATAAAAAATCCAAAAATTTTGAGGTTATAACAAGTTTTTGGTGAAAACATAACGTTGTAAAACGATTCCATATTTGGAAACTTCTCAGTACCGTAAACTGCTTGCGGATTTATTTGAATTTAGTCGCTTGATTTTCGGATTGTAAAGTTCAATGTAATAATCGTTAACGAGAAAACGAGGGAAAATTTCACGCACAAACAACTCACTTCGTCGCTGATCAGTGGAATCATGCCGATCCTATGGGCCAAAAATTCGTCGCTCAAAACCGTCGAGTTGGCTTCCAATTGAATCCAATCGATCGCCAATGTCGGAGTTTCGGCGATAAAAACGCGTCTCATACTGTTCGCTACACTGTAGAACAAAATAACGATGACAAAAGTTAGAAAAGAAAAAAACATAGGATCGCTTATTATTTGAACTCGAAATAGGAATCCTAACCTCAATTCTGTATCTTCCACTTGGAACTTGACGTTTTCTTCATTCAAGTCTGTTATGTGTACCGATGGTTGATTAGCGTACGGCATTTTACTTTTTTCGTAAATTAGAAGGTCATTAAACTATTGAAAATAATATTACTGTAGTAATTCAACAAAAAGGACAAAGTCGCGTTTGTTTTGCAGCAAACGAGAATGATTTGTTTTTAACGTTTAACGCCGCCAAACGTCAGTCGGCATAATTAATTTGGCTGCCATTGTGGCGCCCTCGTTGGCCGAAGCTCGGTGGCGTTTCGCGCAAGTACATTTCCCGGATCTCGAACCGCCTTTTTTATTCTTTACTCGAGTTTTCTTTGTTATAAAGATTTACTGCGTCAAAGCTGAGGCCAAACGTTGTACCTAGTAAGTCATACATTTTTGTATAATGGCGTTGCTTTTCATTCATCAAACTTTTCGTAGGACTTGCGAGCATAGACTGATGGTGAGAAATTTGAATGACGCGCGAGGTGACTTTCGCGGCCATTTTCACTCACCGAAAAATTCTTCATTGAAATCTTTTTAAAGAAACTTCGCATGTATGAAAATAATATTCTCTTCCGTGAATGAATAATCATAAGCCAGATGCAAGTTTTTTGAGGTCGTTTTATTTTTGAAAAAGATCTTGATACGATCGTTCAATCGTGTTACATGTGTTCTCTTTTGTCAAATTCGACGAGTTGTAATGTTTCTTTTACGTTCATTTGAAAAAATAATGTGCGTCAGACAAATATTTACGTTAGTTGAAAACAAGAAGTCGAATTATAATGATTACCGAAACATGTTACATTAACTAAAAGATAAACGATGATACTAGATGAAATTAAGCAGAGATCGGCGATTGATTTCGATTTTTTCCGTAACAAAATGTAGTGAAAGATGAATTTCTTCACTCATTCCACACTCACGTATAATCCCTCGGGAAGAAACTAAAATTAACGTTTTATGGCACTACTGATATCGAGCATTCGAAGACGGAAGACTGAGGAGAGACAATGTTTTTTTTTACAGAAGAAAAAAAAACAATCAAATATCAAATTTTCCAGTGGTTTACAAATCAACTCGCGCCCGACAAAAACTATCATAATCAGACTCGTTTTTTTTCTGACTAAAGTATCAGCTAACTATCCCAAATGTATAGGAATAAGAATAGATAATAAATAAATGACAAGAGACAACCGTCGAAAAATATTAAAAATGCTTTGAGACATCTGCCACGTAGGACTTTACGTCGGTTTGATATTTTTTTTGCGATCCATTGAATTATCGTGTTTCAAAGTTCATCGGCGAAGCGCTCGATATCTTGCAAGTAATCGCCGTAATCAGTAGCCTCGCTACCAACAAAAGTATCGTGATGCTCGAGGATCTCTTCGAATGACAATCTATCGTCGTGATCATCGTCGGATGCTGCAAAAAGATGATCAACCTCGTCCGTTGCTAAATCCCTGTAAAAAATTATAATGGTATTGGTTTTAAAGTGATTTTATTATAAACACAACGCATTGTCAGCGGTTCGAAATAGTATTTTTTTCTTCATTATTACACGACGAAAATGTATGAAAATGTCGATAGTGATGATTGCATCTGATTTTTTGATTTTTCAAATAACGATTCAAGCAGAAAACTTACTCGTTACTCGGCACAAGCCAGTCCAGTATTTCCTTACTATCCAGTTTACCGTCGTGATTTTTGTCGTGTTCATGATCGAATTTGTCTTTTTCGACGATCAGCCATTCCTTGTCTTCGTTCTGTGCTCTGTCTCCTAAAAATTCTTGAAAACTTATCACTCCGTCTTTATCCATGTCCTTCTCCTCCAGAGCTTGTTCCAGCAAGAGCGGAAACATCCTTGGTGTCTCTTCAGGATGAGTGTAGGCTTTAAATTCTTCTTTATCCAAATAGCCGTCGTTGTTGAGATCCGCCAGGTTGAAAGTAGCTCTATCGTCATTGATAAGCTTGTCCTCCGATAGAAGATTTTCAGCATCCGAATCGTACGTATCCTGCATTATTTCATCCCAACTTATCTTTCCATCTTCATCCGTGTCCGCGTCGTCCAAACGATCTTGCGATTCTTCTTCGGAAAGCATGCTGTACGGAGTAAGAAGGAAATTTCAATGAACATCGTTTAATCTTCGTGGAAGAATGGTACAATGGAAAAAAAATTTTGGAAATAAACTTTTGAAGTTCAGCCAGAATGCGGAATCCTAAAGACTATTCAATTCGTAGTTCTTTTTTTGCTCTGATTTTTTTGGAAAATTGGCACAAACAAAAGGGCGAGACTGATCATTTCTTAATTTTTTGCAATGATTGAGACAAATTCTTTGAATATTTTCAAGTCGATCAAAAGCTTCTCAAAGGAACGATCGAATAAATGTACTTTCTCTTTCAATTTCAAGTACTTTTTTCTATTTAATTTTTATTTGCGTATCGGACGCACCTGAAGGATCGCAAAATCCATGCTTTGAGTTCGTTTCTCTCGATGTAGTTGTCTCCGTTGAGGTCCATCTTTGTGAGTAATATTGTCAATCGTCGTTTAGACTCTTTGATGGGAAGTTTGTCAAACTCTTCCGCCTTTTTGATGCTACCTGCGATATGCGCCGATACAAACAAATAACATTATTCAAGTACGAAACTTGACAAAGTGAAAATATTTTCACTCGTCGGTGAGCTGCGGAACATTCACGTCTGTAGTTTTTTTTTTCTTCGAAAACTACAAGTGTTTCTCAAAATACTTTTTATTCAAATATTTTCAATAATTATTTTCATTATTTGCAGCGACGGTTTGATTAATTTTGCTTATTTCGAGAAAAAGATTATTTTATTGAGAAAGATCGCGATCCGAGGCTGGCTAACGGTTTAATTTGAAAATTAAAGAGTCTTGAAAAACGTACCCAGAATAGCTTCGTGATCGAATTCTTGATGATGCTCTCCATCGACATAATGGTCATTGTCGCGGGGACTAAAAGCTCCGTCTTCGGTTCTTTCATTGCTACCGCCGATTTTGTGTTGATGCGGACGAATAAACGCCCCGTGGGGTTTCTCTAATATCGTATCAAGCAGACAAAGAATCGTACAAAGAGATACGATCCCTTGAACTTTCGGTATCTTTCTTGACATTCTTCCACCCCAACCCTGACGAAAAATCACAGTTAACCTTGAAATTGAGCACGGAAATCGCGCACAGAGTTGCACACAACGCCCGAGAGGATGCGTTGTTGTATCTATTTTTCATCATTTGAATTCTCATCGGTATTGATTGAAATTCTAGTAAAGAATAAATTGACAATCGCGAAATGTTTTTCATACTCGTTATATTTGTTTTGTTCATCAACTTTATCGAGAATCGAAAGTTTGGCAGTTTTGCCCGATAGAAACTCTCTTTTTTCTTGTAATGAATAGTAATAAATAGTCCCTTTGTTTTGATATAATAATAATTGCTGTCGTTACTGTTGTCGTTATGGATATATTTCTCTTCTAACACTTTTAATAATCAATCGAAAGCTCGTGATTATAAACATCTTACAAATAAAATGATAAACGACATTTTCGTGTAGCTTGTGAAGTATGTTTTTATTTATTTCGGTATACGCGTAATTAATGACACTTTCATAAAACTTCTTCAATTTATTAAGTACTAATATCGCCGTACCGATCGCGATACACGATTTTTCGCAAAAATTTGCCTTTTGTTTCAATGCTTTTACAACGTTCCGAAAAAAACTATATCTTATAATTAGCGAGACGAAGAAATTTGAAAAAAATCATTAAGGCTTCTGCTTGTAACCGTCAAAAAGTGGTTGACGCTGAAACTGTAATCGAACTCTACGACATCTCGACAATTTACGGTTATTCTTTGTTCTTTATTTTTACATTTAACGATAAAGCCGGTTCTTAATACGTTAGCGCTTTTGCCGAACTATTGAAAATATATTTGAGTTTTTTAGTACACACCTTCCTGCTTATTCCGAGTTTAAGCACTACCGGAAACACCTTTGCCCTTCGTTAAAACATTTTCAGAACACACGAAATAATTACACGACGTCAAATGCGATAGTGAAATTTGCAAAAATTCACCGGGTTTTGTGCGAATGTTAAAAACTCGACGTCGCGATGAACGTTGAATTCGAGTTGACCGGCATTCACGGGAACAAATTTTCGACTGAAGCTGCGAACTTATGGATTTATCCTCTTTTTTTCCTTCTGGCATGGCATAGGGAGAGTTTTTTTTATTTGGAGCGTTTATTCTGTGCTTGAACGAGCTGCTTATCCTGAGAGAGAGTGTATTGGCACGAAGGCACGCGCCGCATTCGGAAGAGTATAAATATAGAAAAGACCGAAACACGTTTCGTCTAAAGTTCATTTCGCGTCTGGTTGTACTCATTTTATCATGAAATTCTTCGCTATTTCTTTGCGGTCTCAAGCTAACCTGAAAATATTAGCAATGGATTTTTTGTTGAACAAATTTTTTCATCCAAGTTTAGCCATTCAGTGGCAACATTGATAACGAAAAAGTGGTGTACTATCACTGCAAATGAATTCCTCACGTGGGACAGCGAGTTTGTGAGCAATTGCGCGAGTCATTTATACGGTTAGTTACGACCATCTCCGCTAGATGGCGAGAAGCGTTGGTGTTTCTCGCATCCCAAAGCAGCGGTCGTACAGTATACAAGGTTGTCGGTTTCAATTACCGTTGCTTGAAAAGGGTTGTTATACAGGTAATTTTCTACAAATGTGGATCACATTTCTTCAAGTTTCTTCACAATTATCAGCGTTTGACAGAAATGCGGAATTTTCCACAAATTCCAAAAAGTTTGAATAACTCGAAAACCACCGATTTTAGAGCCTCAGTTTATAGAGTCAAATTTGTTGCAAATTACCTTTGGAATACGTTTTTCAATGGAATATATATCGAATAACAAATGACTCTGTACATTCTACACAGGAATAGCTAAACTAAAGGTTTAGAGTCTTTAATAACGAAATTATCGAACTTTCTACCGTTATTCCCAGAGAAAATCAGTAATCTTTCGCCTGTTTTGTTATACAAACCTGACGACGATGAGCGAGAGGCGGAGGGCGCGTCCATAAAATATGAAACAAAACGGCATTACCTCTGCGTGACATGTTCCGCTCATGGTCCCATCATCATCCTCATTTATCGAAACGCCGGAGAATCGGCTGAATAAGTAAGTTGCACGGTATTTCAAAGTTATAAGCGCAAAAGCACGTATGTTGTGTGTATTACAATGAGAATTCGCCGACGCTCCAAATAGGGTACGTATAAGCGTCGTGTAGTATCTATTGTATACGGTTTATTATATTGTCGAGGAAGAGATTTACGGTTCTCAGCTTGTTGGCATATCTGCTGTCTTTTATTTTGCAATTCGCGTATTACACATCTTCTAATGTAAAATGTGCAATGTATAACAGCGGAAAGAGGGGTGCGTTGGGTGTGTGAAAATCTTGTTCCCCCCATTGTTTGTCGCGACTTAGTAGACAGTGCAATGAACATATTACTCTGACTATTCGAGACGCGACACGCAACGCAGGAGGAAAATGGACCATTCGAAAAATCGAATTTTTCCATAATACTCCTTACAAAGTTCTTTTTTGATCGCAAAGGAATTTTGAACTCGCATAGCTATACACACAAGGTTCCCGTTGGGTCTCGAGTGTCATCGAGCATTCCAAATTATTCCCCGCTTCGCACTATATTTTTCCATCTGAATAAAAAAAAGTCAGGTGGTCCATTTTGCCCCATATTAGCCATTACGGTGGTAAAACAGCCTCCTCTTCAATCTTGTATCATTGTCGAGTCCATCGAGTGTCGTTTCGACATTAAAACGTCCCTAAAGAATCGTAATGAGTGTAAAATGTCCGTTTTTTTTTTCGTAGAGGTACCATTTTGCCTCCCACTTGTAGCTCGTGGCGTACATGCACATATCCATTTGTGAAAGGGCTCGCGGGACCCTGGATCGCACGACAAACACGGAAGGCCCATATAGCGACATCCTGTATCGTGCAGTCGCGCTCTTTTGTATATGTATGTGCTTATCCGTGTGAGGACAAAAGAGAGACACCCTCATTCACGCTTCGACGATATTTACACCGTGACGCTGATTTCCAGCGCGTTTCCGCTTTTCCTTCTCTTTTTTTTACACTTTGCTCTTCGGCTCGTTCGAAAAACTTCTAAGCGAGACCGATCTGTACTGGTGCGAGATAAAAAAAAAATGAAAAAGTTCATGCGCTCTATGACTCGTATAAAATATATATAAATAAAATGTTCGAGTTGCACAGCGCGCGCACTTGCCGGAAGGAGAAATCCGACGCTAATAAGCAACGTGTTAAAGGAGGTATACAATATTAATAATCGTTAACGGTGTGCGCAAGTAACAACCAAGCACACGCATCAATGCGTCTCGTAATTAGGGAAAATGTTGAGTTTTACGAGACGAGATGCAATCAGAATTATGCGGTTTATATTTTCTATTTTTGTAACAATACCGAGCCGTGTGAAAAGTTGGATAAGTTTTATCCGCGCATTGTATACTCTTCATCTCTTCTGAGGGTTATTACGTGCTTCGAGAGTTCTCGAAGATTGCACGAGAGGATAATCCATTGTTGGTTTGTGTAATTTCGATATATTTATAGCTGAATACGCGTTTTAGTTTTACGCTCGGAGATGTATGTTTTGCTCAAGTTTTTTCGCAAATCGGTGAAAGGCGGTTTCAGCGCACATTATGGGGATGGCGACTACGAAGCGTCGTCGGGAAGAAAAAGGCGAGCTTGGCGCCGAGGGTTTCGCGCACTGCTGCAATGAAACCCGGCGTATTTTCCTTCGTTGTTTGCAGTTTTTTAAAATAAATTTCACGTCCAACACATCGACGGAGTGTTTTTTTAAATCTAAATTAAAGTTTGCTTCAAAATTAATAGAATTTTCTTTTCAGTTTTTATTTTATTTTGTAAATCTAAAAAAACTTATGAAAAAAACGACAGATCATCAATAATTCTCAGATTTGCAATGTTGCTCCTCATAGTTTTGAAAAAGTTTCGATAAAAACGGAATTTCAAAAGGGTTCGGAAAAAATTCACGTGCATGCGGAAACATAGATGAATTTATTTGATAGGAAAAGGAGACAATTTCCCTAAAATCTATCCGTGTTTCGATGTTGGTATTATCCAAAAATCAACGTGCTCGGTACCTTCTATATATGACTAATTTCTTTGTACATTTTTATACCATCACTGAGCGCTCGAAATTCGTATTCTATTTCGGTTTCGTTGAAGCTGTGTCGCAAGATAATCCTTAAGGTAGTTCTATCGTTAGATTCAAATCGAGAAATTGTTTTGCAGTTTTTCTCACATACAAAATGGTTCGCGGGCTTCAGTTAAATAAGAAAAGTTGTTGCAAATCGACTAAAGAACAGCATACTCCAAATTCACGGTCATCCCAGGTGATATGTGCTTGCTCTATAATTACAAAAATTGCGAAAAAAATTTTCTCAAGATTTTTTTGGAAAACTCAAGAAATCTTCTTTGATGTTGCATAAAAATGTATGCAAAGTTTTAGAAGGCTTCACCACGTAGAAGCCAAGATATTCATTGATGAAAATGCAACTTTTAACACGCGCTCTTACGAGAGACTACCGAAAATTGTGGTTTTTACCAATAAATATCTCAACTTCCACGTGGTAAAACCTTCCAAAATTTATTACACACGTATATATGACATCAAAGAATACGTATTCAAATTTTCAACAAAATCTTAAGAAAACGATAAAACGATAGAACTACCTTAAAAGACTCTTTCTCCATCCGAATTCAATCTTCGATAGTTGAAAGAAAAGTATAAAAAAAAGTGTAGAAAACGAAAAGTATAAGACCTCCGGTAGCGCAATTGTCAATTCCTCTCGTAGGAACCACGCCGTAAAAGACACTCTGTAAAAAGTCTCCACAAGTGTTTTTTACATCATCAATTCTGTCAGGGGATTTCAAAGTTCGAGCTCCGTCATCTTATCACTATGATTTCCGGAGCTCTCGGATCCGTACGTGTTTCTCTGCACAGACGAGTTTCACTCCTTTTTTTGTGCGCCTCAACCGCAGGACACCGTGTGCCAGATCACGATTCATACAGCGGAGCAGCTCCGAGTTGATCTCTCGGTACGCTCTAGTTGCTCGAACGTTCCCTCCAAGGATTTCTGTTCCGGCTTGGATTTAGATGCGACGGAAGTGGCGAATTAGTTCCTCAAAGTGGTAATGCAAAGCCCGAAGCGACGTAGGAACACCGGAGAGGGTTTTATATCGCGAAGCTGAGGGTATGGGGGAAGGAAAGTCAGCGGCGGATTCAGATCGTGGCAATGAAAACGGCGAAACACGCGTACGAAGAACAAACACGGAGAATGTTGTAAAACAAATAGTAGAAACGGTTTCCAGCACCCGTTAGAGCTAACGAGGAAGATGGACGAAGTTAAAAAACAATGTGGGGTAAAATGGCCCACCATTCTTCGTCTTTGCCACGCTGGCTAGACGTTATCCGCGACCCCTATGTTTTATTCTCCGCACTAATAGGCAGCCATGACGCTTTTACCACGTTCTTCCGCAGATACGTCTGTTGAGGAGAACAGTATTGCGCTGCCTAAGGTTTTACAGCCTTGCATCAGAGATGGGGAAGACCTGAGATGAAGATGAAGAAAAAAAGGGTAGCGCGATATGCTATGGCGCTGAGCGCCGTAATAAACTGAAGAAATGGAAAATTTTACACATTTAGTATGAGCGAATAATAGCATGTACACCCAGAAAAAAATGTATTATCTTCAAATAAAACCTATTTAATTTGAATAGATTTTTTGCTTGGCTCCTGGCAGACTTTTATTCAAATTCAACATATAAATTTATTTGATTCAACTAGTGTTATTAGTGTTATTTAAAAAGTATTGGAATGAGCCTGGAGTTAGTATCGGAAGTAGTTGCATAGGATGTGATGACCCGAACGGTCTTGCAGTGGTGGGGACGGTCCAGTGACGATGAGTGAACGGAATGGTGGCCCCGCCGCTGGATGGTCTCGAACCCGGGTCCTCCCGATGAGAGCGATGAGCGCTAACCACTGCGCTACGGCTACTTATGATTTTTTTTACTCGAATCGTCTATACCTCGGTAATGCTGGACCGTCACAAGGAATTGTAGCCACCATCGTAACTACCACCGCCATAGCCTTTCGGTTATTAATAACGATGCTTGATATCAGCATTCATGCACTGTACGAAAAATATTTCTTATAGTATCATTTATATTCGTGTAATTTAGTGATTAAGTATATCTCATTGTTAAATAAATATATATGTTAGAAGCGAATACATAGGCAAATCAAATCAAATTTATTTGATCCAACCAAAAATTTATTCAATTGTAATAAATGAAGATTGAATAGACGAATCTATTCAATCATAATAGATCTTTTCTCTGGGTGTAGCACCCGTTAGAGCTAACGAGGAAGATGGACGAAGTTAAAAAACAATGTGGGGTAAAATGGCCCACCATTCTTCGTCTTTGCCACGCTGGCTAGACGTTATCCGCGACCCCTATGTTTTATTCTCCGCACTAATAGGCAGCCATGACCTATTCCGCAGATACGTCTGTTGAGGAGAACAATATTGCGCTGCCTAAGGTTTTTACAGCCTTGCATCAGAGATGGGAAAGACCTGAGATGAAGATGAAGAAAAAAAGGGTAGCGCGATATGCTATGGCGCTGAGCGCCGTAATAAACTGAAGAAATGGAAAATTTTACACATTTACTTAGTATGAGCGAATAATAGCATGTATTTGTATGTGTATATACATCGAGACCCTTGTGATGGCGAACCTTGGAATGCGCGCGTAGTCGTCATAAAAGCACGATGCCACCGGGGTTTCACTGACGAAAAGGGGAGAAGCTCGACAGCCGCTGGCCAGCCAAGGAAAGAAAAGTATAGTTAACGAGAAAAAAAGGGACCGCTATAACTTCGTAATTAGTCATAGTGCGATGCGCTAACAGCGGCACTCTGCAAGACTGCCTCTTCTGACGCTTTTCTCTCTACGGGTCTTGCCTCGTTTAGAGGCTTTTTTCTCGCTCTACCGGCGATCCGAATTGAATTTCGTACGAAGAAAATTCATTTGGAACTTGGTTTTACCGACCGCACTTCGAGGAATTAATTTACTCTCGAACACGCCATCTGGATTTCCGGTGGATGAATACGGGGGGTTGCATTGAATCTCCGGTGAAAATCACCAATCTCTGCTGAAAAGAAAAACCGGCGTTTTGGGATATCATTTCCGGATTCGAATTTGGACGAAAAAATGTTTGTCTTTTCTCTTGTTGTTATTGAGTCAAATAATGTATTAACAGCGAAAAATGTTTACAGTCAGTTTTTTAGAACTTTGAACTCGTTTTTTCGAAATGGCCTTGGCGACGTGCGGAGGAGTTTCATTCCGTCAATTCGTTATCCGATGGACTTGAAACTTGGTCGTGCTTCGAAGAGTGGTCGCGAGTTAGGAAAAATCGATACATTTTTCAAAAATCATGAGCAATCGTGGTGTTGATGACAAATTTCAGTGATACTTTTAGAATGAAATTTAGAAAATAAATCCGTTGGATCTTTTTGGTTAAAAAATTGTTCAATATTTCCGAAAACGACCATGTATTTCGTTAGATATTTGACGTGACATTCTCTTGTTTCAATTAAAAATGAAAGACTGTGTAGTCTTTCCTGCGGACCACCTGTTCAATTCTGCCGTCTTCTAAAAATGGCTCTAGAGGCGCTATTTTTGACTGAAAATGATCAAAATCATAGTTCAATGAGTGAATTCTGTGAAAACAGAAGAAATCGGAAATATTGTTATTTTTTCAGCTGTTTAAATGGCTGTCGTTACCCCTTAAGACCTTTTGTAGAGAGGGTCAGGACAAGCACGTAGCGTGTGAATTCGTGGACGACCTGCTGCTATTCCGGAGTCACCTGGTGCGACGAGATCTTCGGGAAAAAGTTGACGACGGCGGGAAGGAAGGAAAGCTTACATCCAGATCCATTATGTTAATAAAAGCATACTCGTACATATATTTAATGTATATAAATATCGTAACACTTTATGAACTGAATAAAAAAAAAGTGAACGGAGGTTATACGGAAAGCGGCAGAGCGAAGCGTCCGACTCGGCGAGCCGTGTTTCCGGTCTAAAGTCGCTTTACTCTCCAACTTCTTTCCATACAACGCCTCCATCTTCGTCTTGTACTATTCGCGATTTATCTCCTGCTTCTGATATAGACTCGCTCGAGCAAAGATTCGCAACGACGAAAAATGACAAAATTAAGCCGAGAAACTTTATGGATTCGGCAGCGACGAGAGTTTCGCTTTTCTCTCGAATTTCCAAAGCAAGCAGCACGTTAAGGGGCTACATGGGCTTCGAAGGTCAAAAAAAGCCCATTTGAGCAATTTTTCGAAAATACAATAATGAACGAATGATTTTATTCAAATATTTCAGCATATGAAACAGCAACAACGATCGATATTTTATGAAATTTTCGTTCGAAAATTTTCAAAGGGCGATGGGACCGGTTCGGACGATGGTTTTATTTTAATGACATTTTTTTGAATTCGGACGCAGCGATTATCACAGTGTATATTTCAAAAATTAGAGAGTGAATGCTTTCTTTTGACCTTCGAAAACCATGTAACCCCTTAAACAGCGGGAGAGAGGAAGATCGACACGAACCTTATCGGTTCTGCCTTGAAAGAGCGTGGAATGGATAAGAGCGGATAAAAAAATGACCATCCGAGTATGAAGGAAGGCTTCCGAGTCTGTGTTTTACGAACAGATGATGTGCCTTTCTGGGACGCAGCTATGCGATTATGAATAAGCGTATATTTCTTGGCGTTCGACGGCTGGACACACGGCCTGCAAGAGTCCAGGTAATCGCGCACCTGTCCCAACGATGTAAATGTATATGTATATACTTTTTGCCTTCCGAATACACCTGCGAAACTAAGGCAAGAGCGAGCTAAGCAACGTCGTTGCAGCTCCCATACGCTAGAGCCATCCAACACCTGGTACACCGCGCACGCGGCACGGACGCAAGTTCGATCGGTCGCAGGTTGCTCGACTCTTCGATGTTCGCAAAAAAACGGCCTGTAGCGGAAAATTCATGCTCACACGGGGATTCAGGTCGAGTTTGAAGCGTTTCGGCGGAAAAAAAATGGGATTAAATTCATCCCGCTCATAAAGTCAACGAACGAGACTTTTTTTTGCAACCGATTTTTAGTGATTTTCAAAATAATGTAGCTTCGTGAAAAATTATCGTATCGCGATGAAAAAAAGCCATATTGAAGCTTCGAGTCTCCAGCGGCCGAATTTTTATTGCTGTTGTTTTTCTCACCTGTGGCTATCGTGCGATGAATTATTTTGAAAAAAACATTTTCCCACGAAGATTCGAATACGGGAGGGCGTCGGCGAACTTTTTGAAAATCTCCGTAAATGATTATTTTTCACGAAATAGCTGGTAGAAATTCCAAAAATTGTTTGAAAATTGATTGAACAAGAGATATTTTACAGTTTTTATTTTCGACGATTTTCGAAACACCGTAACTTTGTGAAAAATGATCCTGTCGTGGTGAAAAAAAGGGATTTCGAAAGTCGGTGGTATTTGAACTTTGATTGCAAATTTTTTTTTCATCAGCGGCTAAAGCGCGATCAAAGCGACGAATGGATGGAAAAAAAGGGAAATAAGGGTCAAGCGAGCGGATCTGCGATAAGGAGACTCGATATTTCCGATATTCAGTTTTGATGGAACGAGAAAATTGTGCTCCCGGCGTGCGAGGTTGTTGTTGCCAAAATGGCAACCAAGAATAACTCTCTTACGAGTGTTTACATATGTATGTAAATGTTGCTATACGCAGGCAGGCCCGATCGTTTTAATCGTGTTAAAGAAAGGATTACGGACCTTGAATGAATTTTGAGATACACGAGAAAGAGAGAGAGAGAGAATGAAAATCATCCAAAAAGCTTGCTCTGCCAACGTGAACAAGATCGAACCCGGTTGGACACGGAAAATCTATCAGCGTTGATGACGTATAGCGTTGAAGGATTTTCACTGATATTTCCGTCAAGGATACAAACGAATAAGCTATAAAAATTTAACTGCGTTCTTTTTAGACCCAACGTTTTCTCTGCTTTGCTTCGTTCAACGCCGATTTGTGCGAAGTGGCGAGAAACGCGGTGTAAATAATTGTGGATCAACGTGGAAGACGTTTTGTCGTTGTGAAAAAAAAGTCAATCTCGAGACCCGACCAACAGCCTTCACGCAATCGTAAGAGAAGTGTGTTACGGTTTGATTTCTATTTTTTTTTTTTTTTGGGAATTATTGCAGAAAGACAAATTCGCGCGAGAATTTATAATCGTACGAACGAACAGGGTGGACGTTTGATGACAACGTCAAGTCGGCTGGCGATGAAATTTCGAGATGATGGTTTTCTGGGCAATTTCAGATCCAGCCGATTGATCTCGAGTGTTTTCTTAGGAATCTCATAAAACTTGCAGAGCAGTTTCAGGGTGTTGGTGCATGATCACTCGCGAAATTCAAGCAGGATCTACCGTTGGAATCGAGAATTATCTTTTTTCAAACAATTTATGCAAACAAACTTATGCAGAACGACAGAAATTTGGACATTTTTTCTTCCTGCCAGTTCGGAATTTTAATTGAACAAATCACGGTCGGGGTTTTTCGAAAAAACTCTCCAATTCTAACCGCTCGGTTCCCGAGACACATCACAATTTATATAAAAATAGAAAATTATATACAAGCATCTAATATAAAAAACATAAAATAATAATATGATATAATATAGGCGATTTTTCGCCCGAAAAACGTTTCGAATATCTTGCACGAGTCATACACGTTTCGGCACATTGTCTGGTAAACAAACTTTTACCGTGACCGCCGCGAGAGACGACTGGCGTAATTGATAAAGTCGATTGTGAAGCAACTGATTAATTCAACTTGATCAATTAATGATTCCTTAAGGATTCCTCTGAGAAGAAAATTGTCCATGCGAGCTCCTCTGATTGAGAATTTCATCTTCGATGTACAACTTGATTTACGCTTAATATTACGTTTCTGGAACGCGCCTTGTGTACAACGGCGGTCAAAGTACTTCGAGGGAAACGATAATTGAGCGGAGCAACGTCGATTTATATCTACGAAGTATCATTACATCGTGAGTCTGTGCGCCAAGGCGTGAAAAAAAAGATAAAGATATAAACCTGGGAACGAGAGATCGAGGTGCTTCAAAAGTGACGACGAAGTACGACGATGTTAAGTCCTTCGCGGAACAACCAGGATAATATGCTTCGAGCTTCTTATGATCTCCGCGTCAGATCGACTGTGCTCGGAATGCTCATCGCAGGTTTTATCCATCAGAAAAAAAAGGAAAAAAAAATACACGTCTAGGCTCCTTGGGAACTGGACACGTTTCTCATCGTTGCTACACATCTTAATTCGAACGTCGCGGACAGTGTGCAATGGCTTCGATGACAGTCGAGAAGATCGCGAGTTACTTGAGAAAATAATGAATATCCAAGATATTCCTGGATACTTTCCTTCATCGGACTTGCCGACCCATACAGGTGCAGGTGGGACAGGAACACGAAGTCGCCCTTTCAGGTGGTCGTCTCGCGACAGTCACTGCGAGAAGTTAGTTTACCGGCCACCTTGCGAAAATTTAAGCAGCTCGCTGGACACTCGAAACATTTTGGACGCAAATTAACGCGTATCTTTCATGTCACATTATTATTTATTTATTATTTTTATGCAGAAAGTTTTCCACACATCGTAATACAATTATATGGATTGTTATTGACGCTATTATCGTCAAAAAAAGACTTGAGAAACGCCGCAAAATGATCACAAAAAATATTCAATCTATCGCTTCTCGCAAGAAGCCTTTATTCTGAATCTAAGCGGAGGATCGTATGGGAATTTTGGGAAAGATCACGCAGTAGCCTCGGGAAGCTGCTTACCCAATTTTATGCAATTCCTACGAGCGAATAAGAGCAATTCCTAACACTTTTGGCGAGACAACTACCTTAAAGCGAATAATCGATTTTCGCACCTTTAAAACACTGGGCAGTTATTTTTTTTTCTGTTCAAACGTTCTGTCAAACGTACATCTTCGACGAAGAGAAAAGTTCGGTCGAAATTGAAGACGAAGATTTTCCGTTTTTCGCGCTCGCGAAAAGGATGAGAAGGCGGTCGGGGCGGGCTCCGCTGCAAGGTTAAGGAGATGTTGCACGATCGAGAGAACTTTCCGACCTTAAAACGTACTCGGTAGCATGTGGCACCCCGTTGCGTCCAGAGTATTCACTTGGCTCAAAACTATGGAAGCGTTGAACCAGTTCTCTTTTTCACTGATGGATGGAGTGTTTTTTTTTCTTTTTAAATATAACTTTTGGAGATGTACCAAGGAATGAATTAGTGTACGAAATCGTAGACGGAGGAAGAAGCATATATATATATATACATAAGCGAGTGTATATAGATTATATATATATATACATACATATATATATATATATATATATATGTATGTATGTATATATATATATATATATGTATATGTAGTACATATGGCATGTATATACCACGGTCTACAAGAGGCAAATGGAGGCGAATGAATGTACGAGGATCACGTGTGGTCCAAACTCGAGAGACGAATTGTCTCAGGTTTCCTCAGCTTCTTCAATTTATTTATATCTCGAAGCCAGCAGAGTCCCGTGAGAAGATGGAAAGACGTAGTTTGGTCAGTTAAAGCACTCGGTGGGAGCTGAGAACGGACGCTTCGTGTATTCTTCTTCCGTAAAAACCCTCCTTTCATCCGTCTCGTATCCATACGCCGGCAGACTCGTCGCGATGACGCGATGGAGAATTAAGATTGGCAGCGAGTTTCCGTACACATGTAAATCGTAACTAGACCCTGTTGTGTTTGGCACTTGGCCATTTTTTCCGCACAGGTATATGGAAATGAAGAATTAGTGACGTGTTGACTTATTTCCGGTTATCGTCTGCCAGACGGACGCACCGGGGACTAATATTCTCCAAGGCGGTCCACTTTGGAAAAAAATTACTGTGGCGATTTTTAAAACTGTTTTCACGAGAAATTTCGCAAGGTTTATGTAGATTTTTGTTAATTAATTAACGATGGCGCGTCGTTGCCAACAAATCGTCATTCAATCCTAACAAATGAAAAATGGATTTCGAAGTTCGAGCGGTATGGCATGAAAAATACGGAAAAACATCGGCCTAACGGAAAGTACGAACATTTTGATTTCGAATAATTGCGACAACGAAAGGTTGCGATAGCAAGTAGTTTGAGGAATAAAAACTCGTTTGAATTGTTAAAAATAGAATTTAGAGGGCTTATTTTATTATTATTATTTTTCTCAATTTCTACACCCTTTTCGAATTTCTTTGAGAATCTTTGAATTAAAAATTTAGGAATCATTAATGATTCTCCGATGACGAATCCAGAGTCGAAAGCATTCGTGGGCGCTGAACATTTTTTTCAAATGTCTTCCCGAAACAGTTATTATCTAAAATCAATGTGCTTGGTACTTCCGCTTTTTTCGGGTACACTTTCAGCATAAGACTCGAAATTCGCGTTTTATTTCGATTTTGTCGTAATTATGCCCGCCGAACATCCTTAATGTCAAACATTCGCCGTGATGTTGGCAAATGTTTGGCTTCTAAAAACCGCGATTCAAGGTACCGAAAAATGAGCCAGCCATCATCGTTGTCTTTGAAGCGTGTGCGCGAATATGTACTCCGCTTGTAATTTAGCTTTATTACGACATTATACGGGTATCTTGGAAACTGGACGTCAGATCTTTTTGAAATCTGCGTCGAGAAGGATGGAGCGTGTCTGCTGAAAAGAACACACGTGTGTGAGAGGAAGAAAAGAAAAAAGAACATATTCCGCCTCTCGGATTCATCCTCGTAATGATCGTCCAGCCGCGAACTTGCCGAACAAAAGGTGGACCAAAGTTACACCAAGTCTGTCCTTCGCCAAAATCAGTTTCGGGGGGTTAACGTTTCGCGCGGGATCCCTGAATCATTGTGGAAGAATTTCAACCGCGACAGTCGCGTACAGGAGAGGGAATATCCTTCCGGAGGCTGCGAAAGTGTCTTGTTCGTGCGGCTTGGGCGAAGCTTTTATCTCCGTGGAGTCGGACGAAGCGTGATAGTCTCTCTCTGCTGGTCTTAGGCGATCCTGGCACGGTTACGGTGTTGGGCTTAGATGTCCGGTTAATGCACCTGCATACTCCGTGGCCTGTGAACGATGGCGTTACGACGCCGCACGGACCGGAAGGGAGGTTAAAGACTCCTGCCAAGATGGATGCCTGAGAAGGGAAGCGAGGGGCTTCGAGAAAAGACGATGAATGTTGTACACACTCGAAGCCGTTTAATGAACCTTATTTCTTTTGTTTTGCCTTCAGGAAGAATCATGAAAGCCTCGACGATGGACTCTTTGGAATAATGGATTTTTTTGATGATGCTCGAACGGGAAAGAAGCCCGTGAGAGCCTGCAAATTAACGCTCCAAGGTACAAAACCTTTCGAGCGTTTTTACAGAGTGTTTACGAAAGTCGATCAAACAGTCGTACGAAAAATGTCATCAAAGTTACTAAACTCTCGACTTTTTTAAGCTTCCGCTCCTTCTCCTCTCTCTGCCGGCGAATCTTTCTCACGATTTCGTCCACTCGAGAAAGCCCGTGAATCAATGCTCCAAGGACAGGGTCTTCGAACGTTTCCGGAACCCTGAAGAGGCTGCGAACGAACGCTCCAAAGTGCAGAACCTTCGAGCGTTTTCACCGAGAGTCAACAAAAGTCGATCGAAAGGTTGCATGAAAAATGTCATTATCGTCCTTATCGGGGAATCTTTCTCACAATTTCATCGACTCGTGAGAGCCTGCGAATGAACGCTCCAGGGACAAGACCTTGGAGCGTTTTTTACCGATGAAGAAGCTGCATGAAAAATGTCACCAAAGTTATTGTATCCCCAGGTCTCCTAATCCTCAGCTCTCTTTTGTCTCTCTATCGGCAAATCTTTCTCATAATTTTCGTGATTCCATGTTTTTCCACGCACCGATTCATAAAGTTCTCCCCGCGAGAGTGTATACGCGGTACGCCGAGCTCTTTGAGCGCTCCACTAACTCCGTCGGCGCGCTGTGCTTCGCTACCCAGAGTCGCTGACCTCGCGAGAATCACCGGTGCGCATCGCGTACGGCCTGTCTCCATCTCGCTCTCTCTTGCTCTCCATCTTTCTCTACCAGTTTCTGTCTCTCGTTTAAACTCTTCCTCGCTCTTTTCCTCCCTTTATCAATCCTTCTTTGTCCCTCCATCTTGCGGAGCATCACAACTGTGCGCTCTTTCTTCGTACTGTAACGACGAGGGAACAAGTGGCCGTCGGTGATTTTGAGAAATCCCTCAGGCAGTTACTTTTACCTATATACATGTACACTTATACCTGAATGTACTATACATATACACGCAGAAAGTATGGAGTATACATGCAAGTATGGAGAACGACTATTTTCCTCGTGAAAGCTTGGCTTCTCGGTAACAAGTATGATCAGCGAAGATAAGCTTAGGCCAAATCCGCAGCAGCAAAATCCACGGATACGCGGCGATTCCATCGCAAACCGCTTCAAAAGTTCGCCAGAGGACTACCTCTCTGGTTATCGCCCATAATCGATCATCATGATTTTTTGGCCCATTTTTTCAGTTCTTGATTACTCAAGGACCATGGACCACCTCTCTGTTTATCGCCCATAATCGATCGTCATGATTTTTCGGCCCATTTTTTCAGTCCTTGATTACTCAAGGACCATGGACCACCTCTCTGTTTATCGCCCATAATCGATCATCATGATTTTTCGGCCCATTTTTTCAGTCCTTGATTACTCAAGGACCATGGACCACCTCTCTGTTTATCGCCCACAATCGATCATCATGATTTTTCGGCCCATTTTTTCAGTCCTTGATTACTGAAGGACCATGGACCACCTCTCTGTTTATCGCCCATAATCGATCATCATGATTTTTCGGCCCATTTTTTCAGTCCTTGATTACTCAAGGACCATGGACCACCTCTCTGTTTATCGCCCATAATCGATCATCATGATTTTTCGGCCCATTTTTTCAGTCCTTGATTACTCAAGGACCATGGACCACCTCTCTGTTTATCGCCCACAATCGATCATCATGATTTTTCGGCCCATTTTTTCAGTCCTTGATTACTGAAGGACCATGGACCACCTCTCTGTTTATCGCCCATAATCGATCATCATGATTTTTCGGCCCATTTTTTCAGTCCTTGATTACTCAAGGACCATGGACCACCTCTCTGTTTATCGCCCATAATCGATCATCATGATTTTTCGGCCCATTTTTTCAGTCCTTGATTACTCAAGGACCATGGACCACCTCTCTGTTTATCGCCCATAATCGACCATCATGATTTTTCGGCCCATTTTTTCAGTCCTTGATTACTCAAGGACCATGGACCACCTCTCTGTTTATCGCCCATAATCGATCATCATGATTTTTCGGCCCATTTTTTCAGTCCTTGATTACTCAAGGACCATGGACCACCTCTCTGTTTATCGCCCAAATCGATCGTCACGATTTTTCAGCTGATTTTTTGAACCCTTGAGTAATCAAGGGTTGGAGAAGTGGTCCCTCAGTTCCGCGCTGAATCCAATCGATCGTATTGGCCATTCCAGCGAGTAACAGACCGGAGCGTTAAAGTTGAAACGTTCGGAAGTATTCCGCCATCGTGAAGACCGGATGAGTCTCCTCTTTGTCGGATTTGGTTCTCCACTGGGGAAAGGAATCTTATTTGCGTCCCTATGGGACTGCAACGCTCGATTACAAAAATTTCCTTGTGAGAAAGTTTGCAAACGAAGCCTTTGCTTTCCATCGATCTCCCTCTGATGATCGGAAATCGCTATCGGCGACGACGATAAAAATTAATCCATATTCTCCCACGACACTCTCGTGGCGATGATGCGGTTTCGCGCTACCGGCTGAGAGAAAATTCCGAGAAGAAGGGCGGGAAGGGCGAAACCTCGGAGCTTGATAATCCGCGATCGGAACATCTTTGGTCGCCAGCGGGAAGGGGAATCCTCCGAGTGGAGAAATTTTTATTGCGGTCCTTCCCGGAGGGACGATCTTCGTGCTGTTTTTCCTCGTCTTCGTCCTTTCCGATCGCACGAACCGGGTATTTCCTATCGTTAGGCGCTGCAGACTCAATTTCCTCTGCTCTCACCTCGTCATCGTTCTTTCCCTTTTGTAATAGAGCGGTCGATTGTTTCGGTTGAATTCTCAAAGGTTCAGATCACGCGGGCAGCTTCGAAGGCTCCACGGGAAGAGAAGAAAAAAACGAGCCGAGCGCGATTCTCGAACTGGAACGGGACGCGATATCTTTCACGGAGGCGCGACGAAAGCCGCGGGAAAATATATATTTCCGGACCACCCCGCGGTGAAATCTGCAGTTACTACTTGGGTAAAAACACTAAACAAGTATTTTATGCATTATTTCATTCCGCTCATCCGTTATTAAAGTTCACAAATGTGTGTACTACTGTTTTAACGAGGTGTTGGAAGAAAAATCATGGAATCCTTTTTAAATTTATTAGGATCTGTGTATTGTTTATAAAAAGGCTGTAAAAAGTTTCAGAAAGTTTTAAAAGAATGGATCGTTATTTTTCAAAAAGGATATCTATTGTTTATAAAAAGGCTGTAAAAATTTTCAGAAAGTTTTAAAAGAATGGATCGTTATTTTTCAAAAAGGATATCGATGAAAAAATGCATTCACAGGTAGTCTGTGTCCTTTCTTGAGATGCAAGCTATCGCGCTGCAAAATTGCATTGATATCCGTTTGGCGATTTAGCCGTGGAGAGGGTAGAAAATGGCAGCGTTACTTTCGCATTTACAACATTCCGCTCATCCGTTATTAAGGTTCACAAATGTGTGTAAGACTGTTTTAACGAGGTGTTGGAAGAAAAATCATGAAATCCTTTTTAAATTTATTAGGATCTGTGTATTGTTTATAAAAAGTGTGTAGAAATTTTCAGAAAGTTTTAAAAGAATGGATCGTTATTTTTCAAAATCGAACCAAAAGGATATCGATGAAAAAATGCATTCACAGGTAGTCTGTGTCCTTCCTTGAGACGCAAACTGGCATAGCGTTACTTTCGCATTTATAACATCATTAATTCACAGTCATTTCGAAAATATTTCGGTGTTTCAAAATTCAGTTTTCACAAGATTACATACTTTTACGAGAACTTTTATGAGAAGAGATGAATAATTGTCTACTTAAGAAAAAATCCTCTCAACAATAAAAATTCGAAACACTGAAAAAACAATGAATCAATTAAGCTCGGGAGGAAAACAAATTTTCGGATTTTTTTCATTTTTTGGTTATTCAAAATTAATTTGCTCAGTATCTTGAGTGTGATTGATTTTTTCCCCGATTTTTATAGACCCAGATGCAAGAATAAGGCTCGAGACATGGCTTATTTCACACTAAAATGTCGCGTATCAAGAGAATTCGTGCTCTCGAACAGAAGAGTCAGCAACCGGAAATGTTTTTCCTCCGTCATCACTCGTAGGAGTATTATGACCAAGAAAAGCTAATCTTGGTTTTGATGGTGGTTTTTACTCGTTCGCAAATAAATCCGTTTACATACAGTTTCCGTTTTTTAAATCAATCGTACACCCATAGACCTGAAGTTTTTTCTAATGCTCAGCATAGCTTATTTCACACTAAAATGTCGCGTATCAAGAGAATTCGTGCTCTCGAACGGAAGAGGCAGCAACCGGAAATGTTTTTCCTCCGTCATCACTCGTAGGAGTATTATGACCAAGAAAAGCTAATCTTGGTTTTGATGGTGGTTTTTACTCGTTCGCAAATAAATCCGTTTACATACAGTTTCCGTTTTTTAAATCAATCGTACACCCATAGACCTGAAGTTTTTTCTAATATTCAGCATGGCTTATTTCACACTAAAATGTCGCGTATCAAAAGAATTCGTGCTCTCGAACAGAAGAGTCAGCAACCGGAAATGTTTTTCCTCCGTCATCACTCGTAGGAGTATTATGACCAAGAAAAGCTAATCTTGGTTTTGATGGTGGTTTTTACTCGTTCGCAAATAAATCCGTTTACATACAGTTTCCGTTTTTTAAATCAATCGTACACCCATAGACCTGAAGTTTTTTCTAATGCTCAGCATAGTTTATTTCACACTAAAATGTCGCGTATCAAGAGAATTCGTGCTCTCGAACAGAAGAATCAGCAACCGGAAATGTTTTTCCTCCGTCATCACTCGTAGGAGTATTATGACCAAGAAAAGCTAATCTTGGTTGTGATGGTGGTTTTTACTCGTTCGCAAATAAATCCGTTTACATACAGTTTCCGTTTTTAAATCAATCGTACACCCATAGACCTGAAGTTTTTTCTAATGCTCAGCATGGCTTATTTCACACTAAAATGTCGCATATCAAGAGAATTCGTGCTCTCGAACAGAAGAGGCAGCAACCGGAAATGTTATCCTCCGTCATCACTCGTAGGAGTATTATGACCAAGAAAAGCTAATCTTGGTTTTGATGGTGGTTTTTACTCGTTCGCAAATAAATCCGTTTACATACAGTTTCCGTTTTTTAAATCAATCGTACACCCATAGACCTGAAGTTTTTTCTAATATTCAGCATGGCTTATTTCACACTAAAATGTCGCGTATCAAGAGAATTCGTGCTCTCGAACAGAAGAATCAGCAACCGGAAATGTTTTTCCTCCGTCATCACTCGTAGGAGTA
Organism: Heteropelma amictum; assembly: GCA_959613375.1. Taxonomy (NCBI): domain Eukaryota; kingdom Metazoa; phylum Arthropoda; class Insecta; order Hymenoptera; family Ichneumonidae; genus Heteropelma; species Heteropelma amictum. The sequence continues at coordinate 31,110,979 of OY390720.1, forward strand.
TTATGACCAAGAAAAGCTAATCTTGGTTTTGATGGTGGTTTTTACTCGTTCGCAAATAAATCCGTTTACATACAGTTTCCGTTTTTTAAATCAATCGTAAACCATAGACCCGACGTTTTTTCCTAACATTCATCGTTCAAAGAAAGATCGTACAGTATGGTTGCGTCTCTCTGCACACCACAGTGGCTTGCACGGTTGCAATTAATCGTCGACGCAAATCTCATCGATCAAACAAAGATTTTCATTGGCAAAGGCGTCCAAGCCAAGTACTCGAGTACACAGAAGGCGGTTTAAGATCTCCAGCAAGCCGCTGTCGATTCCTGGTTCACGAAGTCCGTGTACCGCGCAATTCGTAACGCCACACGGTACGAGGATCCAAGTTATACCACGAGAGAGATTCCGGAGCCGAGAGGGGGGTTGGAAGTTGACGGTAAGGGGGTCAGTATTTTCTCCCTCTTTATTGTCACTCTCTCCCTCCCCATTCATCCCCACTTTTTGCCCCTCCTCTCTCCAGTTTTCAGCGTACACCTCGCGCCCACCTCCATGTGAAAAGTCACGCTCTGATAGATACAGGTATAGCGAGTCTGCCGCTAAATCTAACGGGTGTCTTTTTCCTTCGAAACATCAAAATCGCGCGATTAAACAGCGTTAATCGTGATTCATCGCAGCTTCCAACCGCAATCTCGCGTTTTCTCGCGACAATCGCCGAGTTTCAAGGACGTTTGACGAAAAATGTCAAAAAGTATTTTTCCGATCGTGCCCAAAGTCGGCAAGGCGGAAAAAACGCGGTTTTCATCTCGCGTGGCGAGCCCCGGTGGAGTCTTTTCATCCGAGACCACCCCTTGTACCGCGGTAGACACTACCTGTGTCCCAAAGAGACATCGAATAACTCTTGGTACGCTGTGTTGGTCTATCCGTTCATTTCGAGCTGAGTCACACAGAGAAAAGCGCGCGTGTACCTCGCTCTTGCACCTATCTCGCTTCGTTCCCAACGATTTCTCGCCCTCTCCCTCCCCCTTCACCCTACCGATCCATCCCCTTCTTTCACATCCACGTCGGACAATCATTTTGTCGTCTCTTTTCCCTCTTCGACTCGCTTTATCTCACGTTAGCTTCGTCTCGTTTTCACACGTTGGAAGAACCATGGAGAGGCACATCGTGGCACTTGGGGGATCTCTCGTTCGACCGACTGCGGCAGGTTATGCCATTAACCATACATATACATGGATATATACATGTACATATGTATAAATGTATGTACCAGCAGCCAGCGGAACCATACAGCCAACCGGCGTGTCTCTCTTTCTCTCTCTCTCACGATCTCGATTTTCTCCGTTGGCAGCACACGGCTCGCTGGCCACCTTTCCTCTCCTTGGTCTCGGTGTGCCCTGCCGGCCGGCCGGCGCAGGTTGTATTCGCGATCGTATAGTTTACCTGGCTTTACCTGCCACCAAGGAGCTTTAGTTCGCTCACGTCACTTCGAGCAACCGGTTCGAGAGCTCCGGCGACGTTTTATCCAATTGGCCTCTGTAACCCACCGGTTTTATTACATATATACACAAATCTTCTCCGGCAACACACGTACCAATCGTTCGTTCGGCGTTATAACATCCGTCTATCTTTTTTTTTTCCCCGGTACGTTCTTAACTTGCATCATCGGAAAAATTGCCCCGCTCTCGATCGAACGTCAAATATCCTTCATTCCGTCGATCGAAACGTTCGTACGGTTTTGTACTTTTGTTTTTCGACGAAAAAAAAACAAAAAAAAACGTTCGATCGGTCGGGTACGAACGTCGAAGGTTCGTGCTCCTGCGGATATACGCTCGGGTTTCTCGGCAGTTTATCAGTCCGGCGAGTGTCTCCGGAGATTACGCGATTACATCCGGTCCCGAGCTCGTTAATGCACTTTTTCGGTTTTTTCTTCTCAATTTTTCGTTTTCACGTGTTTGTATTCGTACTCGTACGCATGAGCGAGTCTGCGCTGATTCGAGAAGCTCGAGACCGAGTCCTTCCGCTCTGCCTCGGATGATCCGCGGGAGGACCACTCCGCAGCACACGCTTCATCTTCAGCGGGACTCTTCTCGGGTGGTTGATGCGCTCCAACAGCAGCAGGTGACTTCCACGCCTTTTTCTTTCTTCTTTTTCTTCTCATCTCCGGAGTTTTTAGGCTCCGCAACTCGTCCTACGTTTGTTCTTCCGCGACGCACGGTAATACAACACGTTTGCGACTCCGCTCCGGGTATTCTCTCTGTACGAGCAAAGAGCTTAACTCTCCGCTCTTCTGGTTTTCTCGAGTCCGTGTGCGTCCTCTCTACAGAGCCCAAGAGGTCTCACGGGCTTTCTTGGGTCATCGCACTCCAAGCTGTGCTCATACCGTACAGGACGCATGGAAATCCCGGTCCATTTCTACTCGCGTTTTGTTTTTTTGCCGATAATCCCAGGAGCACAGATTACGCGAATTGCCAGCACCGGATGGTTTTGTCCTTGTTAAAAAAAAAACCATCAGCGTCCATTGGGTTTTTTCCGTTTTCTTTTTTTTTGAAACTTTGAGGCACGCGAATTTTCCGCAATAGGCCATGTCGATAATTCAACGATCGCAAGCCTCTTTGTGCACGGTTGTACGATGCGCGAGGATGGTGTTTTTATAAATCATCAGGGACGTTTTAAGAGTTCGACGACTCGGTTCGCGTGTCTCTACATTATGTACAGCTTCCAAGGTATTCAGCATCCACCCACACTTGTGCTCGAATCTTCGAAGCGAAACGGGTATACTCTGCTGCAAGGGGATAAAGAAAAACAGAGAGAACATGGATGCTGTGGGAGAGTGTAAAGGATATGCGGGGACATGAGAATCCTTGCCCGGTCGTGTTTTCATCTCGGTGAGAATTTAACCATGAGGAAATTGTCGCGGATCGAAGATCGAGAAGAAACTGTTGTATATTGCATTTCGAGAGGGAGGAAAGATTTTCATGGAATCTATGAGAGGGAGAGAAAGACGAAGAGATTTGAAGAGACAAAAGTAGGGACGAGCAGAGCTGAGAAAGAGACGGAGAGAGAGAGAGAGAGAGAGAGAGAGAGATTGAAAGGCAAATGAACTACGAGTACGCCAAGACATCTACGATGAGGTGCAGTCACGAGCCGTAGGTATAACGCTGATAGATGCCATCTCCAGCTTCCAAAGGTACGTGCCAGACTTTCCAAGGGACTTGCGAGAGAAAGCGTAAGATTATTTTGGAGATGAAAAGAATTCTCCTCCCGGACCGTAGTTACGGAAGAGAGAGAGAGAGAAGAGAGATGCTGAGGTGAAGAAAGAAGGAAAGATGAAAAAAAAAGATCGAGGATGAGATGAATCACAGAAGATAAATGTCGTTTGCGTGATAAAGCGTCTCTACACGTGATGTAATAGTCTTTGATGACTTTTTCTTTTTCCCGCGCCTGGTCTTTGACCTTTTTTTTTTGTATCTTCACCATGATTGGTGAAATGACACAAGACTTCCGATAGTTTTTTTGTTCGGTGTGATGCCATCAACGGGTCATCGATTTTTTCGAGGTATAATCTCGTTCGAGAAAGGAGCTTGAGATATGATTTTCACGCGCAGCAATTTGTCTTGTTCTCTTCCGAGCTATGACTCAGGATCGAACGTGTGAGGAAATTGGCTTCGTCGTTTTTTTCGTTCTTCAGTCATTTTTTGTATTCTCGGGTTTGGCTGGGATGCCCAATCTCAATAACTGCCTGTTGATTTTCGATACATTATAATGCACACGGGTATATATTTACACAAATGTTAAGTATACAGGCATTCGCGTCTAAGTATACGTGTATCATATTGAATATTCTCGTGGCATTGTCTCGTGTTGCATCACAGCGCGTTTCAAATCATCGGCTTCCATCGTCTCTGGGACGCGGTGGAACGCGATGTTGGATTATTAGAGAGCACCGCGGAGCGTGCCTTCAACCTCGATAACATTTTTATTTGCCTCTCACCTGCGTATATACACACGCGTTTCGCGGAGACAGCTAGGAATACTCGTTTTTGTGAATCTTGAATATTCGTCGAGGAGTTTTTTTTACGAGTCTTGCGGTTCGTACACGTCGCAGTGAAAATCAGGCTTGGATTTTCTCCAAATGCAGGAAACATAAATTTCTTCGTGACGGTTAATGCTGTCTCTTTGTAACGTATCGCCTGTTTTACGAATGGTGGCAATGATACGAGCTTCCTGAGCGTAATCTCGTCGAATGCAGCATTGCGATAGTTGTGAAATACTTTCGCGTGCCTATCTTTTTGCTTATCTGAAAACTGACGAATAGAAGAGTGACGTTCGTTTGTTCGAACTATTCGCGCCGGGGGAGTTTGGTAGAATCTTTTTTTTTTGCAAAAAACGCTCGCCTCGACTCGGCTATTTACAAATTTTTACACCGCAGCGGATGGCGTAGAACTGGATTTCGATAATTGATCGTTAAATTCGGGTAATTTGGAATCGAAAAGTGTTTGGACACTTTTCGACTCGACGAACGCCTGTTGAGAGGTAAATCAACGTAGTTCGTCTAATTCAAACCGCGCGCGCTCGCCACTCGAGAGGGGAGCGCGGTCCTCCGATTGGCGTGAACTTTGACGTGCGATAACTCATCCGGGTTCGGTCGCAGAAAAAAACGCAGAGATACTTTTCGTCTCGGAATTTCGTCCCGAATTTGATTACACTTTGTCGACGTAAAGTTCCGGGCCATCCTGTACACGATTCTTCGATATATTTATCGCAATTCAAATTCCATCTTCAAAAACGGTAAAGTACCGATCTTTGGCAAGCAAATCGCCGTGGCTCTTCATCCACGTTTCGCAATATCGCGATTTGCCAGGAAAATTACTTTTCCGGGGTCTGACCGAATTAAGATAATTGTTTCGATGACTCAAGTTGAGGAATTCGTAATGAAAACAATGATCGATGACTCGTGCTACGTAATGTCGAAGATACCGATCATATCGATTGAATACCAGAGTTCCACAGCCTCCCGTAAAATCGAGAAAGGTCATCGATCATCGGTTAGAAAAATAGAGAAAGGGAGCCAGAAAATCAGCATAATTCATTGGGGGGTTCGATTTACAAGAACACTTTTGATGAATCGAGGCAGGCTTTGTGAAACAACGTTGAGCAATGAATTCTTTCTCACAAGACTGCTGTGTACGGTTCGTTCTATTTCCATTTGCACGAGTACAATTTCGTATTTAATCACGAATTATTACAAAAAAGCATTTAAATCGCTATTTCGTCCGCGATCGGAATCATCAAATATACTTTTGCATGCTTCGCAGCAATCGTTAGGAAATTTAATGAGTATCGTAGATTCGTCAGGTATTGCGGATCGTAAAAAAAAAACACGGAAGAGGTGGAAGATATCGTCCATGAGAAGCAATCTCAAGTAGGATGATTCCGGTCTTGAGCAGGAAATCTATATTTAATGATTCCACCATTAACGTAAGGCAACAACGGTAAAATAAAAAAAGGACAAGTTTTTTAATTTTTTTTTTCAAGAAATTGCATTAGTGTCCTTTTACGAGTAGAGCGAGTAGACTGGATCGTTCTTTGTATCATCACGTCAAAATTTGTACAACTTTTTCGTCTTTTTTTTGCAGTAGTTTCCGTACGAAAACAGTGTATCTGATTTCCGGGCAGTTTCGTGATTTGTTTAATGATCGATCGGTAGATTTTTCATCAACAATTATCAAGTGCTGGGCGCCACAAGATTCTTTATGTACGTGCGAGATGTACTCACGATGCACAGGGGAAGGGCAAGGTAGAAAGAGAGTTGCAGGAAGGGTGAGCTTATACGAAAAAAAAAAAAAAAAAAATCGAATGACGGAGCTGCGAGGTCACGAGGAACCTGTTCCCAAGAGTTTTTCGTTGTAGCTGACGGGAGCAGGGAACGCTGTCATTCCTCACTCGAGGGTTCGTCATTGGCCGATCTCTTTCTCTCTGGTTTTTCTTTCCTCCCTCTCTCCTCATCCCACCTACACGAAGTACAGGTAAGATCGTTCAATCTTCCACAATAGAAATACGTGCTTGCACTGTCAAAAAAAAAGGCCAACACGAATGAAAAAAAAAAAAACTGTGTAAATAACGAGTCATCCGCCTTTTGTGGCCGGAAAAACCAAAGATGGTGTGTGAACGTTGGACGCTGAATCACGAACCCCGAAGTAAATAGGGGAACGGAGGAAGAACCGAAGGAAAGGCCTCGAAGCATGATATCGTGGCTTTTTTTCGAAATTTTTTTTTCCACGGCTAGAAAGTCGCTAGAAAATCTCATTGGGTTGGAGAGCCCGAGGCGAACATCAGGGTGATGCGAAAAAACAATCGGACGAGTCGTGTACCACCGAGGTTGAAGAAGAAAAATGTGGAACGAGGATCGAAGAGAGGCGAGGGCTAATGCGGCAGAGAAACGGTGAAGCACGAGAGGCTGCCGCGATGATCGCGCCGGAGGACGTTGTTTCCGGGAAGAGGCGTCGATTCGGGACGAAGGATGCTGCCCCGGTGATACGAATCGTCGTGAAAGAGAGTCCAAGACAACGGGATCCTTGAGTGCGAAGCATCGTCGTAATTTGTAGCGTAAATGCTTTTTTTTTTGGTTGAGAAGAAGAACCTGAATAACCCAGCGAGACCAGCGTCGAAGGGAACACTTTTGCCCTTCGAGGAACTCGGCGAGCCATCAGGAGCCTTGGTCGACCGCGCGGAAGTCTTATTCACCAAGACAGCGTCAAGGTTCTCTTCCTTCATTCCTTCATTCAGAAGCCGAAGGACGCGCTTGGCGAACTTTCATCAGCGTGGTTGATGTTTTCAACCGCATCCATTCTCGCACTGCTGTCTAATTATGGCAGCGCTGAAGAGGTACTCGTTTACGGAGGATTGCGCTGCCATAAACACGAGAAAAATACCAGCACTTTGAGAACATCGATTGTCCTCCACCCGCAACGTGGACTCTGGCGGTTCGCGAAGCTGACGTGAAAAAGCACAGGCGCATGGCGACGTTTCCGGCGTCTTCTTTTCTTCTTCTTCCGGCTTTTCTCTCTCGTGTTGATTGATCACGGGCTTGGAAACTGTCTATGGCACTGGAAGAATTCACGGGGGTATCAGCAACGGGCCCGTGGAGCTCCCGTGTCATACACAGCGACCGGTCACACGTCTCGTAACTTTCTCACTTGGGAATACATTAGCGCGTCCAAGACGGGACTGACAAAATGAAGGAAACAGTGCACCTACGCGGTTGTCAAATGCCGATATTGCGTCATGGCTGTTTGAAACGACGATAACACTTTGCCTTGGTGCGACGACCTTTCAACGTGAAATTAGCCGCTGAATTATCGATTGGCGAACGTTCGACGCGGTTTTTTAATCATCGTACGATTTACATCGCAAAAGGTAAGCTCCGGTAACTGCTGTTGTTGGCCATTTCGTCCGATCGACAGCTTCAATCGGCTCCGGATTCTTTTCGTCGACATCGTCGACATCGAGAGTTCTTTTTTTCACGGTTGCGGGAGATTATACCGACAACTGCGGTGGGGTCCGAGGCATTGTGACTCAAAGTGACCCAAAATATCGCTCAGAGAAGCGTCGCCGCCATTTTTCCAGCAACGATCGATCAAAATAAGATTTTAGCTCCTTAGCTTTCCTATGAAAAACGCAAATATATAAACCATATAGAAATAAACAATTTTAAAGACGTTCGTGAAGCGTCTTGTCACTCTTTTTCTTGAGCGCTCTTGAATTTTTTCAAGATTCTTCTAGCATTTTACGTTTTTTTATTTTTTCGATTTTTCAAAAAGTTGGGGAAAACAAGAAAGTGTTTGGCGCGTACATAGAGGTTTTTCGTTGCTCCCTGAAAATTCTCCAGCCATTTACTGACTAGTTTCGTTTATGCGGATGTCGAAAAAATTGAAAAAAGGATTTGAAAGTATAAAAAGAGCTGTATTAAAATAAAACAAACGAGGTACATTAATTAGAGAATAAAATTAATTTTTGAATTATTTCCGACGTATTTTTGTTTGTTTATCACTTTTTAATGTTATCGTTGGTCCAAACTGACGTTTCATAATATCTTTTACGTGTGATTAATTTTTGACAAATTTTTGCAGCATTCCTCAACAATCGAAGCTCTCATTCTGTTCTATTGTTGCTGAAATAATGTCTGCCGTACCTTGTCAACATATTTTCTCATTTTCACAGATAATTGCCATTCTGTTCTAATGCGATCGGACGTAAATACCCGGAGTAAAAGTATTCGTAAGCAGCATTGAATGGAGCACATTCTTCAACAACGACAGCACCAGCAAACTTTTGATGTTATTATGATTTTTCTCTATTGATTTATCCACTAAGCTTTATGATACACTGCTGGGAATTTTAAGTTAGGTCGAACTGGATCGTATTTGAATTATTCATTATGCTTACCGTCGCTTATGTTTACCCACTGAAATCCATGCCTTTCTCCGATCTTTCGATTCACCACGAAGAACCGCGTGCGAACGTGACTTCTGAAGATCCATTAAATCTTTTCTTTTTTGCGCCAACAGCCTCATGGCCTCATAGCAAATTATTAATAACTTTAGATGATTATTTCGAAGCATTAAGGGTTGAAACAATGTTTGGAAGAATGTATTCCTTTTTTTCCTCCCAAATTTGCATTTTCTGGTTATCCAAATTCGACGCCTTGAATTTTTCACGCTTGGAATATTTCGCCCGACGACAGGAGGTCAATCAACAATTCGCGAGATTGATCCTTTGTTTCAAGGTGTATTGTGACACAAGTTGTCCCGGAACTCGATGTCCGTAATGTACAGGAAACTCCGGGAGGAAATTTCGCGTCGAAAAGTATAAAGAAACTTTTTGATCCGACGAATCCCTGTCGCGTTATTCGTTAATTACCAAGTTGGACCAATCGGACGTGTGCGCTCCCTCGACGCGCCCTAGAGTGGGGCATGCGCGGCGCGTCCGATTGGCGCCAACTTTGACAACGAATAACTCCTCGGGGTTAGGGTGGATAAAAAAATGTGCTTATACTTTTCGTCTCAGAATTTCATGCCACATCTGACTACGAACTATCGACATCATGTTCTGAGACACCCTGTATGTTGTCGATGTATTTATTCCTTAAGGATGTAAGAGGAAACATCTCGTAAGTTTACGATGATCGATCCGCGTCGAGGTGTGAATAATACTTTAAGCCATAAAGATCGATCAGACTCTTGGATACCAGAAAATCTAGGGACGGACGAATCTCACGATTCAGTGGGAAAGACGGAACGAAAGAATATATGTGTGTGTGTGTGTGTATAGATGGACTCTGTGAATTGTAAAAAAAAATAAGAAAGAGAATGCCTCGAGCGAACTAGAAGAGACCGGAAAGAATTGAAGAGAACGAGTTTTGCCCCCGTTCGCTCGTCCGGACGTGCGCTGTGAGATCAATGTTCCTCGACAGTTTTTCGCTAGATCGCAAATTCGAACAAATTTTACCGTAAAATTAAACTCAATTACGGATTTTATGGTTTTTCTCGATGCTGCTGCTGCTTGATTATTGTTGTTTTCGTTGTAAGAAGTCTCAAGTTTATAACTCAAGTACTCAAGTACTCAAGTTTATAAACAATTTAAATTTTAACGCCAATTTGACCTTGTGCAGGACGTTAACCTCGAAAGAAAGTTTCAAGGGGAACTTTGTCAAGCTGTAAATTCATGAAATTCTCGAATTAAATTTGCTGCGTAATTTAAATTAAGACTCAAGCTGGTTGAGCATTGACGACGATTCAAGATCGAGCTTATCTTTAATATGAAAAAATACAAGTTTTCTAATTTTTCATTGCAGTTCCTCAATCATTCTTCAACATTGTTATTATCTGAAATTTACGAATCTGCTACCTTCGAAACGACTGATTTTTTCATAGAATTTCGTACGCTCGCTGAGTACTTCCGGAAAATCGGACTCGTGAATTTCGAAATCTATCGGATTTTCCAAAACGGTGCATCAATTCGGATTGAAATTTAATTGGCCAGCGAAGAATCGTGGTTCAAAGTGCGGCTAATCTTTTCACACTTTTGAAGCCCTGGCTGTTTTGAATAAAAACATAAATCGCGTTTCGCATCAGTTTTTCGCGCTCTCTCGCCTGTGAGGTTGCACCGCCATGAAGCAGATAAAGGGACAAACTCGGCCGACAATGGGACGAGAAATTATCGTCGTCATTTAATTCTCCATCCAGCCGTGTGTCTTCCGTGCGCGGATCATGGCGAAAATACCACAAGAGCGCGATGACGGTATACACGCGACTGACGGACGAACGAGGTCAATGTACGAAAGTTGCTTCGTCAGTGTAAAATGCACTAATCCGCCATAGACTTTCTAAATTTTGTTTTTTGCTCCTCACGAACGTTCCTCATCTCGAATAGAATTTTCAATCTCGTTTTTTTTTCCGTTGGGTGTTCTCCTTATTCCCCCTCATTCCCCAAGCGTGTTTCCGTTATCTTTTTTTTTGTAGAGACCCGCGTAGAAGCCTCGAAATGATACAGAAAAAAAAACCCGAGATGTTCATCAAGCCCGATTCCCGCGAGTCATACAGTGATGATGGATTCGATGATGTTTTTTCCCCACCAGGTATAATACACCGTCGTAATAACGCAACTTTCGTTTTAGCTTGTGTTTGTAATGAAAAAAAAAAGTCTCGTCTCGGTGTAAAAATAAAGCACTTGTCATCGCGACACAAAACAGGCAAATCTATATAAAATTACGAGCAAGTTGAAGCACGAGAGATTCGTCATGGCTCGTGATGGTTCTTCGTCCGGTCAACGACAGTTCTTCAAAGAATGATCGAGAGAGCGAGAGGTGAAGAACGGAAAGAGCTACGAACACAAGGAAGAGGAGAATCCCGTATAGGCGTTGGGAACACCATCTGTCGATGGGAATAAGCCGCAGGTGTTCTTTCAGAGTCTGAGGTACTTTCTAGCTCGACGGACTTTCCGCATGGCGCCTGTCCGTATTACGCGCGTCTTCACGCTCAAAGCCCTTTACGAGATAACCAGGAGAGCAGCGAAGAGATTCGCAACATCGTCGAATCAACCAAGACCATTTTACTTAATTTTTTTTATTCATTCAATGCACTTGGTCATATGCGAGCAAGTTGCTGACGATGTCGTGCCATTATTCTTCATCGTTATACACGGGAATCAAACGCGAAGCGAAGAAACAAGAAAGATGCAAAATGGAAAAGACGATTGTCCGTTTCCCGGAAGGTATTTTTATGCACGAGAGTTGATCGATTCTCCACCTCGTGGGTGCTGAGGCTACCTCGGTGTTCCACGCTGAACCGCATACGCAAATGCACGGGCAAGGCGAGAGGACGCGAGAGAGGGTTGTGTACGATTTTGTGCACAGCTCTGAATAACCTGTTGCCCGTCTATGAGAAAACACCTGTTGTTCAGTTTCATTAATCGCCTCACAAAAGACAACGCGTGATCCGAGAAAATTCAAAATCACTTCGGGATCGAGGGATCGATGTAATCATAATGCTCGCAATTGATAGGAATATCGAGCGTGTGTTGAAGTTGAAGGAATAAAAAAGAGCCTCGCTCTGCCCCTCTCCCCCTTAAATGCGAAAGTATATGGATACAATAAGCACGCGTGAGCAGCAGGTGTATTATAATAATTTGTAGGTGAGTAAGTTTTCATTGTCGGTTGTACATCACAGTCCATGTAAGTCCATATAATGCAGATATCTGTGCGTGTATACACCTGAACGAGCGTAATCTGTAGTAGCACTTAACTTCTGTATGGATATGCAAACTCGATTGTTACGCTCGAAATACGCGAACGAGGACAGGTAGCAGCGTCGAAGACCTTGGAGTCTATGTCGACTGCCGTCGTGGTGGATATTATTTTATACGCGAACAATCGTACATTTAATACACGTAATTTATCGGTTTTCAATGTTAATTCATATTTAATACGACCTTAAAGCATTTCACGCGCATTTTCTCAACGCGCGATTGTTTAAAAGAACATTTTAATACCTAATACACCGTGTCAAATGTTTGAATACCAAAGTTCAAGCGCCGCACGATTGCCAACTTCGTAACTCTTAAACGCTGCCTGAGGCTCTGTCCGATTGGTCATTGCAAAGCGCGGCGCGTAATTCAAACGATGCATTCGTTCAATTTAATCTCAAGACCCCTCTGATGAGATGTGACTTTACTTTCGGTGGTAATTAATGCTTACACAAGTTTACAATTTTCGCTACAGGTGCTTGCTTCAGAGTAGTCCAACGTTATTAATTATTCAGTCCCAAACCACACGGTGAATAAATTTGATATTTTGCAAACATGAAGGATGCGATGCAATGCAAACAAACATCCTGTTACTCGCATACACCAATTCGACCGAACTATAAGTTATGCATCGTTATTTCCAACGCCTTGATGTTGCTGTTGAGAACGACAAAACATGCAGCAGAAATGCCTCGTAAAAAAAAAGAAAATCATCATACCGTTGAATCGATAGGATCAAAAATTGCACGAGCAACGAAATGCGTTCATCAAGAGTTATACGCAGTTTCCGTTCTCTTCGTAACGAGTTCCTCGCCGAAGCTTCTCAATGGCGTGTCTTTAAGTGAATTAACAGCGCGAAAGGAGAAAAAAAAATGAATCGCGAGTCACGGCAGCAAAAACGCATGTCGGAGAGACGAATTCCTCGTTGGCAACCTGCATGGTATACTATATTACGAGGGGCTCTGCCCGCTCGCCGTGAACTTGGCGTGAATCTCATTGTTCGCGGTTACCGATGCGGAAAGTTCGACTTCCGGTTTCTAATGGCAGTACGAGTACTCGTGATGCTTGTGCCTCGTCATTTTACTCCCAAGCGCGTATACTGTACACATATTATGCTGTATAATGCGAGGACGACGACGAAGGCGATGAAGTGGATTACGAGTTTCGAGAGTACCTGCAGGAAAGCTCGTCAGACATCTGGCGACGATGACGCGTACTCCGAAACTGCGGGTATATTGCCTTGATTATTTCACGGTCTTACAAATCGTCGACGCGCTCATTCTCAACCAGTATAATGTGTGTTTTGGTGTATTCGATATACGGAAATAAGAATTGAAAGTTCTGTATTGGTTTATCAATGCCGGAAGTGACGAAAAGAATACGGGTTGGCAGCCCGATATTGATAACACTTATCGACATCCGCAGTCCACTCGATAATCATCCTCAGCTCGACGTTATACAGGCGATGAGGGCGGCCATACAGAATCGGATAAAACACTGCGAGCGAATCGATTTTAAATAATCAAAAAAAAAAAAAGATAGAAATTTTGATCACGTATTTTCTACTCGTGTAAAACGAATTTGCTGAACTTTCCGACTCATTCGCTTTTTCCAGCACTTAATCGTTTGATATTGTCTAAAAAAAATTTCAAAATGATGAAAAATATCTGATATAATTCAGTATCGGGGAAAATGAATTAATTTAATATGCGAGGGGAATGATTTTTTTTACATTTTTCTCTACGTAGTCTGATCGATATGATTATGCCGTTGGTTGTGCGGTATTTTGAGAAAATGCTGATAGAATTTTCAAAGCCGATAAAGTATCGATCAGGAATGGTCGATACTTTGTGCGTGGGACTTTTTGTTCGTAATGAAGATTCTATTTTGAAAATGATCAACATTGTATAGACTTTTCTTTTCGGGTACGTCGATTTTTATTGTTTCGCTCGATTTAACTTGGCGACCGGATGTTAACCTCGGTTGATATTTTCACGCAAACTTCGAGGGCCGACGCGAGACTGGTAATAAATGAGGAAAAGTCGTATCATCGTCAGGTGAATGCGTGGAAAAATCACGGTCGTTTGATTCGCCTGTTGATTCGTTTATACAGTTCACTTTTATTATTCTACGGGAACTATGATGAGGAGGTAAAGGCGATGCGGCTACCAGCGCGTGGAGAGTGTGCAGCCGGCAACGGAAACGCTCCGGCAGCTCCATCTGACTGCGCGGACAAACCGGAAGTAACCGTGGGATACAGACGCTCTTACGGAAGCGTGGAAAAGCGTTTTGAGCCGGAGAGCGTACAGCGAGGTATATTATCGTGTCGGAAATTTTGTGTGGGAACCCTTCGCCGACGATTTGTTTGCGTGCGCGTCCCTTGCTTTCTTGATACTTCCTTTTTTTCCTGTTATACGCGTATAAACGCAAGAATACAAAATATATGGCAATCTTGCATACAAATAAAATTATTATACTCGTGCATTTTTGTAGCTCCTAGAACACAAAAATTGCGAGGAGAAAGAAATGTCATTCGAATTAAATAAATACTCTTGAATTTTATTTCAACGATTTTGAAAATGTCGATAAAATTTGTTCAACGAACGAAAATATATTTTCGTGCGAAAATCTGTTGTTCTTGTATCAATTAATTTAGCAATGACAATCTACAGGTTAAATTTCAACAAAATCGAAATGGGAATCGGAATTCCAAGTTTTTTGTGGATTTTGAATTTTTTTTAAGAAATGAGGAATTATCGATAATTTTTGTACACAAAGATTCCTCACGAGGCAAGGAACATTTCGGATTCGCTGCACAAACGCCTTGGTTTGCCCGGTATTAAGAAAAGTTTCAATAAACAGAATTTCAGAACGATGATAAAACCGAAAAAAATCAAGTCCATTTTTTTCACAATTTGTGAATAACTTTTCGATAGTGTTATCTTCCGAATTCATCGTTACATCCCATGTGATTAATTTTTTTTCAGTACTTTTTTTGATACTCGAAATTCGGATTTCATTTCGGTTTTGTTGGGACTGGACACCTAAATGATCCTTAAATTTGACAATTATTCATAATACGGAATAATTATAATAATTATCATTATTACAATGTACGTGTCATTTTAGTTTGCATATTTCAGAGACTCGTATCAATTGAGCAAACAAGGTAAACAATGCCGAGTACAACTCTCGATAAATTAATAGGCAAATACGATTCAATGATGCGACTATACATATTATATGTCAAAGAGATTACATCGAATTGCGCAAGCTCGACAATGCCCATACACGTATCGAATAACATTTGAAATCCATAATTACGAGTTTGAAAGATTGTAAGCGATTTTAATAGACGGAGAGTTTCAAAACCAACCGACAATAATTCACAGTTGAATACGGTGTGAAATTCTAAGACCAAATGCGTACGGGCACTCTTGGACGTGACGAACCCCCGATGAGTTATTAATTGAGCCGCGAAGCTGAGCCGCTCAAGCGCTCGGATTCCGCTGTGCGAAGTGAGTCGGAGATGAATTGCAGGCGTCCGATTGGCCCAACTCCATTAATTAAAACTCAACAGGGATTCGTCGGATTAAAAAAATCGTGAAATAATACTGACCCGGAATTTCGTTCTTAATCCGAATTGAATTTTTGAATATAAAGTAACGAGACACGACACATACAGGGTGTCCCAAAACAGGACGCTGATGATTTGATGCTGCTTTGGGAACAACGTTTCAAGTCGAAGAGTCTCTGAGTACTTTTCGACCCGACGAATCTCCGTTGAGTTATTAATTAATATATAATTGAACCAGCAGCATATGCTCGCTCAAATCCGGCTGAAACTTTGACAATTAATGACACGCTGGGTTTTGTTCGTATCAAAAAACTCCAAAGGACATTTTGACTCGGAATTACATCCGGTAGATTATTACCATCGAGTTTTAGGACATCCTGTATATCGATTCGCGTGCGCGTGCGTGTAAACCTTATGCGGTATAAAAACAGTGTATACAATAAAACAATGCGATGTATATGCATGTGTAAATATGCAAATATGAAGAAAAAAAATCATCCCGTATATCTGCACATGTATATGCAGACAAAGTTCGACCTCGCACACCGTACTGAAGTGAGACCCGTTACGAGGTAGTTACATGCTCGTGGCAGCGCCGTCGAGTTATCTTTACGATGCTGAAGACCACTTGGACTTGGACGCACATAACTTCAACATAGGTATGATATACATTACGTTCTGTACGTTTCTATGTATATATACGTATACATACATATGTATTTGAAGTATATACGTGAACGGGGCCTCAACCATGCGAGTTCTCCAGCTACCAACAACTCAAGTTTGTTGCAGCTTCGGGTAACAATGGCGAACGCTGTGGCAGTGAGAGAATGGACGTATCACGTGTTATTGTGTTATTTTTATCTACATACACGTGTGAACGTGTATGCAGGGTAATTCTCAACAAAACTTCATAGTTTCAAGGTGTTTTTTTTTTTACCAATATACAATATTGCTCACCTGAAAGGATCATAGGTAATTCTCAACAAAACTTCATATTTTCAAGGTGTTTTTTTTTTTTACCAATATACAATATTGCTCGTGTGAAAATATCATAATCGAAGCAGAATTAATGGTTTTCAAAACTTTGATGCATGCAATAAGCGAGAAAAAAATTAAAATGGAAAAGAAAGTAAAGATCGCCGTTTAGGCAGGGATTAATGGCATTTAACCGTTTTTGTTTCTAGAACAGTGTTTTTAGGTCGCAAACTGTAGTAAAGTATACTGGTTCGGAGGATACTCGAGTGTAGTTGGCTTGGGAGATAACGAACACCCTAATGTATATTTTCCTGTTTGGTGACTCGGATCTGCAGACTCCTGTTGCGCAATCCGAAGTTTATCAGTGATTTTGTCTGCTACCCCTTCTTCTTCTTTCTTCCTAAGTATTGAATTGTTTCAGAGGCCAAAAATATATCAATACAGACTGGATTTTAGAGATCCAGAATTGTCCGCCATTATTCCAACACTTCATAGTTTCAAGGTGTTTTTTTTTATCAGTATACAATATTGCTCGTGTGAAAATATCATAATCGAAGCAAAATCAATGGTTTTCAAAACTTTGATGCATGCAATGAGCGAGAAAAAAATTAAAATGGAAAAGAAAGCAAAGGTCGCCGTTTAGACAGGGATTAATGGCATTTATGGGTTTTTGTTTCTAGAACAGTGTTTTTAGGTCGCAAACTGTAGTAAAGTATACTGGTTCGGAGGAGACTCGAGTGTAGTTGGCTTGGGAGATAACGAACACCCTAATGTATATTTTCCTGTTTGGTGACTCGGATCTGCAGACTCGTGTTGCGCAATACGAAGTTTATCAGTGATTTTCCCTGCTACCCCTTCTTCTTCTTTCTTCCTAAGTATTGAATTGTTTCAGAGGCCAAAAATATATCAATACAGACTATATTTTAGAGATCCAGAATTGTCCGCCATTATTCCAACACTTCATAGTTTCAAGGTGTTTTTTTTTTTACCAATATACAATATTGCTCGTGTGAAAATATCATAATCGAAGCAGAATTAATGGTTTTCAAAACTTTGATGCATGCAATAAGCGAGAAAAAAATTAAAATGGAAAAGAAAGCAAAGGTCGCCGTTTAGGCAGGGATCAATGGCATTTAACCGTTTTTGTTTCTAGAACAGTGTTTTTAGGTCGCAAACTGTAGTAAAGTATACTGCTTCGGAGGAGACTCGAGTGTAGTTGGCTTGGGAGATAACGAACACCCTAATGTATATTTTCCTGTTTGGTGACTCGGATCTGCAGACTCGTGTTGCGCAATACGAAGTTTATCAGTGATTTTGTCGCTACCCCTTCTTCTTGTTTCTTCTTAAGTAGGGTTGTAGGTGAGCGAAGAGAGGAGACGGGACCTGATAGATTTCTGGATAGAAGT
Source organism: Heteropelma amictum (assembly GCA_959613375.1). Lineage (NCBI taxonomy): Eukaryota > Metazoa > Arthropoda > Insecta > Hymenoptera > Ichneumonidae > Heteropelma > Heteropelma amictum. The sequence continues at coordinate 31,128,736 of OY390720.1, forward strand.
AAGAGGAAAGTGCAAAAACATGGAATTCAGGCACCCTGACCGCAAATTCTTTACTCGGGCTGGATTGGCGCTCTTTTGCACAATTGTGAGACTGAGAGAGCAAGGATAATTACTTTTCGACAAGGAAGGACTTTGCGGTGAGAGAGAGAGAGAGAGAGAGAGCGATTCCATTAAGGTGTGCAGTTGCTATTTGTACTGTACGGTACACTCGGTACAGCTTTTTATTGCTCGTAACGGTTCGACGTTTTTCAAACACGTGGAAACTTTTGCAATTTCGAAAATGTTCAACCGAGACTATATACGATCATTCGCCACTGGCTCATCAGCGATTTCCAATCGATACTACGATAATTGCCACGAATTCGAAGGAAAAAAAGGAGGTAAGATAAAACAATTGCTGGCAAGCCCGCGGCAAATTATTTTACTTCGATAAACAAAAATAGGATTAAAAAAAGCATGAAAATAATGGCGGACAATTTTGGATCTTTAAAATCCAGTCTGTATTGATGTATTTTTGCCCTCTGAAACGCGCCGATATTTCATCGAAAACTCAACAGTTCAATGCGAAATTCCAAAAAAAGCAATCTAATTAAATAGGTACTATTTTTTTTCAATTTTCTCCCTGGTTGAATCATTATTTTGTGCTTACCGGTGATTTTTTGTGTTCCTGCCAACACTCGCATTATTTTTTATAGCCATGACGAGAGGGGTAAAAAAATTGCAATAAATAAAACACGCAGGGAGTACAGTTCGGGTGCTGATAAATTGGAAATATGTTCGAGCTGCTGGAAAGCCATAGATGTGATAAAGGAAAACGTAGAACCGCGGGTAATTCCAACAAGTTCAATCTTGTTTTTTTTTCCTTTTTTTTTTCAAACGGAAATGTCGACCCGGTTTCATTAGTCTGATAACGATATACGGGACTTGTGCGTACAAGGTGCGACAAAGTTGAATGCCAAAAATGCAAAGTTCGATTCGCAACGAATTCCAAGTCAAAAAATATTTTGAAGCTTTTTGGCCAAATGATTTTTGGTGGTATTAATCAATAAATGTGGGCCAATCGGGAAAAATCTAACTGCCCACATTTCGTTCGTTTGATTGTATGAAAAAATAATTTCCGACGGAGCAAGTTGTTCCTCAATTATTGGGTGTTATTAATTAATAAAATGTTCGCATACTTTCCGACTTGGGATTTCTTTTCGAATCAAACTTTGCATTATTATTAATTACTTTTGGGACACTCTGTACATCTCGATATTCTTGCTATGCACGAAACATGCATTCCGCGTCTCCGATTATTTTATTTTAATCCTTTCCTTTTTTCACAAAATTCGTTACTACTTTTGTAATGGATCGTGTCACTTGAGGCGATAACTTTATCGTAAAGCCAATTAACGTCAGTCAACTTACAACCTTGGATCACCAGGAAGGAATTTGATACAATCGAGTTTGAAGCCGTTCGTTGGACTTTCTCGCAAGCGAGTAGTGAGCAGAAACGCCATAATCGTGTAATCGCCAGCGAGAATTTTTCAATTTCGACTATCTTGCGAATTAAAGAGATGGACTGAAAAATGATTTGAAAAATTGTAATGAAAAATATACGAAAAAATAATTAAAAAACGTTTTCTTCAGAACGTACGGAAAAATCGTGCGTTTATAAAAAATCAGGAAAGATCGATATATCGAAAACAGCTCGAGCGAAAGTGAAACGAAAACGTTTCAGGCGAGTCAAAAAACCAAAGTACGAAAACTGTGTTTGGCGAGGAATGCCCCATATATGGACTACATTTATTGAGTGTCCTACAAGCGTTTGCGACATGGAAAAATTGTCGTCGACAAGATACGGTAATCGCAACAGTGGGAAATTGAATTTTCCTCTCAAGATAACTCATTGAGAATTATTACTTTCTTTGTTTTGACTAGTCACCATAATTTTTTCATATCTTATTCAACGACGATAATTTTATGATCGTGAGAGGTTGACAGCAGTGTGCTGAAGTTGAGAAAATCAAGGTGTCAATGAAAAAAAAAATTGCTCAGGGATTTAGCGATAGAATAATCGGTGCACGATTATCGAGATTTGCGTCGATGTTAATTTTCACAAAGTTACATAAAAATCAGCCTTTCCGTAGTCTCGCGCGTTGCTTGAATTCGAAAGCTCTGAATCCCGGATCAATCGGTGCAGGTAATTACCTTACCTGTTGTTCGATTTACCTGTCAAAAGAGGGAGCCTCCAACACGGCTGCAGGCGCGAGAGAACGTAAAATCGTGAGGAGCTCACATGGTAAGAGAAAGTGGCAAAATATAAGGGCGGATTAAATAAATCGTCGTGGTGAAACGAGATGCGAGAAAAAACAAAAATTTCACTCTAAAAGTTCTCTGCACGCTTTAATGTCCATCGTTATTTAACGTCCACAATTTCTAACCCGTCCCCCTTGAAATTCGAGTCAAAATTCACATTTGGAAGCGTTCCAGAAGTATTCGTCGGTGACATTAGTGTCGCTGCTGATGGATATTGCTGCTTTTTTTTCCCCTCAAAAACGACATCTTGGCTTTACACCGAGAGAGAAATAAGACCGTGATGATAATAATAAAAAATAATGGTTGGTCATGAAAATTGAAATGTTTGCTTTTCTCGTTGGTTTATTCTGTTAATAATGTTTTCAGATTTTTTTCTTCATTAACGACACGAATATTTTAAACAGATGATGGAAATTTCACGACTTTTTCAAGCTGTGTTAAATTATCTCCATGCAGCGATCAATTCCACGGCTCTAAACAAATCGAAACTTGATCTCGAATAAATTTACTATTATTTGCATCGAGAGTTTGAGAAGGGTAAAAAAAACTTCTTTTTCCTCAATTTTTATAGATCTCATTAGATATATGTTGATTACGGAGTAACGACGAATAATTAAATAATGAATAAATCTGCATCGATACAAAAAAAAAACAACAATACAAAATACATTTTTCCCCTTCCATTTTTATTTTTATTCAATACCACGTCATTAAATTACATATTATTTTTTAACAACAATAGTAGCGATATAGTAATTCATTCATCAATGACGATTATTGTTAACATTATTATTATTATTATTATTATTACATATTCCATTACATAATGTATCAATTGTTTGAATATAAAGTTTTCAACGGTGAAAGATCTTTCCCGCGAAGGAATCATAGACGAAAAAAAAGGGAAACGGAGGTGCCCCGCAGATGTTTCTTCTCCCGAGTGCATCTGAAATCGGGCCAGCGTTGAGAAACGTCTGTATAAAAACTCGAGAGAAATCGTCCGTCACAAAGCAACCGGTTACGTTATGCTTATTCCAGTTCGAGTTCGACTCTCGCTGCCAAAGTTGAGACCAATTTTTACCCCATCATTCCTGGTTGTCATTAGGAACGAACCCGATATTTTCGGTACAAAATGGTGGCCGAAAATGTCATAGATATCCTTTTTCCGTTAACAATAAATACAGAAAGCAAGTGACGACAAAAAAAGAGTTTAAACTTCAATAAAGTAACTTTAGTTATTTCGTTATTTTTTTAAGGGTGCGTTGGTATCGGTCCAATTTTTTAGAAAATTTATCAAAGATGTCAATGTTTTATTACATTTTTATACGACCTCAGTCTAATCAGTCATTTAATTGTCAGAGTCGAAGCTAATGGGACGGGCACCCTCGAGCCCCATGTGAGCGCACAACTTCGGATCGAAAAGTGCACAAAGATTTTTCGACTTTAAATTTTACCCCCACTGTAGTATTGAATTATCAGCCACCAGTTTTGGGAACCTCCGTATATGTTCAGCATCTATCGTCATCATTCTTGAATGTTTTCGAGCACCCAGTCAACATAATAGGCCAGTCTCGTGAAGACGTCAGGTTTAGGATCACCGCATTTTGGGCCAAAACTGACGATGCCATGTTGCACGTACTTTGGCACATCATTGTACCATGATACTGATTGGAGGGAACCACCACTGTCACCAGAGCAGGGACTCTTCCCATCTTTGCCACCGACGCACATTTGTCGAAATCCAAGTTGTGCTTCACTTTGCCACATGGCTGTGCATTCATCGTGATTTACCAGGCTCAAGTCGACTTTAATAAGATCCGGTGAGTCTTGACCGTTTTCGGTTCGACCCCAACGGATTACCGTTGCCTTTCAGCCAACAGAAATAAAAATTTGTATTGCCTCGATTTTTTTTTGAATTCGCTCATTCAACCACCCGATAGAATCAATAAACGAGCCCAGGAGCATCAATTTTTGCTATTAAACTAGAATTTCCCGTTGCGTCCCGTATTTTGTTTATACCTCAGTTTTGTTCATACCTCATGTCCAATGATATTGGCTGCAGAGCCGATTGGCAAGCAAATTGGTCGCATCCCGAGGTCGTATTGAACGTCGTCGCTCAGTCGAATAAGGCCAATATCGTGGAGATGATTCTTGTCTCTATTATAATCAGGATGGGAATAATAACTATCCAACAGAAAATCGTAATATGCATCGACGGAATAATATTCAGCAGTGCTGTAGTCCATGTTGCAGTCAAACGGTGTAGTGGTGTCCTGGACACCGAGCCGTACGCCACACAGACTCACACCTAAACCGCAAGGAATGCCCAAAAGAATGAGTGATTTTTTAATTTTTATTTATTCCCCCCCCCTGTATCGCATTGGCGCGAGGGCACGGGGAAACTGCAGAAAACCCGCGTGCCGACATAATTAGCCCTTTTGACAGGGCTCCGGAAAAATGATCTCCCGCTCAGCAATTCGACGCGCCAGCCGACGTACGGCTGAGCGGTCACCCATCCCAGTACTGTTCGCGCACAATACTCGGTTGGGGCGACCGCCCGAGTTGCACGCCGGCGGCGCCATCATCGCTGTCGGTTCAAGAATCATTTGATTCATAAACGTACATGAAGAAATATACAGGGTGTCTCAAAACTCGATATTTGTTATTTACAGTTTTGTTGAGACTTGTTTTGAATCACCCTTAATACAGCCGTTTTGTTTTGCACCCAAATGCCTTTTCATATCGTTATTAACTGTTTTATTTACTCTATGAATATAACTCACCGGCGGGTAAATAAATGAGGCAATGAGCAGCAGTAAGGACATATCTCGTATTCAGTACAGTTCCACTGCATTTAAAATATTTGAATACATTAGATTCCTCATAAGCGATTAGGGCCATCCATGGAATATCGAAGATATGAGTTTTTTTGCCATTGAATATAGCGGCTACCTCGGTCGTACTGCAAATATCGTGATCGAGCAGTCGAAGATTCCGATGTCCTGTGACGTTCGGCGGTGCAGGAAATTTCGCCGGCTGAATATCACCCGAAAAAAACATGGAAAATATCCGAGAAAAGTATTCAATCTCGAGGTGTATAGAACAAACGAGGAGTAACATTTGTTTTTCGATTTTTACCGATTCCGATACAACCCTTGCACCTTATGAATGTACGGCATTGAGAAAAACGAAAGTGACGACTTTTTTTTTCATTTTCGTGAAAATGATACGTACTTGGTACTCAAAACTGAGAATGTGCCAAGAAGAATCGGATTCAGCATGCAAAAACTACTATTTTTCAGTATTTCTGTTATTATAATAATATATATTAATAATTATGAATTTCAAATGCTACGAGCATTATCTCAAACGTTTTTGTTTGTTAAAAAAACAATATTAATTTTTCCCCGTCGGCTTGAACTTTCGTGCAGTAGAGCAAAAAAGAAAAGGTTAGAAATATGATTTTTCATACGATCGAAAAAACATTATTGCTTTAGGAAACATCACTTTATAGAGAACCTGATGATTTTCTTATTTCGATACGATCGAACTGTCATCACGTAATGAGTTATCTGTTCCTCGACTAATTTATTTAACGGCGTATTTTTTAGATCCGTGCCTTCATTTTACATGTTTTCAAAATGAATTATGACACATAGCAGGGACGTTTCCAAAAATCATGAAAAAAAGAAAAAAAAACGTACGTTATCGGGACAGCAGACCATCGGCCCGTCGAAATCATAACCGCAATGTAAGCTTTCGCGGAGTTGCAGAGATTCGTCGGATAATGGACCGCTCGGAAATAAAGGACAACCTAGATAGTTAATACACTTTCCAGTCTGTCCAACGGCTGTCAAACACGTTTCTGGTTCGAATGGATCTAGAAAAAATGAACAAACCCCAACTGTTATTAAAAAAGTCTTTTGCAAGCCTATATCTACCATGATTTACTATTTTTTCTTTTTTATTGTTCTGTACTTTGGAAAGTTCGAATTAATTCATAAAAACGTACACACACCGCATGATTTTTATCAGTCGATTCTGCTACACCCGTGAAAAAAACCATTTTCAATAAAACTTATCGGTGACGCGGTGGCAATAAAATGCCGATGTAGAGAATATTTTTCAAAGTATTTATCGAAATGTATTCATGAACGTCACGATTTTCCAGTTACTTTAAAATGCGACAATATTTTGCATCCTTCGTTCTTCTTGTTCTCAAAGTTACCATTCGATGGCCATCGATAGTTTGAAATATGACGATATGTCGCAGAAGTATTCGTTTTTTTTTGCGGAAACCAAACTATCGAAATTTAACGTTTTATCGCAGCCGGTTTATTTTTACGAATGTGAACCAGAATTTAAATGACTGCGTTTTATTCGATTTTCTTTTTCATGCAGCAACGTGTCAATTATTTTAGAAAGCTTGTTTTTTTTTCATTGAAAATGCACGTCGTTCGCGTTCGCGCAGGTTGGCGGATGATTGATATTGAATTTTTTTTTTGGCAAAATACTGTTTTAATGTTTTAATGGACAGCTGCGTTTCTTTCCAATTGATCGAGGTACATTTTTCCAGCTATTTTATATTCACAATACTTACCATCCGTCGATGCTGAGGCGACTGAAAATAGAACAAGCGTTGAAATGACGAACTTCACCATCGGGTTACCTTCGTCCGGAGAAGGATTTTTATAGCACTTGCTTTTGTCATAACTTTCCTTCATTATCAATATTATTCGTTCTCGTGTAAGAATTTATATTTCACAGGTTAGCCTTCTTTGCCTTATTCGCGTGTCGTTTGGTTCAAAAATAAGAATCTGTTCAACCGGAGACGGAGGATGCACACCGTGGACCACTTTTTCAGAGTTCTAACAGACTTCCAACAGCTTCCGAGTCTCGCAGAAGCGAAGAAATAAAAAAAAAAATTTTTTTTGTTTGCCAATCAGCGTTTTCCACGTTTTACATGGTACGTGGAATAAAATGTTATCACCGAGGTTACACTGCATAAATAATAGCTGGCATCTGTGTTGCAGTCTTGGTGGGAAACATTATCTTGCTTTCGCGTTTCGAGAAATTTGCATTTCCGCATAAAAAGCCAGTGAGACATCCATCTTAACGTTCAACTGCGACATGCGATAAATATTTTTTTGTTGTAAATGTTTGAATGCGCGTTTAGAAAATATTGAAAATCCCATGTCCGTTTACGTCCTACGCGAATTTTTGTGAAATATCTGGAAACGCTCGAGCGCCTGAAATTTACAGATATCAATCATGGCACTTTACCGATTTATTTATTTATTGCATCCCTGATACTTGTTTGTTTCGGTTTTAATTTTACAAATAACGGCTACTTTATATGGGTTTTTAGTTGGACTTTGGGTTATAAATATTCATAAAATATAATCGATACTTTGAACGGTGTATCTAATGAATATTTTCGTATATTCTATTAAGGACGATCACACATTCCTTTTTGGTCACTCAAACTTGCAAAAATCAATGTTAAAAAAAAGCCGAACGCGTCGCCACGAGAGTGATTCTGCCATAAGGTCGTGTGTACAAGATTTGCAGAAACAAAACGGTTTTGAATTTTTTTCATACTACACACTCGCTTAACCATGAATAATCCCGAGGCTAGTTGTGTAGCATATTTTTCCATAACAGTGTAAAATTCCAAAGAAAAAAATCGGGAATTTTCAGGATTCCCGTGAACCTCCTTAAACTCTTGATTTTCAATTCGGCATTAAGATGGTAGCTTGAAAAGTGCGCGCGTGGTGGAAGGGAATCCCAAAAATCAGCGGATTATTTACGCAGAAAAACGAGAGTAGAAGCGGAGAATATCAGTTGGAGCGAAGGAAAAAATGGTCACGTATATTAAGTTGGTAAAAGATGTTTGTATATCGAGTATATGGAAAAGACACGCTGAGAGAGAAAGAAAGAGAGTGAGGAAGACCGAAATGGAAAAGAGAAAGAGACTTTCGAGAGTTCCACTTTGGAGCCACATATATACGTACACTTACACACAAAACTCACGTACGCCAACACAGTTTAGTGCTCGAATGCTTGGCTGCGGGCTTAAAGCCCGCGCGGTTGAGTGGTCAGTTTAGAAGACTCGTCGCGAGAGTCTAGACCGCGTTTCAAACGAGCTCGACGATTTCTCGTACGTTACTGTAAATATTATTGATCGAATCCTCATTACGACAATTTCGAATGATTATTTTTTCACCGGAAATACCGTAATAAAGAAAAAAAGCAACGCCAGAATCGAACGGAAGCCTCGAGACTCCAGGTCGCGTTTCAAGGGAGATCGACGATTTTTTAGGGTTTTCGAAATCTTGTTGACGATAGTCTCCTCGGAAATAATTCAGAAATACTTTTTTTTTTCCACCGAAAGTTCATTGGAATCGCGAGTGTGAAGGAAAGAAGATAACGGAATTAAACACGAGAGGACTCATCGTGAGATTTTAGATCGCGTTTCAGAGGAGAAGGAAGATTTAATTCGATTCTCGAAATATTATTCATTATAATCTCGTTACGATAATTTGGAATTATTTTGTTTTAGTTGAAAATTCTTGGAATCGCGAGTACACGAAATAAAAATATGACGAAATGAAACACGAGGTGACTCATCTTTGCGAATATCTAGATGGCGCTTCAAGGAAGATCGACGATTTTTTACGATACTTTTAACAGTATCGATTATAGCCTCGTCAAAGCCATTTGGAATTATTATATTTTCACTGAAAGTACATTGGAATTGGGAGTGCAGGGCAAAAAAGTTGGAAAACGTCGACGAGCGGAGAATTCTCGAAAAATTGCACGTTGATACGACAATGACAGAGTGCGATTTTCGAAAATCATCAAACGTCCAGTTTTTGTCAAATTCTGAAAGAAGAGAACGATATAGGAAGCGGTCTGATTTGTGTATGATATTTGATTGACAGAAGTGAAAGAATTTTATTTTCAATTACTTGGCGTTGAGACACTGCATAGAATAAATTGACGAGGATTATTTTCGATGATTTTTTTTCTCATGGATTTTCCGAGCGTAGTGCGCGTGCCGATTGTCAAGCGGGTCATCGCGAGTTTAGCCCAGTGCTGCATTAAGGGGGAAAGGGAGAGAGGAAACAGAGAGAGAAATAACATTCGAATAATGTATTTTCGTCAATGATTTTTCCTTCCAATTTTCCCCTGCAGTTCTTACTTTACACTGACGCTAATTCCACTTGTTGCAGTTCGGCATGGGTCGTTGCGAAAATTTCCTTCGCTGAATCGTATTTCCGCTCAACAATTAACGCGATCGCGCTGAACGAACAAGAGGCATAAATTTTTATGTTCCTTTTGAAACGACGTTTCGAAAAAGCAAGTCGTCCAATAGGATTAGCCGGCGTTGTATCTTTCACCTGCTGGACATCGCACACCGCAATGGAGCGAAACTTTCTCTCCGTGCAGTCAGTCAGTTGCGGCCTCGTGTTTTACACGCGTCATATCTCGCTCTTTTACTCTTCTCGAATTGCATAAAGACAAAGAAAAAAGGGGTAGTCACTTATTTTTGGGTCTCGTTATTTTGTTTAAAAAAAAGAGAAACCCAAAGATGAGAAGGGATAAATCATCGCTGGGACAGGTCCAAAGTTCGAGACTTTTTCATATCGATAAGAGGACTTAATTACCCGTTAGTTATTTTTTAGTCTTCTCATTTTGCCGGTTTATTAATTATGTCGGAATATATCGTGAACTTAAATGGAGCGATTATATGAACAAGCGATTTGAGAGAACGATTCATTCTTGAAATTGAAAGTGGGCCAAATAACGTATCATGGCAAATAATAAAATCGATAAATAAATGTGAATCTCAAATATGCCACTGCGTGGGGATCAATCCAATATGAACTTCACGATTTCTCTCTCTCTCTCTGTCTTACTTTCGTGCGATTTTTCGTATCTGTGCCAATTTCCTGTATCTCAACTCCATCTGATATATATGCATACGATATACGCGGATCCACGCGGAGAAAAAAATATCATTTAGTTTGGATGAAGTTCAATTATTTTTTGGAGTAAAAATCAATCGAGAAACCTTCGTTTAACTTATTTTTGTCTGCAGATTGGAAAATTTGAAATTTTTTTTTCAAAACATAATTCACAAGAGTTATGCGACTGGATACATTCAATTAAAACAACAATAATTTTTTTTCTAAATCGGTTATTGAAAGGAAAAAACCAATACGATGGAAAGTTGTTGAATACGCATAGAATTATTCTACAGAATTGTTTATAACGCGCGTTAACGTCACGTCGTTCGTCAGAGCTCAGCGACGCGCTGAATCTCCGTATTTCTGATTGCATTTTTCGTTCGCACGTGGGAATCATTTTTAGGGAAATGGGGGCGTTGGGAAAAACAGTAACAGCTCTCAGTACGTTGCCAAAAAATCGTTTAGCTGCAACGGCAAATGTAGAGACACGAGATGCTGGGGGTACTGCGAGAGATGAAAAAGCACACGGGATGAAGGGATGTAAGATGTGAAAGAAATATGGGAAAGGCGTCGAAATGGACCAGCCAAAGCCTATGGCAAAGCGACGAAAGACGAGAAAACGAGCGAGTTCAATGAGCCTGCTCGCTGTACGACAATTTCCGGATGAAATGTGGATGCTCATCTATATCAGTCATTTGAGACACATTAAGATGAAATTTATTCACGAAGATGGACGGAAGAAATAGACAGATGGAAAGAGAGAGAGAGAGAGAGAGAGAGATTCTGACATCTCGATGGACCAATTTATCTCGTTTTGGTTAACCCCATTTTTTCCCCAACCTACCCTTGATGTTTTGTCCCAGATTTTACATCCTCAGCTATAAAAACAAATAATTGTCATTGTTACGAAAAGTGGGCTGAATCAATATTATCGCAGACGAACGACGTGAATTTTCGAACGCGTGGCACGAGACGTGTAATACCGAGGCGCGAGTGAAATTTCATATATTTCTTGGCAAATGTATCTGAAATTAAAAAAAAAACGTTAACCCTCCAGTGTAAAAAAATCGATTCAATATTCATCCGAAAATCTTCACCACAAAGACATAGAATCGGTATTAAAAATAATGATTTTGTATAGATCATGGGGCTGGCCGGTATTCCCAATAAAAAATGTTGATATTGCCGTCAAAAATCCACGCTAAAGATCCTGTGCCTTGGAAGAGCTTGACAATACAGTACTAATTATAGTAAATTCATTGAAAAACGAAATGACAAAAAAAATGATCAATCGATCCACAAATATCGGACCCTGTATCGATTGTTTTGGACCATGGTGATTTGCGTAGTAAAAAAGTGTGTTAACGATATCGTAGCCGTTTCTTTTTGCAACAGAAACCGCATCTTCCGAAACGTAATCCGACGACAAACGGGACACTTCGCACAGACAAATCTTCCTATTGGAAAACGACGGATTGCAGGTTTTATTTGTTGTTTGTACGAGAGTTAACCGCGTAACACGGTCATGCTGCGTTAGTTTGCACAAGTGCATGTGCTTATAAACGTACGAGTTCGTTTCGTACGTGTGTTGCGGTCGGAGACGAAAACGGACAGTTATGAGACGTACGGAAGTGGAGCTCTAAGAATATCCCCGTTCGTGGATCGTTGAACCGCGGAGATTTCCACGTGCTCGCAAGAGAGAAGAGAGAAAAAGATAGGAGGAGAGCGAAAGAGAGAGATATATAAATCTCTACCTTTTGACGCGTTTCTCTGCACTTTCTGCGGTTGCGGACGAGTGAAGACGAGATTTTCCTGCACGAAGGCAAGATCTTCTCTTCTCGCTCTGCTTCTTTGTATCTTATATATCGTACGACGTCCTGAAAACGGTGCTTCGACCGTGTGATCGAAGAAAAAGGAGGAGGGGAAAGAGATAAGAAAATGTCCGGAGATGCAACTTCGGATGAGGAAGGATCGCAGGAAGATTCTGGGAGATACGACATCGACGACATGGAAATCGTAAAAACTATCGGTAAGCTTTTTCCTTCCGTTTTGAGCCTTTTTTACTTGAGAATTGTTTTTTTTCTAATTAATTCATTTCCAGCTACGTTTTGTTTGTATTTCAAAATTGTTTCTAATGACGATTGTTAAATCGTAAATCCTTGGCGACGAACGCGACTTTTTTGAGAAATCCGACAAATTTTCAAAGTCATCAGGTTGCAGAGGAAATCGAGATTTTTTTCACCACGTTTTGCGAGAATGAATTTTTTTAAAACAAAGTTCGACTTTTCCGAATCTTTTCTCTTGTGCGAAGAAATGACAAAGCATGACAATAATTTGAACAGAAACTTTTGAGCCTGTAAAATGTTATGATGATGAGAGTGTTTTTTGAAAACCCGATTAACAACGTGTTTTTAAAACGGCGGCATTGAGGAAGGCCGTCATGCTCCAAAAGAGTTGATAATTGGAGTAAATCATGATCGAAAAGGGACGAAATTTGGTAAATTCGTTTGGAAAATTTGGGGTGGAATCGGTTGAAGGAAAATTTTTACATTTTCGTTTGAAATTCAGTCTTGGATGAATGATACAGTCTGAATAATCGAGGATAAAAGATCGGGATCGATTCGAGAGACAATGGTACTCGGATAAGGTGCCTGCATAAAAAGACGAGAAGAAGATCGCGTCCGTTGGTCGAGCAAGTGGGTCACTGGAGAGTGAGAGGTTGACCGCGTGCATTATATTTATAATCGACGAGAGAAAACTCGATCTAAAGATTTCTTCCCTCAAACGCATATTATTTGACAATCACGCCATCTGTATGATATATAGCATATTTATTTTACACTTTCAGTATTCAACATCCCCACATAAATAACACGAAAAATGAAAACTCGTCTTCAGAAGCATATTTTTCAGAAAAAAAACATGCCTATCGAAGCACATTAATTTCGGATATTAAACAATATCAAAATGTTATTAAAAAATGGTTAAAAAAATGAGGTACAAAAAGATTTACTCGAGTTATTTTCTTTTCCTACGAAATTCTCATTTTTTATCTTCAATCTTTCAACAGCAAAGATAGATGGAAAGTCAATAGTTTTTTAAGCGAAATTAATGAAAATGAGGCAACCGATACGCACGCAACAGCTGATTCGTACGAGTGTCAGAGAGATTGCTGGGAATAGATTTTTCGAGCAAAACGCAGAGTAAAGTTGTACTTTTGTTGAGGATTTTCCGGAGGCGTATAAATCCCAACAAAACCGAAATAGAACACGAGACTCGGGTACTCAGCGGTGGTATAAACATCAGAAAAAATATCAATCCTGTGGAAAGTTTCTAGCACGATGATTTCGGTTGATAATAATAGCCAAAAGTGATTAAGAAATTGTTGAGAGAAACAGGATTCGAAACAAGCGCGGAGAACATTTTTGTTTTCATGTTAAATAAATCCATTCATTTATTTCCGAATGTACATGAATTTTTTTCGGAATTCACTCATCGTTTTGAAACGCACACCTCGCTTCTGCCACTTGAAATCGTCCTTCTCTCTTTGGCATAAAGTTGCAATTTCGTTATTTCGAGTACATCCTTCGCCTTTGATTTCGTTATGCCACGTCGCCTGCGAATATCATTATTACAAGCGTAAGCTCGAAGCTGAGGTCTTCAATTAGTCAGGCACGATTGAGTTCTGAGTTGACTTTATATCATACATTCGTATTTATTAAAAGACGCTACCCTGTAATACACACCTGTCTTCAAACGTCAATGAAGCACTCTGTACATGAAAGCACGTTGCACTAATTGACAAAGCCCGTCGCGATCACGAATTCTCGAGCAAAATATACGCAAGTGTTTATACATCAAAGTTGAGAAGGAATACAAGTCGAGTCGTCGCGAGACTTGCCAATTTCGTAAATATTTATAGCGTCATGTCGTCGAAAGAAATGCAAATCATTCGGCAAAACTTTTTTGGGAAACTATACGATTGGCAGATTTGCTAAAAACCTCCGACGCTTAAGGATATTCTGGAGGTGAGATGCTGACAAAACTGCAATAAAATTCGAATTTCCCGTACTTGGAGATGGTGAAAATAATCTGGAAAAATGGAATTTTGAAATAACTTTGGGGAACTCATTTTCTTCTCGTATCAAACGAACTCGTTTGGTTTTTCGGATATATACGAAATTTCCATTCCGTTGAATCTTCCTTCTATTCGACTGAGTCTTAATTCGCAAAAATTGAATTGTTTTCAGATTTTGATATCATTACCGAGTATTTGAATTTTGAATTTTGTTTCTGTTTTGCTGGGATTGCACCTCCGGAACATCCTTGCCCACTGCAACTGGAGAATTATTATGTCCGTTAGCCGATCGATCAGGAGACATTTTTTCATGTGGGAATCGAATTTATCGAATGCGAGGATAATCGATAACGTACGTGATTGGATATTTTTTTTTAGCCGCTCGAGCCGCGTGTGTCTTTTTTCGTGCTTGTCAGGAAATTCGACGAGAGAAACACGAGAAACGAGACATGTGTTCAATATCAAAATTAAATCAAATAAACGAGATATTTCGCACTGCTTGATACATTGTTTATTATTTTTTTCATTTGTTCAAAGTGTGATGAATTTCTTTGATTCATTTTTGTGACGGATATTTGGGGCAACAAAAAATACAAAGTGTTTTTATATAATGAATTAGTGTTGAGATTTTTTGGTGTAGAAGATTTCACGACCAATCTAAAAAAAAGGATCTTTTACGCATTTCCAAATGGTGAAGCAAGTCTAGTCTGGTGAAGGACTGCGTGATAATGATAAGACACCTTTCGAGATAGTCTAAAAATCGCACATTACATTTTACTTGAATTAATTCAAAGTTTATTCGAAGTGCATGAAAATGAAGCGAAAAATGAAACAGAACTGGTAATTTATGTTTAGGCACCGGTACATTTGGACGAGTGGTTCTGTGCAGGCATCGTGGGAGTCCTCTGGCTCTCAAGGTTCTCTCTATGGTTGACCTCATAAGATTGAAGCAAGTCGAACACGTGAGAAACGAGGTTTCGGTTCTCAAAGAAGTTAATCATCCGTTTATCGTCAATATGTACGTTATTTTCTCAATAATTACCAATCTTTTACACGCATAGCTGCATTGACAATTGAAATATAATTCAGGTGATATTATTGTAAATGTTTGAAATTATAATACAGCTGCAATCTCGACGAAACCGAAGTGGAACGCGAATTTCGCGTACTCGGCCGTGCTATAAAAAATTAAAAACAAAATAAATCGCACGTGAGACACTGAGAGCGGTAATTTTCGATAAAAACAATATTAAATACGTATAACAAATTACTATCCGAAAATATTCGAAAAAACTCTTTTGCTTCAATTTCAAACTCATCGGTTCATTCTTCTTCAGTCGAATGTTGACAAAACTTTTTCGCTTTTGGTTTATACAGTCTTGAAGAAATTGGAAAAAGTTAGAGTTCTGAGTGACTGAAAAAAATTCAAAAAACTCGAGTATTAATGACTCGTTGATGTTGTTATTATTCAAAATTGCTGTGTTCAGTGTCCCACATACGGCGGGATTGATTTTTCCAATTTGTGTATAGCATTGCTGTACGTAAAAAAATGGACTGGTTTTGTGCTTTTTGGATTTGCCTGAATCGATCCTCAAGCCGAATTGTCGATATGTGATTGGTGATTCATTACTTTTTATTCGATTTCCGTCAATCTCTGTTGAAATGCCAAGGTTGTGGAGCGGCAGGGACGAGGCGCGTGTATATATGCTACTGGAATTCGTCGCAGGTGGCGAGCTTTTTTCTTATCTTCGTGCGGCAGGACGCTTCTCTGGACCAACGAGCTGTTTTTACGCTGCGGAAATCGTTTGCGCTCTCGATTATCTTCATTGCAAACACATCGTCTACAGAGACCTCAAGCCTGAAAATCTCCTCCTCGACAGCAGCGGACACTTGAAGATCACCGATTTTGGATTTTCCAAAAAACTTACCGACAGGTGTGTCCTTTGATTCAGCATCCTTATAATAAAGCGGATAAAGTCTTTGCGATCTCGAGTTGCAAATATTCAATGATCCTTAAGGTGTACGTAATTTTGATCATTTTGGAAATTGATCACTGGTAGATGGATGTAATTGTTTAAAAAAAATGTGTTTCTGTATTTTCGATGAAATATCAATTTCAATGCAATCGATCAATTCGGTGCAAAAAGTTTGCGTCACGTGGCGCCAATCAAATAACCGATTCAACAAGTATTTTTTCACGAGAGAGGTCGGAAAAAGGTTTTTGCGGTCGGAACGCAAATTTGAGGTACAGATGCGATAAAGTAAACACCGATTTTACGGTCGACCCGATTTTATTGGGCTTTATTTCTGGCTACTCGAAGTGAATGTTTATACACGTCGTACGCGGCTTGACGAGACACCGTGACGCTATTCGGAGCTTTGGGAAAGAAAGCTTCAATTTATTTTTGGAATTTTTTCATATTACCCTCGGATGCTGCCGAACAGAGGGATTGGAATTTTAAGACGTTTGGTGGAAATTTTTGTTTTTCCTCTTTCACGAAATCGTTGAATGAATGAACGCCTTTCTCCCTTCCTCTCTCTATTTCTAGTCAATGGACCTACAGTAACGTAGAGTGGAATTAAAAATCTTCGTTCTTTGAAATAACATTTTCGTGACTGTGAGGAAAAAAGGAGAAACGCGATCGCATCAACGCTCATCTTTTCTTTTCTCCTAAATTCTACAGCGCCGTAAAATTCAAATTTTCAGATTGAAAATAGCCATTCCAGGATCATTTGATAATATTTCATTAGGTCGCCAAAAATCACCGTATTTTCAAAAGTTTTTTCGAACGTTGATATCATTGAAAAAAAAAATGAATAATCGACGAATTTCTAACATACACGTGGCGTTGTGAATTGGGTTTTAGAACGTGGACATTGTGCGGCACTCCGGAATATTTAGCGCCGGAGATAATTCAGAGCAAAGGTCACAACAAAGCTGTCGATTGGTGGGCCCTTGGTGTACTGATTTACGAGATGCTCGCTGGTTATCCACCATTTTTCGATGACAATCCGTTTGGCATATACGAAAAGATACTCGGTGGTAGAATCGAGTGGCCGAAACACATGGATCCCATTGCGAAAGATCTTGTGAAAAAGTTGCTCGTTGCTGACAGAACAAAGAGGCTGGGCAACATGAGACAGGGAGCTGAAGACGTCAAGCGGCATCGATGGTTCAAGCTCGTCGAATGGCAGCTGGTAATTCGCATTTTCTCTCTCAATTTCAAAGCGGCGCTTCGGCCCTCGCAAAAAAACGTATCAACCCGTCCTGGCCCTAACGTAAAATGAAAATGACGCGAGGGTCGCGTTTTGCGACACGAAAACCACTTTGATTCGCGGAATAAATCATTATGCTTTATTAACGAGTATAAAGAAAATATTTCTTCAAGCGGCAGTTACGAATTATGTTTCCTATATTTTTTTAAAAATATTTAAACGCGATCTTTCCTGTTACTAAGATCATGTTATTTTTTTACAATATTTTTTTTCACATTTTTACCACAATACTGAGTCGGATTCATCGAGTCTTGTACGAATCGTTTCCATACTATCGAAAAAATGAGATTTCGAAATTTCGAATTAAGACGAGCGTGTGGTAGTCCGCTCGATCTAGAGGCGGGTATAGGAAAAAAGGGCGATATTGCTTCCGTTTAGGAGAAATGAAAATTTTATCGAAAGTTGGTGTTTTTGAATTTAATTTTTTTTTTTCAGGTCCCGCAAAGAGCTTTGATACCGCCGATACGTCCAAGGGTAAAAGCGCCGGGTGATCCTAGCTGCTTCGATGATTACCCCGAGACCGATTGGCGGTCGCAGCCTCCATTACCACCGGACCAGTTGGCACTGTTTCAGGATTTCTGACGACGATAGGAGGGGGCATCCGGAAACTGGAAGAACCATTGTGATTGATCGTTCGTTCGAGAGACGCCGGAGAGAGGCAGAGTTTGGATTTTTCGAAAAAAAAGATTCCAGCTTCGTCGAAATATCAGTGAAAGTTCCTCCAACTCTATAGGAATGTTGTCAATTGATGGAAAAAAGAAGATCGTGTGGATGATCATCGATTTATCGAAAGATCATAATAACAACGATAGACGAAGATGTAGAAGAAGAAAAAGGAGAAGGAAAATACGCCAGTTTTTTTGAAAATCGTCAAACGATTTTTTCGATCGCGATTGTCATGTCGATACGAAACTTTGATGTCTATTGGACAGATTAATTCTTCGATAGATTTTATTTTGTATATAGAGTAAGAGAAAGCGTGTTTGTAATGCGTTTACATAGAATATTATTTATTTTTTTGAATATACTTTGTTAAATAGGTATGCAGGACCTCGAGATGATTGATAGATTTTTTTTACTATTGTAAATAAATAAAAGAGACGCTGGTGTGTGATTCGTTAATTTTCGTATACGAGATTAGATGGATTAATTTTCAATCGAGATGAAACACGAGGCTGTAACGTTGGGATAATGATTTACAATTACCTGGAATACCAAGACTCGATAAGATGTATTTCTCGAGTGGTCCTGCCCGAGATGTTGAATTTTTAATAAAATTGATTATTAAATTATCCTTTTCATTCGATGAATGCGTTATTTCATTGTTACTCGTGTAGCTCATAGTAGAAGCGAAAATATCAGACTAAGAAGCATAGGTATACCGACGAAAAAAGTTGACGTTCAAAGAAAATAAATAATGGAAAGGGCACGTCGATGAATCATCACGATTTTTGCAGAGTAAAAACAAGATTGTGGACAACTTTTTCGTCCGGCTCTTCATTCGTTTGAAACTTCCAATGAAATACTAATGAGTTTGATTTATCTTTCCTGATCCCCTCTTGATCGCCATCGCAGAAGCATATGTTCTAACTAACATTAGATAGTCAAAAACGCGCCGTCATAGAGTAAACATACTAAGTCTTCACGAACATTTGTAAAAACATAATTTCTTTCTTTAATACTTATTCAGTTTTAGCTAGCATTTAAATAAACATCTTGTTGATTAACTGCGTTATCATTAATCTTCTTATTTTGAATGAGCCATACAATTAAACTAATTATTTCAAGGAGAAAACAGTGATTTTCGATAAAAATCGTTTTTTGCGTTTTCCGGCAGAAATATTGAGTTTACTCGGAAAATAGGCTGATTTTGGGATCAATTTTTACTTCTGAATAATTATTATTCCTCCTGTGTTTATTGGATAGAAAATCTCCCGCTGATCACGAAACTCATGGTTTTAATCCCCAAAACTAATTATTTCAAAGAGAAAACAGGGATTTTCGATAGAATTGAATAATTAATATTCCTCCTGTGTTTATTGGATAGAAAATCTCCCGCTGATCACGAATCTCATGGTTTTAATCCCGAAAACTAGGTATTTCAAGGAGAAAACAGGGATTTTCGATAAAAATCGTTTTTTGCGTTTTCCGGCCAAAATATTGAGTTTACGCGGAAAAGACGCTGATTTTGGGATCAATTATTTTTTGAATTTTCAATATTCTACGAGTGTTTATCGGATGGAAAAAGTTATAGATCGTATTTTTGTATGTTTGCACTAAAAATGTATTACACATTGTATAAAATTATATGATCTTAGCCTATTTTGGTGGTTATATCTGTATGTATTATGTATTTAATTTATTATTCACGGTCAACATCTGACAAAACTTCATTCGTTTGGGATTTCGACACTACTGCTGCCTGGCGAATGTACAGCAAACAAATGCTAGCCGGAAGTGACGTCATTTTCGGTTAAATGGTATTTCGGTTCTCCGACACCCTCCCGATTGACGTCTTATTTTTTACCATTCACGGATAAGTCAGCAAGCTTCCGTCGGTAAGTTGAAAATCATTAAAAAAAAGCATATCACACCCTAAATATTTTCACGTGTCTTTTCTAAAAAACATTCGCGTTTTCGACCCAAAAATGTAATCATTATCTTTTTTGAAAATCACCATGGTCATTTTTTCAACGAAAAACAATATTGCTGTCGAAACTTTGAACGTTCTACCACAGATGGCGACCGCTGCCCTTTCGTTTTTCATCTGATAGCGATATGTGGTATGTGTGTTTGGTGATCCCCCGAAAAATTGAGAATATGATGAAGAAAACGCCTCACTTATTGGATTTATTTATAATAAAATGACAATTAATTGAAATAGACAATGGAAACACATTATTCGTTTTAATTCTTATTACCAATGTACATAAATTGTATGTATTAAAAATGTGAGTGATAATAACAGCAATAATAATAGTTGTAATTAATACGTATAATGCTATGCCGCATTAGTTGCCATCGGTTTATCTGGTAACCTTTTCGTATGAACCTTTTCATGTATCGAAAGTGCATGACTGCATAATGAAAACAATGCGGCACTTTCGCCAAATAATTATTCATGCGCCGTTGGTACATTACGGTCTTGAGCTACACCGAAACCATTAATTTCGTCATTTTATTGTTGCGTGCTTTATCTGTTTTGCGATCAAAAGTGATCGAACGGATATTTCCTTGCGAATGAAATTGTGCATGATTAATGATTCGTTTTAAATAATTTACGATTGTTTGAGCAAATTATACAACCGTTATCCGGTAGTCGGTCCTCGATAGTGGAGATCTGGGCACCCCGGCTCGCAAAATTTAGGAAAAACAAAAAAAAATTTCCACAGATAAGTAGTCATGAGATTGGAGTATTTTAAGAGCTTCGGATCAAGATTTAATAAAAAATAACAATTTTGTGGAGAATTGTAATTTTTCTTCATGAGCGGCTCTTTCAAATTAAACAATGAATTTTTTTGATTGAAATAATAAATATTCACGCTTATTATAGTTATAAAATCAACGATAACGACTCGAAAAAAATTCTTTTTACCATTTTTCACAGGGTCGCGTTGCCCTCGTGCCTCGTTATCTTTTTAAATTGGAATTTTCAAAACATTCGAAGAAGTATTTGGGAAACTAATATTTTTGAATCGTTCCGCCAGACTCTAATTATTTCAAAATATTTTCAAGTATGTCATTGTCACTTTTGATTTTGTACGATAAATATCAGGAATTGGAGATACATCGAATTGCAACAAAAGCACTTGATTTTTCAATTTAATAAAATTTGTCTAGGATGGCACAAGTACAGTATTATATTTATTACATCGTATTCTCGCTTTTACGCGTGAATACGGCTGTTTCCATCGAAGCACGCGTTTTTCGATAAACTTATTCGACCCTCAGATAATACAATTTTTTGCCTATTATCGGTTATAATATTTGACTATGATATCGTTACAACTTTGACTCCGTAATTTCTATTTCGACCCACCTTTCAGACAGAAAAACGTGCGTCATCTTGAGACCCTGTCATGACCCTCTAATTATGAAATGAATACCTTTAGCATACTGTGGATCCATCGTTCACACAACGTACACGATTTCATAGTGATACCGCATTGGAAGCATGCGATTATATGCCTACATGGTTCAAACAAAATTTCTCGTTCATCTTTGTAACAAATTAGACAGGTGTATGGTGATACGGCGAATTCCTCTCTGGACACGATTGTTTCATCTCGTCGCTCCGTCGACATTTTTGAAGTTTCGGGCGAATTTTCGAGCGGTTCTCTCGAACCGCTCGGTGCAGTATCGCATAACGCGTCAACTCTTCTTCTTTGCGCCCGGAATGGACGAGAAAAATAAAACTACGAATGTAAATTTTCGAATTAATCTAACAATTGAACAAATTTACGGAAATCGTGATATCTATGTAGCATTCCGTTCAAATACCTTGCAATTTTCCATGAAACATTTTAGCGAGACTGATCGAAGCATATCATTCGTCGTTCGCACGGTGATTTTGCATTTTTTCATTAATTCCCTTATGTCGGTTGAATTAGTGGCACCGAAAAAATGTTTAACTATTTTTTTGGAAGATTCTCCAGTGCTATGTAGTTCGTTGCAGCAGGCTATCGTCGTTACATTCGCATCATCAGACTGTAAATGTAGAAAAAAAATGTTCATCAACCGCAGCATAACACCTACTTTAATCATGCATCGATGGGCATTGAGGACATTAGTGTAGTCTCGTCTTGAAAACGAAACATCGAATGAAGAGGATCAGAAAAATCATTGATTGAAAAATCCATCTTTTATTTTTGCTCTCGACATTGTGAATTTTCGTTTCATTTAGTTCACCGCGACGTTATCATTCAATGCTCTTGAAAAATATCTCACCAATTCTTCAGAAGATGCTGCAGAAGATCCATCACAGCAGACTATCGTAGTGTCATTTGCAGTCTACGAATGTAGAAAAATAGGTTCGTTATTCACCATAACGCATACTTTAATCACGTATCGAGAGCCATGAGGACATTGATGTATTAAAAATGAAACATCGAATTAAGAGCACTTTTTATTTTAGCTCTCGGAATTGAATTTTCGTTTAATTTAATTAATCACGATGTTGTCATTTAATAGCAATGACGATATCAGGTAAACACTATCGATTCACGGAAATTTTGATTTCCATAGTATTACGGTGATTTGTAATTTTTTTTTTTCGTCGAATGCAGAAGATGCAGCAGAAAAATATCTCACCAATTCTTTAGATTCTTCATTACTCTGTACTTCGTTGCGGCGCTGTATTGTAGTCCCATTTTCGGACTATGAATGTCGATAAAAAAACTAGTTAATCACGATAAAACATTCTTCAGTCATGCATCGACGAGTATTTCAAAATCAAAAAGCGAATTACAGAGGAAGAGAAATGATAGATTTTGCAGCATCATGTGATTTGAAAAATGGACCGAAATTAAACGTCCCTTCGATTCTGCTTTTTCCAAAGCGTTACTTACATTATCTTCATCCGAATATGATCGCTTTTCTCTTAGCCTCAACGGGTTCGACTGGAGGGTGCAAATGAAATACGTTTATCAGACTTGTCATCTTTTCTTATTCTTCAACTGGCAATCGAAACGAAAAATTTACCTGGACGAGTACAAAGCCCAGGAAGGCGACGTACAGGATTTTACCAATCATGTTCAAAGATGGATGTTTGTAGCTATTAAAAAAAACACTAAACTCAACAGAGGTAGAGGTTATCGTCTGTACAAAAACCTTTAATTAAATAAAAATGCTCCATTATTGAAAGTTATTTTTTCTACATTTTTTTTTCACGGAATTTCCCGGAGATAACCAGCAAGGCATTTTTCTCGTGTTACAATAAAGCAGCAAAATTCACTCCCAATTCGCGAATTCCACAATGAAGGTACAGTAGAATCCTCAGAGGAGGATAATTTTAATGGGAAATTATAATGTATGTTAATGCAGTTAAATAAAACAAAATCACGAAAGTGTTTTTACTAGCTAATTTCTAACGAAGCATACCTGATGTGCGAAGAACGACCAGCTCGAGTTTATCGAGTGTAATGTTTCGAAGTTCCCCGACTGATACCGTTAGAGATTCGTTCGAAACCCATACTTATATAATCGACTGTTCCTAATTATTTCTTATTGACGTACTCGTAACGTTGTTCAGGTGTACATTTAAAAATAAGAGGCACACAAGGCACACCTTCTGCTTCGGAATACTTTTTGTCTCCGATAAAATTCGAGCGAGGCAATTTTTGGCTCCGACAGGTGTTCTTTTTGGAACACTCGTATCTATTTTTATGTCTTCAATACCATTAGTGTATTTATTATCATATTTAAATAATGAGACGCGTATCGATGGTGCCATTAACCGATACCATCTAATTATTCAGATGTTTCTTAACGAACCACCTGTAAAATTACAAAAAAAAGCGCGAATAAAAGCGTCATTCCACCATACGCCACGCGCCAGAAACGGACCTCCGATGACGTAGGAAAAATGACCAGGTTTCAGTTGCCTGAGCGAGGTACATAATTGTGCTGCAGAAGACAGCAGAAGATTAGCTTCGGTACGTGCGCATCGATGGCGAAAAGATGCTGAAATTTATATTTTGTCTTTAATAAATCGTCTTTTTCGAATTATCTTCGATCGATATGTCCGTAATTGTCTGGGTCGACGTTTTGTTAAAGCTTATCGAGAAAATACAGCGCGGAGTGGAACATTGTGCGTAGGAGATCGTTATCACGCCAAAAGTGTTTTCTTTGCAATAAAAAGTCCCAAAGAGTCGATGGGGTCTCGCAGTTGGTGATTAGTCGAAATAATATCGCGTGATTCTCTGCTGTTTATTCGTTTCGCTATTGGTCGATGGACGAAGAATAAAATTTGTGGTAAAATTCCGTTGGCTTTTTCGAACGCGCGTGAATTTGCTTTCGCTCCGGTTCGGCCGACGATTGCTGTCTTTCGATAGATTATTTGTCATAATATTGTATATAACGTGTCAAACCCGAGCGAAAATAAATAAGCTCTGACGCGCGTGGGAAGACACCGAACGGAATTTTGCCACGAAATTCATTGCTCGTTTACCGGCCGATTACGTGACGCATAAAACGGCGATGATCGCGTGATGTTATTTCGATCAATCATAAAATTCGGGACGCATGGCCTTTTTACTAGAACATTAGCGCGCACGTTTTAATTTCGCTGCAGAGCAGTAATTTTTTATTTCACTGAAAAATGTATGCAGATTATGAAGGATAATCTGTCAAAACTGTTAGTAACTGTCAAACTCGAGCGAAAAACAAAACTCAAGCGCGCATGGAAAAGCGAACGGATTTTCAAGGAAAAAAACGGCAACAATTGAAAAAGTTGAAGTCGTGCATTTTTTCAATGTTTTACGTCTTATATTTTCGGAATATCCTGAAAGTTGTACAAGTTTTCTCACGTTGATTGGTCTTTTCTTGAAAAATCTTTCATTTCTCTTCTTCATTTCATTGAAAATCTTTTTCAAGATCTTTTCCATTCAAAAATCCAACCAGCGGAACGTTCGCCATGCCACGTGTCGTCTGGCCCCTTGTAGCAGAAGACTTACAACGGAATCGTCTTATCGCTTCCGCAACAGCCTCCTAAGCAATGAAAAACATCCCAATCGTACATAAACCGTATGTAAACGATATGCGAATCGCATTACGCGTACTTATTTTTGTAACCCCCTGGTTAATTGCGATATACGATATCGCCAAAATGTGCGTTATATTCAACGATGAGGGAACCCGAGAGACATTCCCAAATTGTGGACCCTTGTCCTTAGTCGTCCAGAGACATCGAACCGGACAACACGACTTTCGAAGCTCGAGTTTGTCTTAAAAAAACTTTCACCCGGCCACTTGGTTTCAAAAGTTAAAATCCAAAAATGGAATTTCCAGAATCTTTGGTGTTCCTCGCGATCCTCTTGTTCTCGTCGAGTTTTCATTCCGCATTGTCGTTCTGCGACAATGAATTCCCCGGCGGTATATACCTCGATCTCTCGAACGTCGGTATAAAAAGTTTGCAGCCGGCATTCGTGTCCAGCGGGTCGATAACGTGTTTGAATCTCGGCTACAATCACATGTCAAACATGGACGAGAACGCCTTCGTGGGTCTTCCGAATCTCACGGCTCTCAATCTAACCGGAAATACCATAGAGTTTGAGAGCTTTCACGCGTACAATTTTGCAAAACTCAAGACACTGATACTCGATGAAACGTTCGTAACGTCCGAGATATCGCGATTTTATCCGCCGGCGCACGGTTATGACCGGATCAGGAGACTTCAAGATAAACTGTCGCGCGAGATGGTAGCAAACATGTCGTTTCCGCTTTTGGAGGAACTGTCGATGTGCAATTATCGCACGTCGGAAATGCTCGTGTGGCTCGAAAGATTCGACGTGCGCAATCTGCAGCGTCTTCGTCTCAACGGAAACGAAATAACGGACGACAACGATCTGCCGAGTAACGTCGTCAACAATCTTACCGATCTTCATCTCAACGACAATCAGATAAGCAGCTTTTCCGGCATGAAGCTCACGAAACTCCGCCATCTCTCGATGAACAACAACAAAATACAAAGATTGTGCGCGGTTTATTGCAACATAAATTCAATGACACCCCAGGCAATGCTGCATCTCGAGAGCCTATCGATGGTGGGTAACGAGATATCCAACATCGATGCCGACGCGTTCGCCAATTCGGCTCATCTTTCGTCCCTCAACCTCGCTAGGAATGCCATTGAAAATTTCCCCAAACACGCTTTTGACAACATGACGAAACTGCAGCATCTCACGCTGGATGGCAATCGTTTTGAGCAAATACCCGACATATGCGCTCTCACCAATCTCCGTGAATTGTCGATCGACGGAAACGCCATAACTTCGATCAACGCTGGATCCTTCTGCGACTTGCCGAAACTCTCTCGCGTCAGTTTGAAGAGGAACGGTTTGACCAGCGTGACGACCGGAACTTTCGGAAGTCTGCCGATGTTGAATGCACTCGATATGTCGTGGAACAACATCGAAAGGTTGCCGAAAAATTGGATTAAATCGGGTTTCCAGATGGAGGAGATTAAACTCGATGGAAATAAATTCACCGACGTCGCTGCCATGTCCCTGGAACAATTCGAGGACCTTGTTCATCTCAGTATTGGAAATAATCCTCTCAAGACGATCAACATAGGATCGTTGATCAATCTGCCGGTCAATACGACGTTGGACGTGGGTTATGTCTGCGAAAACCAGGGTGTTTTGACTGCGAATGACGCTGAAACGAACACTCCTTCATCTCGGTTTTCGCGGTACCGTGGCTGAGTAATTACAGCCCGCCGATGCTCGTGATTTCTAATGATCTTTGAAGGATCAACGGCGACAACGATGAAGAAAAAATGGAACAGTACCGCTTCGTGCCTTTCGTTAATTTTTTTTTAACAAACGATTATTATTTGCCAACCATGTGGTCCTTCATTTCAATCTTGAGACATTGAAATGAATTAGAAATCGACGCAATCCGACAGGGATATAATAAAATAAGATTTTTATGTACGAGTATACAAATTATACCGAATAAATGTATCTGTCTGGGAATCAATGCCATCATAATTCTTTCAAAATATCTACGAGATAAAAACGGTTGTATGCATATTATGCTTATACATTTTTTGGCATCGGAAAATAAAAAAAAAACAATGAAAAACGTTCGTATATTTTTTCAACCTATATTCATATATTAACGGAAAGAATTATTAGAAAGAAATAATAAATATGCAATAATGAAGAAAGAAAGAAATATAAATATAAAAGTTATCGCTGATAAAAAAAATACTGATAATTTTAATAATATATATTAACAAAAGGTGACTTGTTATAAGAGCAGCGAATAAGATTATATCGCACAATGCAGTTCTTTCATGCTTTTATCTCCCTGGAAATGCCAATATAAAAAATATATCTTCGGCTGCTGGTCAACATTGCTGAGCTGAGATGATTACGAGGAAAAATTCATTTTATCGCTTCCAACTGTCCTGTCGGTGAATAAGCAAACTATGCAGGCACGGAATCTTTCCGTGTGTTTCTTTGTGCTAATGCTGAAAACGCGTCGGATATGCCTACTTCTTTATTCCTGGTATTTGATTTCGAACGCGTCTGCAAATTGCGATACACGCTATCAAAAGAATGTACAATAAATGAAAGAGCCTCAGAGTCGCCATCGGAGAGTCGGGTTTCGTCAGTCGTCCGGATGTACTGATCTCGTGAACACGCGTGTCAGAAATCGAATCAATCAGTCGAACAATTTCGTGTTTTTCAACGATTTTACCGTGCGAAGAAAGAAGCAAACATGAAATTCAAAGGATATTTCTTGTTTCTCGCGATCTTTGCAGCATCATCGGGTGTCAATTCGGTAACGTCGTTCTGCGACGACAAAACCGCGAACGGTGTATACCTCGACTTGTCAAAAGTCGGGATAAAAGTATTGCGATCAAAATTCGTCTCCAGCGAATTGATAACGTGTTTGAATCTCGCGTACAATCGAATGTCAAACATCGACGTAAATGCTTTTGCGGGTCTTCCGAACTTGACAGCACTGAATCTCGCTGGAAACTCGATAGAATTTTCAACTTTCGATTTGTACAATTTTCCAAAACTGAAGACTCTCGTGCTGGATGAGACACTTGTGGGTAGGGATTTATATACAACCACGACAGATTATTACGATTACCAAAGCAGACGTCAGAATTATGACGTCACGACACTCGGAATAATCACCGAGGGGATATCTTTTCCACTACTGGAAGAACTCTCGATGTCCAATTATCGCTCGGCGAAAGTGGTGAACTGGCTGGAAAATTTCGATACACCGAATTTAAAGCATCTTCATCTGGACGGAAATGAAATAATAACTGACGATCAACTGACCAGTGGCGTCGTGAAAAACCTTACCCATCTTCAGCTTAACGACAATCAGATAAGCAGTTTTTCAGGGATGCAATTAACGAAACTTCGTCACCTCTCTATGAACAGCAATAAAATCCGAAGATTGTGCGCGATTTATTGCAAGTTAGATTCAATGATACTGCGAACTATGCTGCATCTTGAGCATCTCTCGTTGGCGAAGAACGAGATAACGGATATAGATTACGGTGCATTCGACAATTCGGAAGAACTGCTGTCGCTCAATCTTGCTGGGAATTCCATTGAGAATTTTCCCGACCGTGCTTTTGACAACATGACCAAGCTGCAATATCTTACGCTCGACGACAATCGTTTTACAGAAATACCCGACCTGTGTGCTCTGACCAATCTGCTCGAATTGTCGATCGATGGAAATCGCATCATCTCGATAAACACTGGATCATTCTGCGGCTTGTCGAAGCTCACTCGAGTGAGTTTACAACGCAATGGTTTGACCACCGTGGCGTCTGGGACTTTTGGAAATCTGCAGGCGCTGAAGGCACTCGACATGTCGGGGAACGTCATCGAACGATTGCCGGAGGATTGGATGACATCGGGTGTGGAGATCGAAGAGATAAAACTCGACGGAAATCATTTTATCGACGTCTCGGACATGTCCCTGGGACAATTGAAAACGCTTAAATTCCTCAGTATCGAGAAAAACCCTCTCAAAACGGTCAGAATATCATCTTTGATTAATCTACCGGTCAATACAACATTGGACATTGGTACAGGCTGCGGAAACGCGAGTATTCAACTCTAAAACGGACAATCCTGGGTCTTGCTTTTATGGCCATGGCCAAATAATTATATCACGCGTGTTATCGTAATTTAATTACCAACCATCGCTTTGAAGTTGAAGGATACATAACGATTAAGTAAAAATCGAACAGTATTTTTTTATGCTTTTTGTGATGATTGATCCTACTTTCTTTTTCCCATGGATGCGACATTTTTTAATTTTTTATACGCATAAAGAATTCGTCAAATTGAAAACTAACGTTGACTAAGAATTACAGTAGAATGATTTATTGAAGATTTCGAGTGATTTTGTGTCGCTTCGAAATAATACGATTTTTCTTACGTATCAGTATCGAAAGTATTAATTCGGTAAATATCATAATCCCATAAGTATCTTGACGCTTTCGCGAGAATACCGTCGATAACTGTATTGATCGATATGGTATTGCTATTTTTGAAAGCTCTCTCTGCCTTGCAACAATTCAGAATAATTGTATTGTGTATGTACGAATAAACGAAATATTGTACGTCGATTGATAAATATCATGTAATCGTATTGAAATAAAGTCGATTTTGAAATAATACAAAAAAGCATCTGGTCGGCCGCCATATCTGCTGACGGAAAAAAAAGGTTCGTATGTTAGTGTTATTATTTTTCCGATTTATTTATTATTTTACATTTCCAGTCAGATTTGAACGCACGCAAATGTCTCTTCGTATAAGCTAACGTAAAAAAACACTCATCATGATGAAATTACAAACTTTAGTTTTGAATCAAATGCAATTTACCAATAATGAAGATCTCTTTAATGAACAATCACGAAATGCTAAAGTTGTGCGCGATTTACTGTAACACAAATTTAATGACACCGCAAACTATGTTTTGAGAAAGTATCGACGGTAGGTAATGAGATATCGACTATCGATTCTGATTCATTCGTAATTCGAAGCATCTTTTTGTCTCTCCTTCCAGGAATCCCACTGGATTTTCTCCCAAAACCTGCTTTTCACAATATGATAAAATTGCAATATTTTTCACTCTCGATGACAATCATTTGGAACAAATCAGCGTCAAGGTCCAGTATTTTATCGCGAAAAGATTAGATTTGCGATCTAGACACGAATAATTTTGTTATGACCTATATAATAAACACTAGAAAAAAATATCGATAATTATGATAATAATGTGAACAAAAGTGGACTTTTTATCAGAATGTTGATTGCATTACATAAGATTCCTTCCTTCATTCCTTTATCGTACTGCCAGTGGCAATATCACGGATACATGTTTGATTATGAATCAAATTCTGTACGTCGAGATAATTGTGAGGAATAATTAGGTCATCGCTTTGGTCTACATTGATAGCAAATACATAGGGGAGACCGGGGCACGACGGCTCAAAACCGCTAAAAAATCGTTAAAATGTTTTATTTTTTTCCAAGTATTCTCGCTGGTTCAACAACAGTAATATTTAAATATTCTTTTTTTGTTCAAGATTTATCACACGTTTATGGCTGTTTTCTTGAACATTTGATGTACTTTTACTCGAAAGTTTCGTTTGTTAGTTAAATTATTTATCAGTAACTTTATTTTTTTTATTTTTGTTGGACGGCCGTTCTTACCCTGGATAAACTCTTTTCGTGAATACATCACCGTATTCACAATT
Organism: Heteropelma amictum; assembly: GCA_959613375.1. Taxonomy (NCBI): domain Eukaryota; kingdom Metazoa; phylum Arthropoda; class Insecta; order Hymenoptera; family Ichneumonidae; genus Heteropelma; species Heteropelma amictum. The sequence goes on from OY390720.1 coordinate 31,159,832, forward strand.
CTAATTCGCAAAAGTTTTGTCCATTATTTATGTTTTTCTAAAACTCGTTGATGAAAAAAAATATTTTATTTATCGCGTATTTGAGAGGCTGGAGGGAGGACCGTTCTGCGCTGGTTTCCCCTACGTACGTTCAAAATTTGTTCGTGTTTACCTGTCTATACGATAACGCATCGGATATGTGTAATTTCGTCACTTCGTCAAATTGATTTTCGATGTATCTGCAGATCGTGATTGGCGATATCGCTAACAATGCGACACAGGATAGTATATCAGTGGCGATTAGACACCTCGGTCTCGTCAGTCGCCAAAAAATATCGACCCCGTCAACAGGCTTTTTACAAATCGATTTGGTCCACAGAGGAAATTGATTCTTCAGCGATTATACAGTGAAAAATTACCTGTCAAACATGAAATTTCACGAACTTTTGTTTCTCGTGATTTCCGTGTCATCATCGGGTTTCAATCCGGTGATGTCGTTCTGCAGGGACAAGTCCTCAAACGGTGTATACCTCGATCTCTCGAACGTCGACATGAGAAGATTGCCATCAACGTTCGTTTCCAGCGGGTTGATAACCTGTTTGGATCTCGGATACAATCTTATGTCGAAAATCGACGAAAATGCTTTCGTGGGTCTTCCAAATTTGACGGCTCTAAATCTAGCTGGAAACGCGATAGAGTTTGAAGCATTCCGCTCGTACAAATTTCCAAAATTGAAGACTCTCGTATTGGATGAAACGTTCGACGAGAAACTTGTTTATCAAACTTCGGCGATTAATCATTTTTATCAAAGTCTTCGGAAGGATGTCTATCCGGTTGAAGAAGCTTCGCCATTCGCCCAAAAAGAATCGTCACCCAAAACAAGCCACGGGATATCATTTCCATCGTTGGAGGAACTCTCAATGAGCAAATACCGCACTACCAAAGTCGCGGGTTGGCTCGAAGAATTCGATGTACCGAATTTGAAGAGCCTCCGTCTGAACCAAAATAAAATACAGGCTGATAAGGCACTCCCTGGGAAAGTCGTGAGCAACCTTGTCCATCTTGAGCTCAACGATAACCAGATAAAGACTTTCTCGGGCTTGGCTTTAGCGAAACTTCGTCATCTCTCTATGAACAATAATAAAATTCAAAGATTGTGCGCGTTTCTTTGCGGTCTAACGTCAATGACACTGCGACCCATGCCGCTCCTGGAGCATCTCTCTTTGGTGAACAATGAGATAACTGCCATAGACGCTTCTGCGTTTGATAATGCTGCGAAACTCCTGTCTCTGAATCTCGCCAAGAATTCCATCGACAAATTTCGCAAAAATGCTTTCAACAAAATGACGAAGCTGCAGTATCTTACTCTCGACGACAACCGTTTCACGCAAGTACCCGACATATGCCATCTGACCAACCTTCTCGAATTGTCGATCGATGGAAATCGCATCACTTCGATAAACGCTGGATCTTTCTGCGGCTTGGCGAAACTCACTCGCGTCAGTTTAAGGCGAAACGGTTTGTCCAGCGTGGCAACCGGAACTTTCGGAAATCTACCGACGTTGAAGGTACTCGATATGTCATGGAACGACATCGTACGATTGCCCGAAAATTGGATGAAATCGGGTGTTCAGATGGAAGAAATAAACCTCGACGGGAATAAATTTACCAACATTCCGGACATGTCCTTGCAACAATTCAAAGGCCTCAAGTATCTGAATATCAGACAAAATCCTATTAAGACGATCAGAGTAGGATCGTTGACTAATCTACCGGGCGATACAACGTTGGGCTTTGGTTATGTCTGCGGTAACGAGAATGCCACGATTCTACATTGAAGCTGCCATCGCTACTAGGTCTCGATTTGGCCAGCACGATGGCTCGACAATGACCCCACGAGCATTATTGTAATTAATAATCATCTTTGGTCCATAAACGGTGATAACGATAAAAAAAACGAACCGGTACCGTTTTATGATCCTCGCGACGAACTATTGTACCATTTTTCTCACATGTCTAAAAATGTATTTTTTTGAATAAACATGCATCGTTTATCGTATTATCGCAGTACGTTTTCGTTGTACTCCTGCAAACTATTCAAATGTGTAATTCAGGGATCATTGTAAGAAGATTGATGGTGTATATCGAGTATTTATAACATTGGTTGAAATGAAAACGAATGTTTTTTTTTTCGTTGATAAATTTTTATTACGATCGATGTTTTAAGAGATATGGCGAAAGAATGTTCGAACGGTCAAAATTCACCATCTATTGAACTGAAAATAGTCGGGTAAAATCACATGTTATCATATTGTTAAATAGAATATATGTGGGACATTTTAGCCCAATCGGAGGTGGGTGCGTTCCGGAAGCACACCCTTTTTCATGCATGCTGTATATACCGTGTGAATACGAGCATTGCGAATCCATTATCGTTTAAAAAAAGAAGCCATTACGCTATTATCTTTCGTCTTCGGGGAGGGGACGTTTGTCCAACATTTTTTTTCACATTCGCATCGCAATATACCTAATCATCGATCAGCTCACTGAACTCTTCCACGGCTATAATAATTCCGCTATTTTACATCGTTGATCTTTTACTAATCCACCTAAAGTTCTTTCTGAAAAGTTATTTATATTTCTACTTGAAAAAAAACAATAACGTCGAGTCACTAAACCTCCCTATGGCATTCCTAGATCTTGCAGGGTGGGTTTTATACAGGAAAACGTCTCATGTACACATATATACGTTGGTAAATATGTAATATATAACTACACTGATCTACCGTGTGGGTTTTCGGAAGCCGGGCGCGAACGGGGCGAGATACACAGGCCAAGATGCAAGAGGGGTTGAAACGCATGCGCCGTACAAAGGGGTTGGTAAGCTGGCAGGGACACGGTACGAGAGACGGATAGACAAAGTGATGGAGAGAAAGCGTGTGAGAGATAGAGACGAGGAGAGAAAGACTGAGATGGGGTGATGGTAAGTAAGCTATAAGAGGGAAGAGGAAGAAGACACCCCGGGAGTGAGAGGGTGATCTGTCACCACAAAATCGAGAGGGAGAGAAACGGAGAGAGAGAGATACACAGAGAGAGAGAGCAAGGGAGAAAGAAGGCGGCGAACGGTTTCAAGTCCGAGGCGAGGTCTTCGGTGCTGGCTGGTTTGACTCTCTCTGGCTGGTTCCGCTTGCTGGCCGGCCCGATGCAACCTCCAGTATTCTCTCGAACGCGGCACAGTTCGAGCTCCTTTCGCGCCTTTCGCGTTGGATGCTTCTCCGATACCTTCGTGATGGAAGCTCACTGGCGCGTCAAAATCGGCAGCTCTTCGTTACCGCGGTAGCCGATAATTTGCCTGTAATACCTTATCAATATCGCGCCCTTAACGAAAAGCGGAAAGTATTTTTTTCTCTCAATCTCTCTCTCTCTCTCTCTCTCCCTCTGTCTTTCTCTCCCTTGTCTCCGTAATCCCGAAAATTTTAGCAGAGAGGAGCGAGAAGAAAATAGGGAGAAAATTACAAGATCGGGTAAGGGTGGCAGTGGGGTGCGAGTAAAGAGTGTTGGTTATTAACAGTGAGTGCGCGAAGGTGCAACAGTGCGCGTTCGAGAGACACATTTTTCCGTGACGAATCCCTCTGTCGTATTACACAAGCTAGATCGAAGGGGTAGTAGAACGTATAACACAAATTGATAAATCAACAAAAGGATCAGTGATGAGCTTCAGCGATCCGTTCGCGTTGGGAATTGCGAGAGAATCAAATGATGACATGAAGTAAAATAAATTGTTTTTCTTGGGGGGGGTGGGGGGTGGGAGGGAGAATGAGCGGGCAGGCAAGTGGGTGAGCAAGTGAGCTGAATCCGAAAGGGAGAGGGAATAAAGTGACGGGGGATAATACCTTAAAGCGAAGAAAAAACATTTGTATCCGAGGATTAAGGACTTGAACTCTGCAGAGGGGGTGACGGGGATGAATATTTTGTCGTTGGCTCAATAGAGATCGGAGTATGGGGAAGTCACGATTCGCGATGATAGCGCATAGCGTTTCGATGAGAATGATTGGCGATTAGGATTTTGTGGAAGACGATCGCGAGTGAGAGAGAGGACTAAAGATTCTCGGACTGGATTCCTAATCAAGCGTCGAGAATGTCCGGAAATTATTCGGTAAAATGCGAGGCTGGTTTGGTGGTGCCGCTCTGGACACCGCAGAACAATCTCAACCTCATCGATGTGATATTCCGCGGTATAGTTTATTTTCTCTTGCTTCTTTATTTGTTTATCGGTGTGTCGATAGTGAGCGACCGTTTTATGGCGGCGATCGAGGTAATAACGTCGCAGGAAAAGGAATTGGTCGTACGCCGTCAGGGTAGAGAGCCGCAGATCGTAATCGTCAGGGTTTGGAACGAAACGGTGGCTAATTTGACGCTAATGGCACTTGGTAGCAGCGCGCCGGAGATACTGCTCTCGATAATCGAGATATGGGCGAAGAATTTCGAAGCTGGTGAATTGGGGCCCGGCACAATCGTCGGCTCGGCGGCCTACAATCTCTTTGTTATAATAGCACTGTGCGTATTCGTTATACCGAACGGTGAAACTCGCAAGATCAAACATCTGAGGGTATTCTTCGTGACGGCAACTTGGAGTATCTTCGCATACGTATGGCTTTACCTGATACTGGCCGTGTCGAGTCCAGGTGTATTGGAGGTTTGGGAGGGAGTCCTAACTTTCTCGTTCTTTCCGGCAACGGTATTGACCGCGTACGTGGCGGATCAACGTCTTCTGATCTACAAGTATCTTCACAAGGGTTATCGCATGAACAAACGGGGCGTCATTGTACAGGGTGAGGCTGGGGATTCGGAGATTGGCGTCGAGCTGGAAATAAAGGCACAGCAAGACGGCATTAACGGTATGGTGACGAGCGATCGTTTGGGCGACGCGGACACGCCCGAGGCCCGTGAATTCGAGCAAACGCGAAGAGACTATATAAACACACTGCGGGAGTTGCGCAAAAAACATCCGACATTGGCCCTCGAGCAATTGGAAGTTATGGCGCACGAGGATGTGTTGGGCAAAGGCCCGAAAAGTCGAGCCTTTTACAGGGTTCAAGCAACCAGGAAGATGGTCGGCGCTGGTAACTTGAGCCGTAAGATAAGCGAGCGTGCACAGAGCGATTTGAGCGAGGTCAAGGCCGAGCTTCAGCGTGCCGAAGCTGAGAGCATCGACATCGAACACGTTAATGCAATGAGGGTTTTCTTCGAGCCCGGACATTACACAGTTATGGAAAACGTCGGAACTTTCGAGGTCGGTGTTACGCGCGCTGGTGGTGATCTCAGCAGATCCTGCACCGTCGATTACACCACCGAAGATGGCTCAGCGGAAGCCGGCTCCGATTATGTTCCTGCCAAAGGCACTCTCGTCTTCGAGCCCGGTGAGGTTCGCAAGACGATTAAATTGTCCGTCATTGATGACGAGCTCTTCGAGGAGGATGAACACTTTTACGTCAGGTTGGGCTTGTTACGTTACTTCCTCATTTTCTAGACACTTTCGTATCGTTTTTCTACAAGTATTTAGAGTGTTTTCAAACATCTTATTGAACTGCGAAGGAGAATACGTTACGATAGACAGCCTCTCGAGTTTCCACATGCTGGGTCGCATTCCAACAGAAACTCGATGCCAAGATCGATCTGACAGATGACTCCCAACTTTGCTTCGTTCTGATAAAATGTCCAACTGTCAAATTCATATTTTTTTTACGTTAAAAAAGGTTTTATCACTGGCTTCTGTCAGCTATCGTCGTTATGACCAAATGGCTATCAGCGCGTGCTCTATTAATGCATGTGCCCACACTGATCATTCGACCATCCACAGACAGCTGATCAGCTGATTTTGTTCAGCTGATTTTTCAGTACCAGTACATGCACAAGACCTGGACTTCATTGCGTGCAATTTGCCGCACTGTCGCGTCTGCCTGTGTGATATCCCGTGGAGAAAAACATAGGCCAACCGACGAAATTAAATGTAGGAAGATGGAGGCAATCTTGCCAATCTCATTTCCAGCGAATGTAATTTCCACTTGCAGCATACACGACGAAACGACGCTGTAATACTTTATCACTTCAAATGCATCTGCACTCCTTCTCCGACTATTTTATCTTCAATTTAGTTCCCATAACATTATGCATCCTTCCGATTTCACGATATAATCAGAATAGATCGTTTAATCTCGCGAACGAGTTTGCCGTCTTTTTACCCTGTCTTGCATCAGAAATCGTGTTCGATTGAATTATTTTCATTGTTCTAAAAACGGTACAAGGACAGATTCGAGCCCGTGGAAATGACAGCTAAATCCGTCGAAGCAGGAATTTTAACGAGTTCCTGATTGATTGTCTTAAAACGGAAGGTAGAGAGAAAAGACATGGCGCTGTGTGTCTCCACACAGACGCTGTTCCACGTCAGCTTCATCTTCTCAAAATGTTCGTCTTAACGTAAAAGACGTTTCGAACGGCTATGAAAAGCAAAAATAAACTTTGAGTTGATTAGCGGCAGGACAAATGTCTTTATGTAGGTTATAATGAGGACAAAATGAAAATCGAGTAATTATTTCCGGACTTCGTCATTTCGTCATTAAAGTCCGCGAGGCTGTAAGAGCCTTAATAAGCAAATTAATTGACAATTACACGGTGTGCAGCGTTTCTTGAGTTATTTCTGCTCGGCAAAGTGAACTTTTCTCCTGAAAAAAAGACGCAAATTGAATGATTACGCTGTTCGGAATTTTTTTCTATATTTACCAGCGACTTCGTTAATAGGCTTTCAACAATATGGGAGGGAATTTAATTTTTTGCTGTATTCGCTGAGGGGCAATCTCGTATCGATTATTTATTCCGCAGACTCCATGCGGCAGGAAAAATTAATATGAGTTTATTTTCCGTTTGTCTGCAATTGAAAGTTTCTTGATAGCCTTGAAAGAAAGAAGAAGTGCGGAAGAGTTTTCGATTATTAAACGATAATCTAATCGAGCGTATTTCCATTCTCTTTAATAATGGCTCGTTCCTCGATTGAATAATTCGATCGCCCTCCCGGCGATACTCCGATCTTTACAGTCTCGGAAGAAGAAATTAAGGGGTAACCGATGAAGTCAGTTCCTGCTTTTACATTTATATTGTACATAGCTGTGTGAGTATATACTATGTAACGCGGGAATATAGAGGTTTGAGTTTACGAGACGAAAAAAACGAGTATTACGCAAATGCGAATCAAGTGATACCAAAAATTACTTTTATTATTTTACAGTCGTATTTCGATGACTATAACGTGAGATAAATTCTTTTTGAGAGAAAAAAAATCGAATGCTTTCGCTCGAGCAGAAATGCGATGGGGTACAAAATCAGTTTCGTTGGATAATTATAAAAGCTGCGATCAGCGCGTGTGTGTGATGAAATTCCAAAGCGCGTATATTTTTCAACCATCGAATAATCGAACACTAGCGAACCACTAAAGTTTCCACGACTTTGATTTTTATGATTCGTTAATAACAGTTTTCATGTAAATTAAATTCATATTATTTAATACTTCGCATTATATTCCGAATTGAATAAAATCATGTTTCGGAAAAAGAAATCTTTTACATCTCTCAGTCCGCACGAATGTGCAGGGAGAATAACAAATTTCACGGAGAGAAAAAAAATCGAATGCTTTCGTTCGAGCAGAAATGCGATGGAGTGCAAAATCAGTTTCGTTCGAGAATTATAATAGCTGCGATCAGCGCGTGTGTGTGATGAAATTCCAAAGCGCGTATATTTTTCAACCACCGCATAATCGAACACTAGTGAACCACTAAAGTTTCCACGACTTTGATTTTCATGATTCGTTAATGACAGTTTTCATGACAATTAAATTCAATTTATCCGATCCTTCGCACTACATTCCGAATTGAATCAAAGCATACGTTTCGAAATAAGAAATCTTTTTCATCTCTCATTCCGCACGAATGTGCAGGGAGAATAACAAATTTCGCGAGGTGAATGAAAGAATCTGAAGAAATATTGATCGTCGAACCATTGGCAAGAAATATTTTAGTGGATAAAAAGCTCGTAGAAGGGAAATAAAACTCCGATGATATTTCATAACTCTATAAGATATTCATTTTGATAGGGGCATTTGGCTGAGATAAAAAAGTCGACCGAGGTGTGCCGCTGTGAGCTGCCAAGTAGTTTAGAGATTTTTCCCACGTCAGAATCTGTACCTGCGAGTTTGGTTGAACAGGAAAAAAACCCTCTGGAGGAGAAAAATCTAATTTATGCTTTTGCGTTTTTGAAAGTCGAACGAAAAGTATACTTGAGTGTACACTTTGAGCTAAATATAAAATAGAGAATATTCGACGCTCAGGCATCGTTATTGTAACCATACATTTGGAACAAAATTCTGAGACGGATCGCTCCGCCCTGCGCTCCGGCGAGGGCTTAATGAGCTGCTTACTGAAGTTGAGGCGTAGTCGAACTTTGTTCACCGTGGCAACGTACCCAAAAAGTCATTAGACGCTTCTTGTTGCCCAAGTGTGTGTTGATTGATAACTCACAAGGGGTTGCGTTTGCTGAAGTTACTCCCTATAGCGGAATTTTGTTCTGAATTTAGCTTTATATCATGAACGTTCAGATTTTAATACTTTCGGACTTTCGGAAACCCTGCATACCATATATCTAAGGTTTATTTATTGTAGGTCTATTGTGTGGGTTGTATACTAAAAATACTTCAATTTTTACTAAAAATACTCCAATTTTTACTAAAAATACTCCAATTTTTAGTATACCACCCACACACACACACATCATGCGTATACCCTATATGTAAACATGAAGTATCAAACTGCAGATTCTGTGGGTGATCAGCGAAATTCGTCGCACGTTTTCTCTCAAAAGCCTTCAACTGAAAAATACTAGACAACGTTAATCGATTCTCAAAAATTGGAAATAAGCAAATGTAGCTTAAATCGAGCGCATCATCATGAGATGAAATGATTTTTTTTTCGTAGGCGCTGTGCTACACGACGGTACAGTTTTCGGCAGGGTTTTCGGGAAGTAAACAGGCGAGTAAAAAGTAGCATGTGGAACATCTGAATAAGCAGAGAACAAGAGAGGAAAATTATCGCAGGCTTTTTATAGGAAAACGAACGAACCCCAAGTTTCCGTCCGGTAAATGTATACGGACTAATATCAAGATACAGACTCCGTTGGACCCCGCTTTCCTTCCACCTCGGTTCCCAAAAAAAAATATTCAAAAGCAACGGGTCACTTCAAATCGTCCGGAAACAAGAAAAATCCTACAGCATCCATCTTCCTGTGCAAGATAAAATAGCTCGGGGGCAAAAATTGGGGAAAACGAGCAAAGAATGGAGAGGTAAAAAATCAGGAGGCTACTGTACTTTGTAAACTGAATGCCATTGTGAGTGGAGTGAATTTGCTTGGCAAGTATTGGACTTTCCTCAATTTTCGTTGGTTTTTGAATCAGAGGGGAAAAGGGGAGTGAGATGATAATTTGCGAAGAAATATACAAGAGTTTAAGTGCAACGTGGGGTATTAAGATCTCAAATTACGTCTTCCCCTGTGTTTTTACTCATTTTTCTTACGACATTCCCTTTCACATCCTGTTTCTCACTCACACGTGTACAAAATTACGTAGCCGAAATTTCACGCTCGTGATGGTAAAATCCCCGAAGCTCCAATTTCCGTGGTCCATAATTCTCCATCTCTCGGATGCTCTGATCATGGTTGCGATAATTACGCGACTCATTCCCGCGTCTCGGCATCTCTCACGAGCAGAAACTCATTTTCAGGAGTATTCAAATTTTAGAATAGCGTGACAAGAGAAGCGTTTTTGCGGAGCGACGTGAGGGAAATGTCAATTAAATCGTGACGTCTGGATCTCCGTTGTTTCGGATTGGAAAAAAAGAAGAAGAGTCTAGGCAAATTTGACGAGTAATCGCGGTCTTATGCTTGAATGGTTATTTTTTTTATGCTCGATGTAATATCGCCTAGGAAAAGTGAAGAAAGAAAATTGCTCCAATTTAAATCTGTTCTAATCTCGACGTAACGCAGTTTCCTTTTTTTTTTAATGTTACTTTTTATTTAGCTGTGCTCTTCACTTGAATGACAATTTGACACGTCAAATTTTGTGTATTTTACGATTGCTTTGCTGGACATTTTTTTATGGTGAAGTATCTGCGGGATGGCTGAAAGAAAACATGTAGTTAAATCGTTGGAATTCAAATACGCAGACTGAAGGGTTGTGCAGTGTCGAGAAAAATCGCCAGCTGAATATATTCCCACAATTCGAGAACAGGAAATCGTTATCCGAGATAAAAACGTGTTGGATCTTTGTGCAATGGATTTCATGTTTTAAGGGGTTAGAACACTTTTTTATTTTGTTGTATAACAATAATTTGTTACTCGAAAACACGTTTTGCAGTGAATTCGACTCATTAATCGTGTGTTGTAAAAAATTTCGAAACGTCAGCTTCAGATAACGAAAAAATCATTTTTCCTTTAAATTGAAATTAGTCTTCAGATGTTTCCTCTTTCTCGAATCAATGTGCCCTCATATCTCATGTATTTCCAAGGTTCCCAACACTTTTTTGCAATATTCCATCAGGTTAATTTGAGTAATTAACTCTCACCGAACGATGTTCCGAAAAATTCAGAAAAAAATCAGTAACATCGTATTTTCGTCCTGCCGAAAATAGTCCCGTTGACATAATTCAATACGTACACACATTCACAACAATAAAACCTGATTTACTCGAATAGAACGAACTTTACTTTTTCGACGATACTTTGACACATTTCTGTTTATCGTTAAAAAATGATGGAAAGTAGAATTTCGAAAAGCTCAGAAACTTTCGGAAAACTAAAGCAAGCTCAAAGAAACGAACGAACAAATTTCTCGCGAAGAACGAGGAGTTTTTCCAATTACGAATATATTTCTCAATCAGTCAATAATTTTTTAATCTTGCTGCTGCTCGGTATAATTTTATTGATTTTCTTCCCGATGTTTATAACATTTTTAAACATCTGAAATTCCCGTTTTATTCCATTCTTGCTGGAATAAAGCCTGCCATACGTGCTTGATTAACGATTTGGCGAATCTCTTTTTTTTTCACACTGTGTCTCGTTTGTTTTCAGACTGACGAACTGTTCGCAACCGGCGATGCTCGTATCACCCAGTTTAGCGACCGTCATGATTTTGGACGACGATCATAGCGGGATATTTGGTTTTCCCGAGCGGGACATCGAACTCGTTGAAAGCGTCGGCCAATACCCATTGAGGGTCATACGTTACAGCGGAGCACGAGGTCGTGTCGTCGTTACTTATCAAACTGTCGAAGGGACTGCAAAGCCTGGAAAACAGTATCAGCCATGCGAGGGGAGCCTAACGTTCGAGGATAATCAGACCGAGTAAGTTACAAGGTTTTTTTTTACCATGGAAAAAAACTCAAAGCTCAACCGGGCAAGAGTGTGTGCGATTTGCGATGAAAAATCATATTCGAAACGTTCGGCAAGCAAAATCCGCGTTCGTGCGAAATTTTCGGCGCGTAATTCGTATACTCGATATATTTTCCAACTGCAAACACACCGTAACGATATTTTAGTGCTATCTCGATATTTCAAAGCGTTAGAATTCACGAGGGCGTTTATTCAAGCAGTCAATTACACCATAGCGTCCCAATTTTGTTGAAATCGTTGCGCGAGCTTGAAACGAATGGCAAAGTACAATGCTGCGACGATCGCATTGTTTATCGATTCAATACCTATTGCAAAACATTTCCACCCACTCGATAGTCTTTTTTACGTTGGTTCTCTGCATATTCTCGTTACGACGGTCAACAAAATGAATGATGCCTGTCGATTTTTTTATTCAACACGAAGTGTCATTTATGCGAATTTTTTTCGATATTGTTTTCGATCTTTTTTCCACCGTTTGGCTATTTATTAATTTGAACAAAAATCGGTAAATAATTTTATTGCGCGTCCCCGGAATTTATTCGAGGACTACTAAATGTTATCATTACGGAATTGCTTATGGATAGAAAATCGTTCCAAACAGTGTGATTCAAAATTTTCGTACCGATTTTCTCGTCTTCTTCATTTTTTTTATCAACGGAAAACAACCCTAGACGCTCCAAACTCTGTTTGGAGCATCTTTTTGACCGTAGAATCAAACATTTTCGGGACTAGAGAAATTTCCGATCCCATTTTTTGAACTCCCCTAGCGCCCAAGATTTCGATCGCGCTCACGTGTATCTCGCCGTGTTTGCGCTTCCGATAGACTAAAAAAACGCATTTTTGGAAATTCTTTGTTCGAATGGTGGGGCATTGCATCGGTTAGGAATGCATCGGTAGAGCGGGAAATTGGGTCGATTGGGTCGTAATGAATGACATTGCGTCGAGGGAGACATTTTTTTATCAACGAAAAACAGCCCTAGGCGCCCCAAACTCTGTTTGGAGGGTCTCTTTGATCGTAGAATCAAACATTTGCGGAACTAGAGAATTTCCGATCTCATTTTTTGAACTCCCCTATCGCCCAAGATTTCGATCGCGCTCACGTGTATCTCGCCGTGTTTGCGCTTCCGATAGACTAAAAAAACGCATTTTTGGAAATTCTTTGTTCGAATGGTGGGGCATTGCATCGGTTAGGAATGCATCGGTAGAGCGGGAGAAAATGTGGCACGAAAGCAACAGCAGGGAACGGAAAGAGCGCGAGGAAAACACACGAGGCTAAGTGGGCCAATAGGGGGGGCGGGAAGCCCCGAGGGTGCTTTCGCGTAATGTTCCGGCAGCCCTGCGAGCTAACCCCCTCGGCCATCAACGCCGTCCATTAGTATACATATACGTGCCTTGTACCACAGTTACTTAAACTTCTGGCGCGTAATAAACAGTCACTCGAGCGACATTTTTCGCTCGCTCGTCTCTCAAAATTGTGCACGTTCTCAGAATTTACAGCCGATCGATATTATCAGTCGAAAAATGGAAAAAAAATCTGCATCTCGCGAGCATAAAGACACGTTCCTTCGAATGAGCTTCGAGCAAGGGAGTCAACGTTGTTTGTCACCTTCGTTTCGTTTTACGATGAAACGCGAGGCTATTTTTTCGAATTTTTATTCAAAACGAATAAACCAACAATCGGCGAAATAATTGAACGTTCGAAACTTTCGATTTTTTTTTCAATATCCTTGTCGTCATTCGATCGAATTACCTTTTTTCACAATCGGCGATCTTTTTTTTTCCTTAAATAAAGCTTCCACTTGAAGAGATCCGAACAGGGTGAAGTCCTACAACGAAGAAGTAGTTTGCAGTTCGAACGATAATTCGCGATTTTCTCATCGTGGTATAAAATAGAAAATTGCGCAAAGTTCTGTACTCGCATTTACCATGCAATTGAAAACAATGGAATTTTTAGTATAAAAAGAATATGCGAAAAATTTGCTTTTTTCTCACTCAGCCATCTTTTTTTTTCCCTCAAATAAAACTGTCAGTTGTTCCACGACGCAGAAGTGGTTTGTAATTCGAATTTCGCTCGCATTTATCATGCGATTTCAAATAAATTTAACGAAATTCCATCGGACCTTTAACATCGAATTTTATTATTTCGCAATGTAGAAAAAAATAATAACGTCGAGCATGTCCGCGAAATAAATCATTCAAAATGTTTCTCTCCGATTGTCATTGTACAAATAAAGCGAACGTGTCGTACGGCAGAGAATGTATGTACGCGCGTTTGGAAAATAAAAAAAATCACGACTCTGTTTCATTCGAAAGAATTCAGAATTGGTACGAAATGAAAATTTCACGCGGCACAATTGTCGTCGAGGTCGTTAAAAACGATATTGAATTAAAATTGCGACGCTTCGTACGGTCGAGAGGGAATGAAAAAAAAGCTGCAGGGTAAAAAAAAAACGTTTCGTGCATATATTACATATATATATATGGGGTATTCCACGTGAAATCGACAAGTAAAAGCCCCGATGCTTCTGAGATGTAGTCTTTCGTAAATAAATGCGCAGTGGTACGTGTAACATAAATTTAAAAAATTGATGAATTTAATTTAAAAAAAGTTGAAGAACCGAAGAAAATAAAAACTTAAAAAAATATAAAGAGAGTAATTTTTAACGTGAAAAAATTCACAATCAGAGGACTACCGTAGGAAAAAATCGTCGCTTTAGAAGAAAAATGCTGAGGGTTTTTCACTTGTCGATTTGGCGTGGAATATCCCATTACGTTGGCAATAAATATGGCGTAACGAGGTGCGTCGATATCCAGTAGGAAAAAGACGTCGCTTTGGTCAGATATTCCAATAAACATTGTTGGCGCACTGACAATGTGAAACCGTAAATTTTGCATGCGAAAATATTCACGTATAGAAAAATCGCGAGGCCCTCCGAGAGCTCTGTTGGCTGATGCACGTGTACGAAATAGGTCGATTCCGAAAATTACGAAATTTCGAAAGCAGCAGTTGTCGTGTATGCAAATTGCCGAAGGGGGGAAAAAATGACAAAGATAAAAAAGCAAAGAGCGGTGGAGAGAGAGGCAGAGGGCTGTTGTAAGGTTTTTCCGGGTGGCATTTCGGACCTTTGGATCTCATATACATATTTAGATAGTGTGTACAGGTCCAATAGGATATACACCGTGCAATCAACGGGGACTACATCGAGGATAACGACATTACAGTTGGAATACGAGATTCTCGATCGTATCACAATCAGCTTCCTCAGGATATTCGTTGCCGATAAGATAGTCGTGCAATGGGTGTATTTACTGTGTATATTCTTTTACATAAATGGAATATTTCATTGCATATTTACAGATAAAAATTCGCATATTTTTATGACGAAATATTGAGGCAAATTTGGCGGCTTAATAATACCAAAAAATTCGTTTTAATGGCACTTCGAGATACGACGAAGATTTGGAAAAAAATCAAGTACTTTAAAGACGTGAACAAATTTGCAAATACCACTGAAACAGTGCTTTTTTCCTTCTCTATGTTGAATTTGGAGTACCGTGAAATTTTCTGTGATTTTCAATTTAAAAATATGGTGATAATAATAATTTAATTTCGCATTGTTCATTTATTTATGATATTCGTAGGCTAGAATATTATTTTCCGTATAATTAAAGCATTATCTCAAACGAGATAAAAGTAAATATGCGTGAAGACATCTTAGAGTATGGGCAAAAAGTCCATTACCCAAAGAATGAGGAATAATAATTATTCGGCATTCTCTTTTCCTGGATTTTTTACTCTTTACTGAAAGTATGAGCCAATGTGAGGGGAATAAAAAAAGCGTTGAGCTAAAACCTTCATTCTCCTCGGTGGATCAAGACTGAGGAATTTTTTTGCAATTAACTCTTGTACGCTGGTGGTGTGTGGATGCGTAAAGACACTGACAAAATTGTTACACTGACACAGAGACGAACCAAGACCTTGCTAGAACTTTTTCGTTCAAGGACTTTCTAACATTTGTATCTTCCGCATTATCGTCCGAGGAAAGTGTCGAAATTCAGTTCCCCTACGTTTGTTTTCTATTGAAAAAAAAACAAATTAAAAAAAAGAACCGAAAAAATTTTCCTTGCGTAAACTTTTGTTCTTTTTCTGCTGTGCAAATATTCAGGAACTCGCGTGATTCTTAATCACCAAAGGATAATGTTTTTTTTTACCTTTTTTCTCAAAATACCGTAAATTCATTGTTTTTTTCAGTCGCACACTAATGTCAAAATTAGTAGAGCATAAATGGAAAATGGAAGAGGACATAAATGGTGTCAGATTTTCACACAAATCCACACTAAATTTGTCACTCTCAAAAAATCGCTCAAATCGTTCTCGTATTGTGCATATAAAATTATCCTTTACTTACATATTTAGAAGAAATATTTGAAAAAAAAAACGAATTTCATCTGTCGTTTCGACAGTGGGATATTTTTTTTACTCGGAATGAATTGACAATGTTTATGAGGGATTACTTTCGATGACTCGAAAAAATTTAAACATCGACATCGACGTATATTTCGATAGCGAAATACCGCAGCTTTTACATGAAAAACCGTAGGAAAAAAACACTTTTTTGTTTAATTCGATTCTGCCTTGGTATTTTAAAGAATGTCACACTTATTTTTCATTCCTTGTCAATGACATCTCTTTAAAGAATCATATAAAAAAACTACCGGAGATCCCTCGCAGCAAATCTTCGTAGAGATTTCGAGGTTGTTTTTCTCTCTCGCCGATGTCTGTTTGTTCTCGTTTTTCTGATCATTTCGTCCAGGGTGAATGCACGAAAGTCCGGGGATGCAGAAGTGGAGAAAAACGAACGATAGATTTGGCAAGCTCATTCCGTCACGGTTAGACTCATTTGAAAGGCGAATTCGAGGAGTGAGCTACGACGCTAATGCTTTCAACGAGGAAATTGAAAACGGTTTTTCGAATATTACAGCATTGAGTATGAACCCAAGAGGCTTGATGTCTTTGGGTTGCGCAAACGAATGAGTGCACCACGATATAACGAGGAAAAAGAGGAGAAAAGAAAAAAAATAAACGAAGAAGGATGTGGGGTATAGACTCTGGAAATAAAAGTTTAAATTTAAAAAAGATCGAAAGGGTTTGCAGTGTTGTTTCCGGAACGTCCTGGAGCATCGATTCGATTCGGTCGTGACGTGTATAAAAGCTGAAAAATCCAGCGATAGAGAATGAGCGAAACAAGGGTGTAAATTCTGTAGAATGACGATGCAAAAGCTTTTCCACTTTAACTTGATTAGCGACTACGTACCTTTCGAAATTTCGTAATATCATTCGCGAAATTTCATTTCGTCGCGCCTTTTTTTTATAATTCACGTCAGAGAGCGAACGGAGTATTTGGAAAGCGAATTGAAACTTGAACAGGCTTTTGTAAACCGTCAATGTGAGAAAAAGATCTTGTTTCGACTTTTTAAAAAAATATTTCAAAAACGTGACATTCAGTTCGTGAGGATCTTTCCGAACGGAAGTTTGCATGTATCTGTAACTACGGTGCTTTTTTTCAAAATTTCTACCTTCTCAACGATTTTGAAAAATATTCCCGGAAAATTCTTTCGAAAACCCTAAATTAAGCAACGCCCAATTACATCGCCATTTTGGATCGCTTTCCGGAAGCAGCTCTTTCCAAAATGTATGCACCTTTCTTTCAGTTTCGATATTTTCAATTCAAAAACTCACGTGTACCATTTTTTAATCGACACCGGAAACTTTCAAACATTCCGTGAAAACAAAAATCAACAATTTCATCCTCGATCTCCCATCTGATGCTCCGAAGAATTTCGCATTCCTCGATGATTCAAAAAATCTCGACGACGCGATGAAAAGAAAAAACGGCGCTGTACATGGACCAGCATCCTCTTGGAAAAAGTCGTACACCCCCGAAGCCATTCGAGGCCGAATGTCGATTTTATGCGGACCCATGTTTGCCCTATCCAACTTTGGTCTTTATGTGTCTATCTGTGCATTCATGATATGAACTTTCGGACAGCATTCTGGAGAGCCAAAAACTTCCAAACTTTGGCATTCTCTTACGGAAAAGCCTGTATATTGTACACGGTTGTACGTGGGCGAGACAAGAATCGTGAGATCGTATTAGAGTGAAATGACGTAATCGATACATGCGGCGAAGAAGCCAGTGTATGAACGTCTCGTGTAGGCGAGCGGTTAGTTCGAACCTTTGTGGAATTTCATTTGAATCCAAGTATATGTAGCCTCAATGCGAAGTTACACAACCTTTTCTCTGTCTTTTGTATCTAATCACACTTTTCCGCCTTTTTGTTCCCGTTTTACTATTTATTTTTGTCCCGCTACACTTTTCCTCCGCACCCCTACTCTATCTTTCACCCTCACATTCACGAACTTGTCCCAGACAACATCGCTGCATTTTTCCACCAATGTCTAAAGTTCTTCCGGATATTCGGTCAGCCACCTTTTCGTGGATGAGCTATAGATAGGACTTATTGTTTCAATGCTCGACGGGGAAAGCATTATTCCATCCATCGAAGCTCGTTTTAGAACCGACGGTGGCGCCCTCTTAGCACCGAGATAAAAAAAAATCCAAGTACGAATAGGATGGCTAGAGAAAAGTGAAAAGTGTATGCAAACAATGGTGATGAGAAATTCGTCATTCATTCGATTTCGAGTGTGAGATTGAGATTCAAAATATTTGAACTAATTCGAAGCAAAACATTATTCTTTTCATTGCTAAAAATCCAAAAACCTTTGACTGATCATTTTTGAGTCGAATTTCGATCAATATTCACCGGATTTGACATTTATATAGCCGTATGTTTTTATTCAAAACACGATCGCAGATAATTCATCCACGGTAGAAGGGAAAAATCAAGTAACTTATTTTGCTCATGAAAATTTTTTAATCACATGCGTAAGACACGCGTGGAAAGGTGGATGAGCGGATTTCGGGCAAATCTAACTTTGCTTTCGTTTTTTTCGCTCCACTTTGAGAAGTCTCTTCACAATCTCGTTCCTGGATATACGTGTAACGTAGGCAAACGATAAATCAAAGGCTGCGTGTAGCTGAGGACGCCCAAGTATCCTCCCTCGTGTGTCTCCTGGCGTCTTAACGCAATCTCCAGCATCTTCCTCGCTGCTCTGCCCATGCCATGCCAGGAAATGAGGAAACCGTTCGTCCCATAAATCTGCCGAAACCTTTGAGATTAGTTGCTCGTTTCAATGGCAGATGTAAAGCGTGTTAAAGAGGAAAAAAATGTACAAGTAAAAAAAGTAATAAAAATATTTAGATATATGATGATCATATATTTTTTCCAAAAGGGCTGAAAAAATTATAAATGGAAATGTCCGATAAAATCTTTAGCTCGATAAAAGAATTAAGGAAACAATCGTTCATAGTACATTACGGGGTTTGGAAATATATCGGCGGATATGCTACTCATTAAAACAAAAAATTAGAAATTACAAAAAAATTGTACGAGAAAATTTTAGAGTTAAATAGTTTCTGATGAATGAATTTTTTGTGTAAAATCAAGAACAAACTGCCCGGTTTCTTTTTGCAAAAATAAGTTATGGAAATTTTTCGAAAATATAAACGGACATTGCTGTAAAAAGTCTCAAAAATTAACACGAGATTCAGCAATGAAAATGGCGATTTTGCTGCGATAAAATAGTTTTCATTTCTTTCAGCTACTCAGCCAGTTCTTTATTGTCATGGCATCAATTTAGGAATGATGTGATACACTGCAAAATGTACATGTGTAGTTACAAGTATACACGTGAGAAGACGAATATACAGGGTGTCTTGAAACTCGATGTTGACGAATTAATGCTCCATCGGGGATAATATTCCAAGTCGAAAAGTCTTTAGGTACTTTTTGATCAGATAAATCCCCATTGAGTTATGAATTAATACCGTTGGACCAATAGGGAGCGTGCGCTCGCGTGTTACTCGCCGGAGAAGGGAGAGCGCGCCACCTGTTGGCGAAAACTTGCACAATTAATAACTCGTTAGGTTTTCATCGTATAAAAAAATTCTAAAATACATTTATACGCGAAATTTTGTCGTGAATCTAGCTGTGAATTATTAACGTCGAGTTTTGGGCCAGCCTGTATAGAGTGCGAGAGGGAAGATATGGATGTGAGGAGGAGGAAGATATAGGAATGTCGGCGAATCAGAGATGGAACGAGCAGGGAAATCCGTCGTTTAAATCAACGGGACGACGACGAAGCTTCGCACGCAATGACGGAAGATAAATAACCGATGTAAAGATTGACGAGAAAAAAAATACAGACACGATGGTAAAGGGAGGAGATAAACTCGCAGGGCTTAAATGCCTCGAGGTTATTCCTGTCGATTTCAGCGTAATCGCAGCATTTGTCCCGTAGCCCTTCTTCTCCCATGATGCAACTCTTTGAGATTGTATAAGATTACACATGTAGATATATGGGGCGTTCCGGGTCGAATCATACAGAGTTTGATTTTCGGATTTGCTTGACATTTTTTGTTTGTTTCATAACTGCGATTCTTACTATTCATTTGAGAATGATAAAAAATCGGAAAAAACATTAGTCCTTGTAATCCTTTGAAAACTAAAATTGACGGAAATTGAATTTCCGTAATCAGCATTGCTGTAACATATAGAAATATGTCAAGAATAACAAATCAGGGAGTTGTAGCCGTTTGAAGAAAAAATGGAAGAAAAAAAAAAGTCGATATCTCGAAAGTGTTTTTTAGGAAAATTGGAAAAAATGTACAAAAATTTATTTTAGAGGGTGGGACGTTGCAAAAAATTTTGGGGCTAGTAAAAATATCAAAGTTTCGAAACTGCGTCTGATTTTGTGTACAATGCCCCATATACAATGTGTGTACATAAAATGTACATACGTCACATTTACATCCACGTACGTATAATACAACATTGAGTCTCATTCGTTCTCTGCTACTTCATATCGTTTTGTCTACCCGCAAAATCCGAGATTTGTCGAGGAAAAGTTCATTTCCATGCTCCTTTCATTTCCATTATTACTTCGATTTTCCACCTCGGTTTTCGCCCTTCGCTCGTCGCTGCGCTTCGTTCCGTAATTAAATATGCACGGGAGGAGGAATAATTTACAGCGGTTTCATCGTTCACTTTATTCGTGACTATTGGCATAGATCGATGGCGGTAAAATGACGCAAATCTCTACATGCACAGGAAAATATAGACGCGTTTTTCGCGGATACATATCGCGGTTTTCCGGAAAATTTCTCGTTCTAAATTGAGATGAGAAAAAATGGTCGAAAGATGTATGAGATCAAGGTTGAAATAATTCAATGAAGGATAAGATTTATTTATAGAGCGAGTGGTGAAATTTCTTTTATTTTCAAAAAGTTGATCATAAGTTGAGGCTGAAATGTTTATCAAAGGGAAATTATAATAACACCGTTGTTCATCTTCATCCCTTTTTTTTGGATGTGCAATTTTTTAAATGCATTTAAAAAAATAACGACAGTTTCAAGTTTCGCGTTGAGTGAAAAGAAACAAGAAGGGGTGAAAAATCTTTATCGCGAGACGAAAGATCGGCGGACGTGAAATTTTTCACTGGAAAATAATACCCACTGGTGTGTCAAAAGTTATTGCTCTCTGGATCTCCGAGAGATTTCTATTGTACGCCATATAAAGAGCCCCGACTGCCATTGCCTGCTGGCCTGTCGATCGACAGTTTTCTCGTTCGCATTGCTGCAGAATCATATAAACTATATATGTATATACATATATTATATATATCAAGATATATGTATATATTGGATATATAATATATATATATATATGTATATATTGGATATATAATATATATATATATATATATATGCAACTTTTGTTGTACTCTAAAGAAAAAGGTGGCGAGATGTTCAGATATATAAGGCTGAATAGTTTTGCCATTATCCGTTGACCTATTTTACATTTTTTTCTTACGTTTCTTCTTTATCGTCTTCCGTTCCCGTATTATCTCTATTCCATGTGGTTTTTTTCTTCGATTTATAATATATATAATACATTTATATAAATATATTACATGAACGTGTTTATCTATAAGCACACATGTGTGTAATCAAATTTCATGTATCTGTATGTAGAAATTGTTTATAAAAAAAAGTAATTACACGCGGGGGAGGAGGGTGCGAAATTTTTGCGTAAGGAAAAAAATTCAAGCTCACTCATAAATTTAGCTATTTTGAAAATTCATTTTTGCATTTGCATATAAACCTGGAAAAATTAATGACTTTGAACACCTTTTTGCAGAAAATTTTGTGCTCATTTGAAAAAAAAATATGGTGACAGAGAAAAATGATGGTGAATTTTTTTTGGCCATGTTTCATTATGAGGAATTGAATACTGCGACAAGCTCAATCTGCAATTGAGCTGGAAGTTTTTTTACTTCCGTAAAAATAGCTCCTTTCAAAATGTATTATCAGTTTTTAAAATTCGAGCAAAACAAACTTCAGATGAACATTAAATGTACTTAATATACTTAAGGTTCAAAGATTTTAACGTTAATTTATCTATTTTTATTTAAGAGCAAAAGTTCCGTCGCAAAGTTCGTACTCACCGCGAAAACCTCTTGGAAGTTATTTTTCATTAAGGAAAATAAAAAATTCAACAACAATTTGTTTCGCTCACCCTCAACTTTCAGAGACTCGTCGATTATTTTCGACACGAGCTTGATTGATGGACCAAATCGTTAGACGTCGTGCAACCTATAACGCATTATGACACTCGATATCGTCTTATCACGTGGCACGACGCGGAGTAATAAATTAGATGTAAAAAAGGGGGAAAAATAACGTTTACGAGAGAAATGGGGACAAGCCAAAGGGATGTTTTGCAGTGGTATAAGGGAAGAAAATGAGGGAGGGCGTTGAAAAAGGCAAGAAAGTCTCGCGTGTGATATGATACCGCACATTCGCGACGATAACCGTAAGGGTGGAAAGAAAATTAATTATCTCATTGATAATATCTCGTGTACTTGCGTGTTTTGCGATGTAATAACGAAATTCAGTCTGGCAGTACCGAAGGCGTTTAACAAAGGGTTGACTCTGCTCTGATAAATTGATCACTCGCTCTTGAAAATAAACAAACGGTCGTATACTTTGATGGAATATTTCATATAAACATTCGACTGGAGCGCAGAGAGTAAATATATTTGTAATTAATCTCACGAATGGATCTTAAAAGACATTTTTTGTCCAACACCAGCGTTTCTGTGGTGTTGGACAGAAAATGTCACATGTTTCCAGCAACGAAAGATACGAAATGTGCGAATATTTTTTGGAGGTACAAGCTCAAAACGAAGCGGAATAAAATGCGAATTTCACGAACTGTAGCGACGGTATGAGAATATTGAAAAAATTTCAGATAGTATACAAACAATATCGAAGAGTTAAAAATGGATTGTTTGCAAAAAGAAAATGAATAAAACGTTCACAGCTTATAAAAAAAAAAACAAAATTCACGATGGACGAAAATCGGTTCAAAAATACTATTTTATGCAAGTAATTATTCATAATTCAAATGATGAGTACTGAATCGAATGAAAGTGCAATGTCAAGAAACCACGAAAAACGCGTCCACCTGCCTGGAGTTAATTAACGAACGTTGTCACGTGTGGGTAATTCAATTTCTCGACTGTGTGCAGGTGAGCAATTTAATTTCTGTAAAACACCGGGAATCTCGGATTTTTCTCTTATTTTTCGCGATTTCTTCTTGATCCGGTAAGAGGATTTGAGAATCACTGGGAAAACGTTTGGTCGTGTTGCCGTCGTAAATAGCATGATAGGGTGGTGGCTTTACACCTCGTGGTTGCATCACGAACACAACGTTAGATCGATCGATTCAGAGTTCCTAGGTTATATTTTTTTTCGCTCTCTCTCTCTCCTTCTCGCTCTCCATTTTTCTTTGGTTTTCTCTGATATTCCTCGATTTTTTAGTACCGCGAGTGCGCTTTCAAGACGTTGGTGGCTGATGAACGTCGATGCACGCGTGATGTCGTGCGGCACGAAGTCCGAGTAAGACGTCAGAGGAAATGAGAACCCTCAGCTTGGTGTAAGCCAGAAAGCTTTTCCATTGGTGTTTTACAGATAAAAAAGACCATATCGCTGATGTGGTGTGAGCCAGCGCATGATCTACCTCGAGCTTTTTTCTTCGCTCGAAATATTGGACGCGTTAAATCAGTCCTTGGAAATCTAAGGCTGCTTCGAATTAGGCTAACTTTGGAGTATCCTTTCGTCCAATTTAGCCAACTTTGTCTCTAGCCCGAAGGCGAAGAGAAATAAAACGTTCGGACTTTATTGTAGAGTCCTCGTTGCTCATAGACACATGGCTCTGCTGCTGGGTGGAGGAAAAAAACCAATAATCTTTGAATCATTTATGAATGTCAGGGATAAAAATGATTCGCATATCGGACGAATTTATGTCGACTCGAAGCAAGTGTTTCGACAAATGGTGGATGAAGGAAAAATTAAGATTCATCCGTTGAACCTTTTTTTCTGGCACTGTCAGTTGATGGAGGAGATGCAGGTACACAATCTCAATCAAACCGTGAGAGAATAGGATTTTTAAGTGCCTAGCGATGATTTGAAAAAAATCAGCCATCCAAAGATACGAAGTATACATTGATTTTCGATAATAACAAATTGTAAAAAAAAAGTCTGCAAAACATTGATTTTCCCACATACACATGAATTTTTCCAAAGTTTTTTTATCATTTTGAAATTCCGTTTATTCCAAAGATTCAAAAAATATGGCATACGTTAAAATCAATATATTTTTTATCTTCTACGTGACTGAATTATTCCCAGATTTTTATACTGTCGCTTTAAATACTCGAATTCTAGTTCGGTGTTATTTGCATTGCATCTCCGGATGGGGCTTAAGACATACTCAAATTTGAGAAAAAAAAAAGATTTACGGAACTTTTTTGTAGAACCTTGAGTCAAATAATTAAATAACTTTTAACTTGTACCTTGTCCCCCACCTCATTACGACAATGGTCATTATACCGTTTATAAAAAAGACCGTCGATCCTTCAATTAATCTCATCAATGTAGGCCACACTTAATTCGTAACATACCCCTTTCTTTAACCGCGAGTAATAAGCTGAATTTATAAAAAGTTTATTTCCTGCGGATAAATTCATTTGATGTGACCGTAAGGCTGAAATTTCCTCTCAGGTTATTATATATACATGCAAGTACAGTCTCACGAGGTTAGTGGATGATGAGGATATTATCGATCAGAAGCTTTCAACTAGTAAGACATAACTTGTGTGTAATTAAAGGGAGGCCCACGTGTCACGGTTAACGTTATGGTTATGGTTGAATGCATTAAGGTCATCACACAGGCATTCGCTATCGTCGTCTTAATGCCATTTATTACATTTTCTTATACAACTGTCGAACGCATTTCCAGCTACTAAAAAGTGCGTCAACATTGAAAAACCTGAAAGAATTCTTTTTAAACGAAAACCAAGCAAAGTTTCTCAACATTTTTCGAAAAGTTTTTTTTTCACCATCTCGTTAATAACTTTTCGATATCGTTGTCATATCAACGATTATTTCGCCCAATATCTTAGGTCAAATTGATTTTTTTTCGAGTTTTGTGGTATCGTTGGGTACTCAAGATTGTCATTGGATTTCGGGCGTATTATCGATGTCGATATCGGGCGATTTTTCGATACTCGTTAGAATTTCGGTATCACACGTAATAAGTCATTGAATCGCGTTACAAAAATCATCCGTCATCGTGATACGTGCTTAGCAAACACTTGAATAATTCGATACCAGTATCACGAAGAGAGAAGCCATGTACCTCGAGTTCGAAACGCGACCCCAGATTCCAAAGTGACGTGAGATGAATCTCTTTCTCCTCTTCATGGTCGAGGGCCTACCTGAACCTTCATCTTGGCACATGTATTTTCTTTCGCGATTATCGACAGGTCTGCGTTGATTCAATCCGTCAAGACGAAAAGTATGAAACAACAGAGTGGACTCACGTGCATACGCCGCACGTTCCGACATCTGACATTTCCATGCGGAAAATTTCCACTTTGAAACGTAAAACTAGACGCGTTCGAGATTATTGGAATTTTAGCGTGTGCGGAGCACTTTGCGAGTATTTCACATGCAACACTCTGAACTACGTGACTCGAAAACTACCGCGTACTGTTCAACAAACTGAGCAGAGAGAGGAAAAAGAAAAATGTTTGTTTCTTTTTACAAAATGCATCGTATATAATAGTTGGCGCAGCAGGAGTTTTTCGAACAAGAAGAAAGCAAACTGAAGAATAACTTGTGATGTACGTGTACATATGGGTCGTTCCACGTTAAATCAGACAGTTTCGGAACATTTATTTTTTCTTTTTCACAAAATTTTTATATTTTATTCTCCCTACCGAAAGAAATCATCGTCAACTTTTACGAATTTTTTTCTCGAGCCATTTTCGAGATGGCCTTTCCGTCAAATCCTCATAGCAGTGATAAATATGATTTCTAGAGTCATCAGCGACATTTAAAAAATGTTGGCGTTTCAAAACAGATGTTTCCGAGTTATTCAAATTGGAGATGAAAAATTGCGATGGAAGGCCTCTTAACGTTGATATTAAGGACTCGTAGCTGTATTGGTTCTTCTCAAGGTGGCAGAGGATCAAATTTTGAGTATATCACGAAGAGAAAAATGGTTTTTTTTACCCACCCTAATACCCATACGTACGTACTATATAAATACATGTTTAAACACGAATTGTTTAGTGTAATGTGTAATGTAAACGTGTATGAGCGCGAAGTTATGAAAAACGTGCCCTAGTAGTAGAGGTATGTGTTGGGCAGACAAGGTCCCGTGGGTGTATGTTCGAAAGCGCTGTAAGCTCGGATAACGCCGGTGCACCGTCACACAGTCATGGGTACCGAATGTTTCTCACGCTAGACAAGCGTCTGTGTGTGTGTGCGTGTGTTTCTACAGATGTAAGTAGCCCCTGGGGCGCTACTGCACAGGCTGTAGGCTGCACAGATGGTGCAGATACGACGAGTGTATAGAATGGAAAGTGACTTGGCGTAGCTCACGTCTCAACGAAGCACAAAACTCGTCAACACAAGCACGTTAAGCCCTGCGAGACACTGATGTGTATTTGTATTAGATCTATAAAAAGATCCCCCCCAAGATTATTTGAGTATTTTCACGTGGATCAACGCATTAGGAACGCTCTCGCCCCCTTAATTAAACACGAGGAAAATTATTTTCAGAGCACTGCAATTTCTCAGACGGAAATTTTCCATTTGACATTTCGAACAAACAATTTTCGTGCATCACGTCAAGATCTCCGTAAAAATCTTCTCAAGATAAGTCCCAAACTGTAAGTTCCGAAATCGGATGATTCAGAGTGAACCAAAGGAAAAGAAAAACGCCGAATTTTTTTCGAAAAAGGTATTTCCGCTAGTAATGCTGGTACTGCCAGGTATTGCCTGCTGCAAAACATGAAATTTTGGAAAAGAAAGAACCAAAATAGACGTGAAAAATAATCAATGTTGTATGCTTATAAAACTCAAAAATACTTAAACTCGCATGAAAAGCAAGTTCTTTGCGCTTCAAATATATTGCCATTGTTCAATTCCTCAAAGGTATTTCCTCAAAGGTATTTCCTCAACAAAAAGGTATTGACAACGCGTGAAAGATGACAGATAAAAAAGAACTGATAGTTTTTGGAGCGAAAGCTTGAAACCGAAAAAAAAATCTACTCATCGTGGAGCTCCCTTCAGTGTTCACTTTGTTACACCCTTGAGGAAACTTCGTTCTTCCACGAGTCATGGTACTTACAATTTGTACACTGTGTGACGATTATGTGAAAGATTGTGCTGGGACACGCCGCCGACGTGTACAAATGCGCACGTGTGGGATATCGGTGTATTCATGAAACAACATGCAAGCTCATGAGCGAAAATCAGCAGTCTGGGATTACATACGAGTGCAAACTCGGAGCTCTACGTTAAAGGATTCATACGCGCGAATTAGTGCAAATCTGTCAAACGGCGTGTATGGGGACGGTTAGAGCACAATGACGTACCATGTATGCCATAAGCTAACGTCATACATCTTCATATGAGTACACACACCTCGCACTTATGTAAATGTACGTACACAAATGGATATAAATTGTCCGAAAGACAAACGACAATCCCTGTTTGTCGCCATTTTCATGCCCATTCCGATGGATTCAACGCGTCGAGAAATTTTTCTGAATGTTTTTCGATTTTTTCGTCGATCCAGCATCTCTGCGACGTTCATTTTTCATTTCGATTTTTTTCTCTTGAAAAAATGGAATGAAAATGTAGATTATATCGTTATTAGAATAACAGTTTAACGATAAAATGATATTACTCCATAATCTGTTAAATATCATTTTATATAATAAAAATATATAAATATTATGTTTTAACTGATGTTCTTAATTCTCTGAGCGTCTCAAGTTCTTCTGAATGTTTTTAGATTTTTTCGTCGATCCAGCATCTCTGCGACGTCCATTTTCCATTTCGATTTTTTTCTCTTGAAAAAATGGAGTGAAAATTTAGATTATATCGTTATTAGAATAACAGTTTAACGATAAAATGATATTACTCCATAATATGTTAAATATCAATTTATATATTAAAAATATATTAATATTATGTTCTAACTGATGTCTTAATTCTCTGAGCGTCTCAAGTTTTTCTGAATCGCGCCGAGATTCGCTTGTTCCTTCGATTTTCTGAATTTACATTTAGTTTTAGGAGGAATGACGTTCTCTTCCTTCATTCCTTCCATTTTCTTTTCCCTTTCTGTGATTCAACGATCTTCTGATTCTCGTTGACACCAAAGAGAGATTTTGCTCAAACCTCGCCGCTGAAGCCCCACGAGAGAAGTGATTGTATGTAAAATCAGCCATCTTGAATTAACCGACTCTTTATTAACGATCCTCAAAGCTTTGCACAAGGAGACAGAGTAAAATTACCCACACTCCTTCACGCGAGAAGCGTCTATACGTTTTTTTATATTAATTAAATCCTTTTCCTCTAGAAATATGTCTATTTAATTCTGAATGTTTTCATTGCAGCAAATGCTTCCCAACTCTAAATTAGTCCTGAAAAAAATGGTAACTATCCTTTTCAGAGACGACTTTTTTCTTTCAGCTTTCAGCGGTCAGGTTCTCATCTATATCAGTAGAAGTTAAAAAAAGTTAAATACCGTATTAATTCGACCAAGTCAAGAACAAGTTTATAAAAAAAGCTGCATTTGGAAAATTCATGATTAATCTCTAGGCACACTCTGTGTAACTTATTTTTTCGTCGTCACACATTTCTCCTGCATATTATCTTTTATTTCGTTCGCGAGAATGAAAACTTGCTGGAAGAAAATTCGCAGGAAAAGCGAGATCAATGTAGGAAGCGAAGGGGAGAAACTACGTGGAGATATAAATTGCCAAGGAACCCAGGCAGAGAGAGGAGATACGGGAGATGTCTGCGGCGGAAGGGAGAAATCGATTTATCATTAATCGTAATAACTTGCCATTAGACACATCTGCAGAAGAGTTAACCCCGCAGGTGGCTGTCCGACTAACCGTTTCATTTGACAGGCAGGATATGTCCGGGAATCTTTTATTCTATTACGTCTTCAGAACCCCAGCAGGACAGTGGTCGGACCAATTTTCAAAAACTACACCGCAGCTTGGTTGGAAAAACCCAAATCGAGAGATAATCCATCTCTCGATCCAGTCCCGAAAATAAAGTCAATTAAAATCGGGCTAATGACGATTTATAATGACGTAAGATACGTAATAGGTAGGTTACCAGAACGTGAGGATAGGCTTGCTGAGGATTCTTGAATCATCAGCAAGCTGCTGGCTAAAAACATCGAATGTAGTCATTAACCAGCTAAAAGCTATGTTAGACATTACACCCTCACATTTCTCAGGGAATGCATAAAGAAAAATAGGGTAGTTAGGTAATAGATAAGAAGGACGAGACGTTAAACTCCGGATGTCCCGTATTTTTGCACGAAAAAAACAATATGTGGCCAGGAGTGAAGTACGCCGAAGGGAAATGGGGAGGACGAAGTTTACGATCTAGATTAAATGAGATGATGAGAAACCCGGAAACATCGGATTTAACGAAAGAACGAAATAAAAAATGCTGAGAAGCAGTAAGATGCGCTGGAGATCATGGACGACCGGATAAGAAGAGATAGAAGCCAATTGCGAAGGAAAATAGACTTGAACCAGTTTCGATGTAAGAATAAATGCTAATAAAAATGGATAAATATAGGTATGAACCAGAGGACTCTGAGATGAAAGAAGACAGATTGATGAGAAATGCAGACTGTGCAGGAGAGGGAATGATATGAACGATCTCTGGAAGGTTTCTAGAGCTCTGATACGAGAGCGAAACATCTTGAGAAACGTGTAATAAGACTGAAACTTATTCGACCCGAAATGGAGGAGTATGAAATAGAACTTTAGAAAATCTAACGCTGGAGGACGATGATCATTAAATTCAAAGGTTATGTAACTAAGGGATATGCGGATGAGAGAAGATAAGTCAAATATGTACCATTACGAGCCGTAAATCCGTCAGGGCTGAGAATATTTGGAAAACTTTGTTCTCAAATGTTTACCAGTTTTCTAATTGAGAACTCTGCACTTTTGTCCAGTTTACCTTAATCATACACGCGCTATGTTACAATACTGACGATATCTTTTCCCTCGCGAAGTATGATTGAAAGAAATTCGAATTGGCACGTATGACCAACTTCCGGGTACGAATAAAAGTTTCAGTTGCGATACGAGTCGTCCGGTTACCCACTTCAATTCTTCGCCTTTTCTTCGGATCACGAGACCTGCTGGTAAATTTAATTTGTTGCCACAACACTCTCGAGGCAAGGGCTGTCCAAGACATTAAGAAGGAATACGAAAAGGGAGGAAATGTCAAGTTGCTTCAAGGGTAAGCTGGCCTCAGCCTCTGCTTTGTTTTGGCTGGCCGAGCGACTCGACTTTCTACATGGGTTTCGAGTTGTTTTTAGAGATTTTTTTTAATGACACACGATTGTGTGTTGAGGTTGCAGCATATAGGAAATGCATTAGAGTGCGGCGGAAAAATAGAGAAAAGTATAAAGGTACCGTTGCCTAGAAGAGGGAAGTGGAAGAATTGCGAAGTATCATAAGGAGCTTTTCGCAACATAATTATCTCGTATTTGATCAAAGATTATTTTTCAAATACCACTTTTGATGAGCGCAAAATAGTGATTTCGTCTGCCAAGTTTCATTTTGTTCTTTCCGGACCCATCGGTTCCCAACCCATGAGAAAATTTCCCATTTCTGTTTTCCTTCCATTGAAGACAAGGTTGAATCACATTAATCTCCCTATTTTTTTTTATAAAACCATTTTAAAGATACAATGATTACCTCTAAAGGTCTTTTCGAAGACTCGTCGAAAACATAGTCATTGACAGGTAAAATGTGAGAACAAAAAATCCTGGAAACGCTCTGCTTTGGGGCCTGGAATGTACCCTCCTTAATGGGAATCGGCTTCGTGAAAATATGATTTACATTCGTGTCATGTTTGCTCAATGGCCGACGAATATACGAGTTGATCGGAAGACAATCGTGGAGCAACTTCAAAATGAGTGCTTTTGACACGTTGATCTTTTGTTGTTTTTCTCGCGTCGAATGAACAGCAGAGTGGAGAACTCGAGAGTTGTATTGTAATTTTTAACAAGCCTTTCGCACGTTACTTAAGGGGGTGTCCGAGTACCCTCTGTTCCTTCGGTGTAGCCGCGAGAGGTAAGCTCGTTGGCTTTGTAGGCCTGCGGGTGGTTAAACCCCTGAGTTTGACCTTCTTTCTTCCTCAAGGACAAGGAAGAACCTTATTCATGTTCTTTACCTTTTCTCCGCTGGATCCAGCTTCCCTCGTCTCTCACCACCTCTGCGCTTCACTTTTGTTTCTTGATGAACCAGCTTACAGCGTGGTACCTTAACTAGGGTTTCCAACAAAGCACAGCTTTCTTCAACTTCTCTTGCACACAACCAAACACTCAGGTCTCTGCAGCACGAGCGAGAAACTAACACGTTTGAGGGTAAATTTCCCTGGAGACGTTTAAAACTCTTTTAGGTAGGGTCAAATTCACGCAAGAGAGAAGATGGATTAACGCTGATGTTTGTATTCATGACTTTAAGAATAAGTAAGATTACAATCCATACAAATAAAGTTTGCTGCAAAGAATTAAAAAAAATAAGACCATTTGTTGTTTTATACAAATATTCGTCGATCGCCGGAAGTTCAAATGGAATACCGGACATTGCAATCGGTTTAGTTTCGTTGTTTGAATTATTATATTGTCATTCGATCTCTTTTTTACTGAGACAGTGGGGAACAGGTTTGACTTTGTGCAAGAATAAATTTTCGTGTTTATCGAATCTTTCCACCAAATTAATAGCGACAATATCGTGTGTCGGTGATATATCAGTCTTAGAAGTTTGCGTGGTACAGGGCAATGAAAGCTTTGATAAAGCCAAATGGATTTGAGATTCAATGAAGGCGTCGCCGGCAACCGAAGGTCATTTTCATTAATTACAGCATAATTTCGAATTTATATGCACCTCGGTTGGTCTTACCAATCACGAGCTCACATGACGGTATCAGCGAAGGGGATTCAAGGTCGTTGAAGCTCTGATCGATCGAACAGGCGGACCCGATTGGACGCTAAAACAAAGAACTTCCGTATCATCATCTGCTACGCCCAATGTCAAATCAATACCGACGACATCATCCACCCTTGGGCGCAGTTTGTCGGTTTTTTTCCTACATCATATTTTTTCATTCACATTTTAATATTCACTGAATTCTTTCATAATTAAAACTATGAATAATCCCCCTGTACACCAGTCCTATTCAATTTTTTCCATTTCAATTCGGTCCAATTCAACTCGTACAGCAAACCAAAGATTCTCGACAACTTTTTATTCACCATTTCCATTGATTCAATCTTTTTTTCTTTATAAAAAAATTCTCGAGCGGATAACGATCTAATAAAAGAGGGCTGGTCGAGTGCCAGTTCACTCGTTTAAAAAAGAACGTGCATATTAGGGTGGGCCAAAAAAGTCGAGGTTTTTACTTTTGGCGCAACCCACAGGGCTGTTGAATCGGTGGAAATTCTTGCAAAAGGATTTTGCTATACCATCATACTACAGCCGGTGCACCGGGCATCGATTTTTTCTTTTGATTGAACCAGGAATGCTTTGCGTCAGAGATATTTCCGTGTTTTTCCCTATCTAATTTGTTTTTTCAATTAATCTATCTTATAGGGTATTAAACTCTAAATAGGCTCTGCTTATACATGAACGTTTGCAATCATCCCTTCAGAAAATAAAAGAGCCGAAACTTGAAAATTCGTCAAAATCACGCTCAATCGCTTCACGCGGCCAAACTTTTTATGTTACATAAATAGTTTACGTAGCAACTTTCTTTAGGATACGATCTTCCACAGGAAAAAGTTTTCTCAGAGTCTTTGGGTTGCTATGTCCGCAGATTTATTCGAAAAAAAATTGAAATACAAAAATATCCAACAATTAATTTTGCCCGTGTCCATAAAATGGCCAAATTCCCTCCCATAGACGAAACTCCTGAATGAACGTGCCGCAAAATCCTTTCTGAAAAATGTCTGTAACGCGAAAATTTCATATTTTCATAGGTAGAGAGAATTTCAATTTTTTTTCAATTCCCCCAATGCACAAACAATACTGATATTACGTTAGAACAAAAAGCGTCATATTTGAATTACGAAAGTACACATTATATCCAGAGAAGTTGCAAAAATAGCACAATTTACGGAGGCAGCAACGAAAAAGTTCTGCACACTCGCGTATTCACGTTGCAAGCTATTTTTAAAGCACAAGAACTTGTTTGGAACATAATGAAAAGAAATTAACAAATAAATGGTCTTTGGCCCCATGTGAATAATGATACTTGCGGGTACGTGGTTAATTCTCAGTTTTTTTCCCCCTCTAAACTGAGTACCAACTAAGACGTCTTATATACTCATAATGTACGTTATATACGACCATAATACACCCACATATCCATACACGTGAATACATTTATGTACGTAAGTGCGTGTATGTAAGAATTGTGAGCAGAGAGCTACTGAAGCCTCGGTGAATTCGACCTCTCGACGCCACCGGTAATGGGGTCGTTGTATTCGATTATAATAGCCCCACGAGTGTTGCTGCCTTTTCTCGGCTGTGGATTACGTCGTAAAATAATATAATACTCAAAGTACCACACTTTTTTTTGGCCATAAACATTTATTTGCGTGAACGAAAAACGGACAGATAATTTCAGATCACAAATGCGTTTTACACATTGAGCAAAGTACCATCAAAACACGATGCTCCTAATAGAGGGAGCACGAGGCAGGTCGATTACTCAATTCTTCATGTTTTATTCTCAAACATCTCTCTACTGAATTATCTTCCAATCTCACCCAAGTTTCGTCTCAACATTCCGAGAACGTCCCCCTTTTTTTAATCACGTTGGGTTCATCCGAACCTAAGTATTTTTCTATCGTCTGTACCATCTTAAGTTCGTGAACGCGATCGGATTGAAAAAAATTCTCTCGGATGTGCGTGAAACATTGATAAATAAGGTAACATGATTAAAAACTCATGAAAACACGAAAAAAAAAACATGAAAAAACTTTCAGCCCTCCCGGATCGGGAGGGTTCGGGTTCGAATATTTTAGGGGGTTGCGTCGATGAAAGTGCTTCCCAGCCACGTATTTGCGCATATATTCAAATGAATATCCACCATATTGTTCACGTGACACAATAATATCGTACGGTCGATTTTGTGTTTCGTTGTTTTACAAAAATGCTTACGCGAGATAGTATGGCAAATCTAATAAAACGACGGGAGGATAAATCATGCTGCGAAAGCTCTGCAGGATATCGTGAAACGATATGTATGCAAAACCCTCGGAATATTGACGTGAAAAAAATTGCTGTTAGGGTTTGTTCCGGTGTAATACCTTGAGACTCAGCAATTTTCTTTGACGGGAAATCGAACCTTTTCGAGGAACGGAATCCCATAAATCGGTTGAAATTGCCATATTTGATTTATTCGAGATCGCAACTAAGGAAAAGTTAAAGAACAGCCTGATTATCTTTGTACGTGAAAAATGACATCAGTTGTTTCGTAATATCGTAATAGGACACAGCAAACGTCTGCTGGTAGTGCATTAATATAATAACAACGATCATTTCGCGATAATAAATTCGTCAAGATTTATTATCGATTTTTTATTCGTCTATCAATTTTCTGTCTATATTACTTTATTATGGGTAAATATTACATGACTCTGAGAGGTGGTTTCATTTGCTATATTTTTTATGCATTTGACTTATGATCCTTGAACAAATTTTCGACATTGAACATTTATTTTCCTATTTTGTATTTACAGGAAGACGATAAATCTGACGGTAATCGAGGAGGACTCGTACGAGAAAGATGCACTGTTCTACGTAGAGCTTGGCGAGCCTCAATTACAGGGAGGTGAGATTAAAAAAAAAATGCTCCGATTATTTCTGCAATTTCAAAACCTTAGCCAAACGCTGACTGAACCACTTTGTCGTATTTCAGCGTATACGAATTTATTCGCCAAGAAAATGTATGCAGATTTGTCATACCTACGAAGGAATAATTTTTATTCGCCAGAGAATTTATATTTAGAATTTAGATTTCTGTGTGTTCTTCCTACTCTACATGACACTAAAATCGTTAATATCAATTTTTTTTTCAAGTAAAAAAAGCTCCGTAAACACAGGAGAAAAAAAACTAATTGCAAGCGAACCCTAAAATTCTTTACTTTTAACGAAAAATCATTATTTTTCCACGAAACAATACATTTTCCCGTTGCATAAAAAAGATTTATAACGGGTCTGAAAGAATAGGCGAGAACCCTGCTGTCGTGCGCGAAAAAACAACAGCGTCGATAATAATAATAATAATAATAATATCATCATAATAG
The DNA here is from genome assembly GCA_959613375.1 of Heteropelma amictum. Taxonomy (NCBI): domain Eukaryota; kingdom Metazoa; phylum Arthropoda; class Insecta; order Hymenoptera; family Ichneumonidae; genus Heteropelma; species Heteropelma amictum. Next base: position 31,195,418 of record OY390720.1, read on the forward strand.
CGTATCATAATTGATAATTTCGTGTATATATCGAGTTTATCACATTCGTTGTGAAATCAATTTGAATTAAATAATAATACGGTTTGAGCAGTTCTGGACCAAGCCCAGAAGAATAATTTTCCCCCAATAGAAGCAGAGGGCTTGCGAATAATTAAAATATTCCCACATTTGAGTTCTCACCGTTCGTTCCGGAAGTCCAACTGAATCCCTTCGAGAATCCTCAAATTTTATCGATTCTTCAGAATTTTAGGCGATATTTCTGTCTTTCCAGCCACATCCCATCGAGAAACCTCATTTTCCGAAAATCTTCTCTATTTCTTCGTGAATCGCGAATTTCGTTGAGAATCGCCTCCATTCCGACAAGGGTCCTTATTCCTTATTTTTATTCCCTAATTCTTCGGAAACTACCCCCATATATATCCTTTGAAAGTCATCTTTGGCTTTTGGGAATCCGAACTAACTCTGAGTCAGCGCTCTTGTTGTCTACCTGATTCCTTCGGGATTCCCAAATATTCGTCCTACGAACAACGTTTATTTACGAAAATCTTTTTCCGTTAATAAGTCGTCATATAAAAACCACTAGTGGGGTTGATTTTCCCTCTGGACTTGTTTCAGAAATCACCCTGACTATGTTATGTAAAATGTATATCACATGGTGAATAAAAATGAAGAGAAAATTGGCAGTTAATCAGGATAATCGCAAAAGTCCGGAAGGCACTCGTTAATCTGCTTATTAAACTTACCGCCTTGTTGCGAGTATCGTGTTCTCTCCCGGGACACACCGACGATGTTATTTAAGCTCAAAATGAAGAAAAAAGCGAACCACCGCAGGGTCTGTTGCCGTAGAAAAATCTCTGCTGGTAGTTTCTCGATTTAAAACGTTTATTAATTCGTTTTTTTTTTATTGGGAAATGAAATTTTCTTATTACGATGAAGATCCTTCAGAACGAAAAAAATTCACGGTGATGATTCTGTCGCATTTCTGAAATGAAAAAAAAAATTGTTAAATGGTAAAAAAATAGAAATTACAACTATTTTCAATAAATTGTCAATTATTCCGCATTTCCGAGGAATAATAAGATTCTAAGATTCACAGCAAATTAAAGTTCGATAATAAGACAGAAATAAAAGATAATAAAAAAGTCAATATCGAAAAAAAAATTGCTAAAGATATTAAGACAACTTATTTTTATCCATGCAAAATGAAGTAATTCATTTCTTTAGTACATTCGAATGTTTCCAAAATATCATCAGTATTTCGAAATTCTATTTTTTCTAATTTTTGAAGTGCGCATACGCGAATGAGACTGAACGATTCATTTTGCGCGAAAAGAAAAAATGTTTTCCGAATATTTTCGGAAACTTTGTTTTTCACTATTCGTTAATCATTTTTACATATCGTTATTATTGAAAAAAATAGTTGCGCTCGGTATCGCAAATACAATTTTTTTTTAGATATAACGGTATCGATAGGTACGCAAAATTGTCACTTGTCTCTGGTTTTCTTGCGACTGTACGTGGCATACGTCTTTAACCATTTGGTATTTTGTAAAAATACTAAACCGTTAAGGACATTAAAGTAAAGTTAAAGTAATTCCGTAAGAGGTGCGCGATGATCACTCCCTCGTCATGGCCGCGATAATTAATCATGAATGACGGTCGTCTTCTATAATTAGCCCCTGGGTATTTCGAACCAGTCAAGGGGTTACACACATCTTAATTACTGATTTTACCAAAAAAAAACTTCGTCCGAAAACTTTCAAAATTGATGAGGTTGCAGCCACCATGGACGACCTTCTCGTGTTATTTAAACCTACATCTATAAAAACACTGTTTTCTCAAAAGTATGTTTCTTTTTCAAATTTTTTAAAATGACATTTTAAAAATTCAGCTTCTGTTAAACCCACTTTATTAATTTTACTTTAACATGGTTGCATTTTTTTTTACTTTGAATAAATCATGAGAGAGATACAATTTGTCACATGTTTCGGCCAAAATTTTCGATATGACAAAAAATTAATATACATTTTTTTCTTCGAGAATCTTTTAATTCAAACTATATTCTCTCATGCGAACATGATGATTTATGACTAACAAAATTAATCATCCCCAATTCGTGAAAATGCCTTTCCTCTCACTCTCCTAGTTGTATGTAACCCCTTAAAGTAGTTAACGTGTGAAATTTCGTTCGTCGTAATGTTTAAAATTCAATCTGCTCGTTCTTTGAATCAATACCCAGAGCTAGGTCGATTTGGTGAACGCAGATGGTTCGAAAAAAGGGGGAAAAAAATTGGGTCAAAGTTCGCGGATCTTATAGGAATTGCTGAAACGAAAAAAAATCGATATTAAAGCATTTTTTTTGCACAGTTAATTATCGAACAATCGCACGATATTACCTTGGAAAAACGTTGTTTTATGTTATCGAACCGAAAAAAGTTCGAATTTCTCCGGAAACAAAAGTAATAAAAGTTTTCAAGAGTCCTGCCTGGCGAATATTTTTGTTAATCATAACGCAACTTTTTTTTAACAATTAGATTCACAAATATTTTTTGTGAAACGATTACCTCGATAAATGGAAATCAAATGTTTTCTTTATCTCACACGAGAGATTGCTCGATATATCCACGATATATCGAAAAGCACAATAAACGTTTCCAAAAATGTTCGCACTCCATCGAGTGTATTTTTGTTTTTTGCAAAAGAATTTTCACGTCCGCATTCTATCGACAGCTCGATTCTCGACTATCCAAGTTTAACCGTAAACTAATCAGGTGAAATATTTATTCTTTTCTTTTTTTCATTTTCTCTTTCCCCACTTGCTTAATTCCGTAAATCAACTTAGTTTCGCGCTCTCTCTCTCTTTTTCATCTCTCCGCTCCCTTTTATTTCATCTCTGTTTTTTCCCTCGTATTGAATAATTTATTTATCACTTGCTCACTGGTCACGAAACTGGATATTGTACGTGCTCGCAACGCGACTGCCCGTAAGTTAAAAGAAATAAAATAAAAACCATGCAAACGCAAATGTTTACGAGAAAAACTCACAAGTGTCATTATTTTTCGCTGTTGCTGCTCGGGCTAGCTGGGTTACGCTTTTAATCAATAAATCATGACATTCTTGCTTCTGTTGATTCCACTGAGATATCGTGAGGGCGAAAAACACGTTTGACATCTGAAAGAAAAAAGGTGTACTCGATTTGGCTGTATTTTGGTTCCATACGACAAATTTTTGTATTATAGTTGCAAAGACTCAATAGCATGTCTTAATAGTATGAGTAATTAAATAATTTAATTTTCAACGAGTTATTTCATATTTTTTCTTCAAGGAACCTTATATTCAAATCGAATAAATCTTATTTCCGTAATATCGACTCTGCTAATACGATTTCATCGAATCATGGTCATTAAATGGATAAACATCAACATGAAATATGTTATCCAAGAATTGCTGCGATATAAATATATTACTCATATAAGCTGTATGTAGTCTTCTGTCGATGCTTTGATTACACCCTCAGAGATACTCTCTCGTTATCGAAGCACGAAGCGATGTGTATAACAGTGCGCAAACAAGTTCACTGTAGATTCTCGTCACTCTCATTAACGAGGATGGCTTCAGCTTATTGGTTCTCGTGCTAACTGTAGAAAACGACAATTTCGAAACGAGAGTTTGAATTTTACCGAATCGTGCATGAATCTCGTTACTCTCGTTTGAACAAAAAAACGTTTGAATTATTCCTGAATTTTCGTGAAGAATATCCTTGCAATTAAAGCAATTGCAATATATTTTCACAATCGAGAAGTGAAATTGTTAAACGGATCACGATTGACTCCGTACGAACAGAAACGACTAATAATCGCTTATAACTTGTTTATATTTTATTATTGAAAACAAAATTTTTTTAAAAATTTCATCAAAAAACTTTTACGACCACGTCATTTTTCGACTTTTCTTCTACGAAACAATTCTCGACTGAAAATTTCACACCCTTCGATATATTTTGCTCTACTTAATTTTTTAAAGATAATCATTTGTTTCCACAATTATCTTTATTGCTCTGACGGTTTTTATGCATCTTTGCGATATTTCTGCGATCTTTTGATCGAAAAACCGCATCAACCTCAACAAGGCATAAAAATAAAAAGCGATACGATAAAGTACTTGAAATTCTTATGCCTACACAATTTTGCCACGGTTGTGCGAAGAAATGACTCTTTCTTTAAGGTACTGAACTTGGTTGAATTTTTTTGAAATCAATAATTTTTTTCAACAATTAAAAAAAACGCATATTTCACCGTGTTTGCCTTTAATCTTGCCTGCTCTCACAGTTTTCAGTCATTGTCGCGATATTTCTGCGACTTTTGGATTCAAAACGCACGTGAACCTTAATAAATGCATAGAGCTTGATAAAGCTGGACGGAGGATATTCGAATTTTAAATGTCTCCTCATATTGTGCCTCATTATTCGAGGTTTCTTCTACGTGAGGTCCTTTATTCACGTTTAAATACACACTCGATGGCAATCACGTAACAGTCTCTCGTAAATGCGCGTTTATATCTACCGCGCGTAATCATACATTCAAATTATTAAGTCCGTATGGTGCAGCGAAATGATAATGCACGGTGAATATCGCATTTAATAGGCCAGCACTGGACAAACGGGAATTGAGAGGGTTTCTGGGAGTATATTGCTGAAAATCACAGCAGAATCGAGTATTTTTGCACAAAAATTGTCAGGCATACACACGGGGTATCCCATAAATCATGGAAAACCTTCCAGCTGCTGTTTTCGTGCTCCAGGGCCGAACAGACTTTCGCAAATGAAAAAAATTGGAAAAACTTTTTCGACACTTGTATAATAAAGACAGACTATTTTTTTTGCAATGTCTTTGGAATTGAAAAATGTTAGAAGCACCAGAAAAGTGTTTGAAAATATTGCGACGATTTTTCGAATGTTTTTTAACAAATTTTCAATGACGTTTTAACATGGTCATTATTAACAACTATTTCGCTCTCATATGATTTTTTTTCAGATTTTTATAGCATTGCAAAGTGAACGAAAAAATAATAATAATGCGGCTAAACTCAAAAATGGTTCAATGGTGATAATTGCCGATGACTGACGAACGATAACAATTTTTAATACGACAAAAGTTCACTTCCTGATCATCCTGTAGAGTGTGCAAAAACATTGACTGAAAGGTTATCGATTATTTACTGGACACTCCGCATGTAGACTTTTTCAATGCTACTTATCGTAATCAGGAAAACGTTATCGTGTCTATGTGCGCGTTTCTCTTCTCGCCCTTTCGTAATTTTGATTTGCCTTTTATGACACATATGCCTATGTATTTTCCTACGAACAGCTGAACAAACGCACTCGATTCGAAATTACACGATGATTGGACCACTCGTGTACGCGGTCTAATTAGTTTGCGTTAGCTTATCGATAATTCTGTAACTGCGAGTTTCAAGACCCACCGAAATGTTGCAGCATTTCACGAAGGTTCGCAATAATCATTATATTTGTTTTCTCAACAACCAGAATATAATCATACGACACTGAGTTACATCATTAAAACACACGAGCGAGATAACCCATCGATTAAAAAATATTATTATCGTTATTAATAATAATAGCGAATACAAGGTTTAAATAAATTATGAATAATTCATGAACACTTGGGAATACATGTGACATTTTTTTTCACACTAATTTACACTCAAAAAAGTACATATTGCGTTAACAATATTTTGGTGCAAAGTTCAATTGGGAAGCCTGATATTTGGTCGTAATAAATTCTTTTTTTCACTCTGCGAAGCAATTTGTCGAAGATTTGCTGCGGTTTTCAGGGCGTTGGATGCTGAACCAGTTCGTTGGGAGCTCGATCGTTTCACCCCGAACTCGTAAACTCCTCGAGAATAAAAAAAAATGGGGGCGTATATCAAAGCAAAAAATATCGAGGAAGGTCACACCCTTCTTGATAATTCAGACATTTTTTTCTCGTTCTCTATCGGAGGTTGCGAAAATAAATAAAAAATCATTAATCTCTCACCACACGTGCCCTGAAATCTTCAAGTTTTTTACACACATTGAGTAACGATGAAGTTATACTTGCAGGCATTCCGTTATACGCGTGGAAATAATTTCAGAGGAGGATGGACGTGACTCGAATTGTTATTTTTCGAAATATTCGAAGGTTTCACGATATTTATCGAAAGTAACTTTGGCATATAAAAGCTATCATAAAAATTATTTCTATTTTACAAAAATGTAACCCCAGCTGTTGAATGGCTCCTGAATTCGCTACCGACGAAATTTTTATAAAACAGAACGTCATCCTCCAACAAGGATTTCGTTCGCTGAACTGTTTTGAATATTGGAAAAAGTAAATAAATAACTATATTTTCTAGCAAAAATTCAGTTTGCTGTTTGTCTTACAATTTTACCACCAGAAAATCTCTAAATGAGTATATTTCTTTCTTATCTCGGTGCGATGATATTCGCGACATTGATGTCTGTATGAAATATTTGCCATCAATGATATTGGGGACAATGGCATGAAGGCAAAAAAAACGAAAAAAGAAAGTGTTTTGACAAAAGAATTTTTGAGAATTCGCTCAAAAATCAACTCGGTTCATGTAAAAAAAAAAAATATGTATATCATGTGATTCTACCGCGTGATTCTATATGTGTGCAGCCTGGGAGAATTTCATGCATATGCAATGTTCTTTTTACTGGATTATTCTTTCGCAATTCCGCTTGGAAAGAAGGGCAAACAAAATCACACGGAAAAAAAATGGTGAATTTTTCGTTAGAATTCCGTCATAGGTAGGAAAACTTCATGGAGGCTTTTACGAAGCTTTTTTTGCAGGGAGGCTTAATTGAATAAACGTTATCCCTCACGATTCCATTTACCGAATGATATTCATGGTTTTTCCATGGCTCTTAACCTTTTTTCTTGCTTTTGTTTCGTTGAAACGCCACGATATAAGTTTTCTCGAATAATTTGTTTGAAACTAGCTTTTTTTCGATTCTACGTAAACAGAGGTATGATATAACAGGATCGCTATACTGTTATACCGTTTTGACTATCCAAAACAGTCGGAAAGTCATAATTAAGCGAAAGTCGATTTTTTTTCCAACCGAAGAGTTACTTATAATGACGAGCTTGCAACATGTTCTCTAATTTTCTTGATCTCATTCGTTCAATTTCCAATTTTAATTAACACTTTAACTGGAAAAGCTAATTCGTTGCTGCATTCAACTTTTTTCCCGATGGAATCAATAGTTTTGTGCTATGTAATTAATTGAAAAAAAAATTAATTAAATGCGCAGAATGTTCAAAGGAAAATAAATGAAATCTGTATTGAATCAGAATTTAAACTGGTCCGCCCTCAATCATTAATGATACTCGTACGCTGCGAGCCAAAGTCACCCCAGCCGGAATCACTTCAGGCATCATCGATAATTTTTCATTTTCGTTAATCCACACGGTGAAAACACGAAATATCGCCCGCGTTCGTCACATATTATTCCTCGAAAAGTTTGTTTGAAACTAGCTTTTTTTACGTCCAGATACCGAGGTCATGGAAAAAATCGTTATCAAATACCGTTTCGATTAAATTTCGACTAAATAAACGGAAAGTCATAACTAAGCGAAGATCGATATTTTTTTCCAACTGAGAAAATAATTACGGTATAATAACGCGCGCGAATTAATTCCATCTCATTTTTTTTTAATATTCAATTTCAATTAATCAGGTTATTCGTTGCTGCATTTTTTCGTTTTTTTTTTCGCATAAATCGTTTTCCGTTGTTTAATTAAAAATGAAATATGTAGAGCGTTCGAGAGAATATAAAGTACATCAATATGGATCACCGATTGGAATTCGAGGCCAAAATATTTTTCATTAATAATCACTCTTTTGTTTGTTAGTGCAACAATTCCATTCAGCGACGCTTTAAATTGTTTCTTTTCCATTGTTTAATTTCTCTTGCGACTTTTTATATATATATATATATATATTTATTGTTCCAGGTATACCCCTTAGGGGTGTTTACATGTTATCTCTATCTGTTCGCACTTTCATACCTTTGCCACCTTTTTCCTGATCTTTTCACATCTCTATGAAGTGCGACTTTTTTTATAATTATTTTTGTAATCGTTTGTATACTCAACGAATGTCGGTGAACTTTATTTTCGTATTGTTCTCACGAAACTCCTTCAGCTGCTATTTTCTTAATGCGTCTGTCTAATGGTCTTTCAAATCCAGAGAGGAAGATCGAATTTCGGCTCTCGGAGTATTATGTCACTTCCGCGATGCTTTAACTCACAGCTGTGTCGAAGTTTGGGCTTTGGTTCGGGCCTTTCCGCTTGTCAAGTTCCCAGCAGAGCTTTCCGACAGATATCCATTCCACGTGCTGTCCGAAACTGTAAAGGGCAAAACGTCTGTTTATGTCGTTTTATACATTTTTCGTTCATTTCTCAGGAATAAAAAAAAATTCAAGTCACAAAACTGTCAAAGGAAATTGCATTTTCTCGACAATGGTGGAGATTCAACGAGGGCCAAAAAGTCATCCACTTCTTTCCACCATTTGGCATCGACGTGCGATTATATTTTTTAAATATTATCGTAAAATTGTGTGAATTACATCGCACTTGCAGCTCACATGGCTCCAATGTAAAATTGAGCAGCAATAAATGAAAATCACTCCGTAAATAACTGTCAAAAATCCTTTAAACATGAAATAACGAGAAGAAAATATATTTTCGATACATATAGAAATGATTTTACCGAGATTTCCGACGTCTCTTAATCTCCCGATTCCCCTAATTTGCAGCAGGGGGTGCAGAATTTTATTTTTTTCAAGTCGTTCACATTTCCATGGCTACGGAAGATTTATAGCAGTGTGCGACCGTAATGTGAATAATAAAAATTTATACGACCGGACAAAGGAATAAAAAACGCAAATGGATAAAACCCATAAGTAGATCAAAGTTAATCCTTCGTACGCCTGTCAGGTCGAAAATGTCTGATAAGAAAAATTCTCATTCAATAGCTCACTCGCCGTGGGCGTTAAACAAAAAAACTTCGTCCAATTCTATTTTATTATCGTAGTGTCGGTAAATACACGAGACACTCGATATTTTCCAAACGGGAAACAGGAATGTGAAAGGAAAAAAAACGTGACTGACAGAAACAATAAAAATTCGCGCACGTTCAATCGCTCGGGCGAAATAAAAGATTTTTCGAAACTCTCCTGTTTTGTGAATTTTTCCCACTTTTTTTTTGCAAACGAGTCTGACCCGTTTCCGTCGAAAATGAAAAAAAAAATCATCGAATTCGTTTAAAATCAATTCCAAATTTCCCTTGATACGAGAATTTTCGTATCTACGTTTCTAAACCGACCTGATCTTTTTTTTTTTTACCAAATGAAAAAACATTCAAGAGACTTTTGTTAAATTGAGTCGAACGGTTGTTTTTACACCGGAATTGTTTCGCGAATTTTCGTTTTATACGAAAGGGAACGTACGAAGCGTTCGCCCGAGAAGTCGTGAAATAATAACTTCGGAGCAGGACCTATGGGTCTGAGAAAGATTGTGAACAGTTAATTCGGTTTGTATGTAGATTGGACCGTTTCGAAAATGGACTTTCAGCACGCAGTTGTGGGTGTTGATAACAGCAGTTGGAGAATGTCCAAGTTTCGATAATGGCGAGTCACGCAAATCTCGTGGGTCAAACTTTCATAGCACGAAGGAATATCCACTAACATTTGTATGGTTGTCAATGAGCGTTTGTTGTACAAACGGTGCTATTGTGGAAAATTAATCGAGAACGACGAGAACGATAAGAAAATTCAGCTGCAGCCTTCGACCTGCGTTGATCTTTTCTTCGCGATGAATTGGAGTAAATAAAAACTTTGGCACACGAGGTGTATCATTACAAGCGCGAGTAGGTGCGTCGAGATAATTAACGTTTGTTTTAAACAAGTTGAAAGATTGATTCAAAAGTCACGTACGACGAGAGGCTGCGAAGATAACGAGCGTTGTTCGCGGAGAGTGACAAAACGAAGCACGCTTGAGGAGCTTAACGCAAATTTGCATTGAAAAAAAAATCACAACTTTTAATCCGATTTTGAGTAACCGAAAACGAAAATAAGAACACGGGATTTGCATAATAGCACAGCATTTCTCAAGGCTTATTATCGTTGAAAATAACTGTAAAATTGAAGTTACGATTTTCTTCTTTTAATGCTGAAGCAGCAAAAGCAGCAAATTTTGAAAAAAAAAATGTTTTTCACATCTCACGACGCACAGTTTTCACCAGACGGAACATTTTTCCGTATTGTCGAAAATCGTCGAGACGGAGGAAAGATATCTGAACATTTTACTTCGGCAAATATCGTTGACGAAAAGCTCGCTAATGAAACACACAGAGAGAAAATAGAAAAGACAGTTGTTTCCATTCGCCGCGTTCTCGCATGGCTAAACACTGATAAACATTGCTCTCGGTGTATCCCCTTTTATTGGATACCGGATATGGGTTTCCTTGGTACTCGAATGCAGCTATGAGAGTCAAAGAGACGGTGAAAGAGAAAGCAAACAATCGTGTACGTCCGTACGTAGCTTCGAGCTGTAATACGAAAGAAGCTTTCTGCTTAATGCATCGCTATATATACGCATACCTACTCTCTTACATATATATTTCAATACAACGCTCTATATTCCCGGTACGATAAAATTTATCGTCGCAAATATCCAGCTTTAAATATCACTTTCCCTCAACATTTTATTCTCGTATTTTCCGTACATCGACTGTGGAATATAAAAAAGCTCGCGAGAGGATGAGGACAGACTTTAATGATCTATGTAGCCTGTGGCTGATAAAAAAAAATAACAGCAACTGCGTCACAATTAATATAAATGTTTTGAATTATCGCGAGATCGGATGCACGAGCTCGTAATCGAATATCTCGTTAGAGGTCGTTAAATTAACGTTGTAAATGGCTCGTTTCGAAAATTCAAGGTCAACAAAGTGATGAAACCCTGTTGAGCATATACCGATGGATGTACAGAGAGTGTGAAAGGAGAGGGAAGGGTTTGGGCTTACAGGACTTGAGGAGATAAACAAGATGGGAAAAGGCCTTAGCGGAGATGCTTCACGAAGATCTTTGCACATACTTACTCCTTGAGACGGCATTCCTGCATCATTCGATATTTCTCTTTGCACTCCTTGAGATAAGAAGCAAAAAATATAACGGTGAAAAATGAAAGGCGAAGTCGAGTGAGAGTGGGAAATGTTGCAGGAGGCGTAATAGATGGAGAAAAAGCGATGGAAAGATATTTACGCTGTGTATATATGTGGGAGAAGCAAAGGAGCCCAGTAGTGCAAACTGGATTGGATCAGACGCGAGGTACTTGAGAGAAGTGGAAGGGGAATCTAGTAAGTAGTTACGACCTAAAGGGAGGTCTGCATCAAACAGATCGACTGAGTATTTTCCGCAGGGTTCGTGCTACAGAAGAAATATATATATTAATAAAATATTTATTACTTTATATGAAAAGTCATTTTTATATCAAAGTCATTTTTCCCTCTTGAAGCCATTTTTTCTCCAATGGTACCGAACTTATTCAGGTTTCTTTCTCAAATGCAACCATATTTATTTCGCGTTGGGCTACTAGGAAATATAAAAACGATGCAGAGACTTGGAGATTAATGTTTATAACGCCTGATCCGCATGGTTAGCATTTAATTGCGATTAAACAAATAATTGCAAAGGAATGGTGTAAGTTCGAAATAAAATTGACTTTGAAGAATTATCACTCTTTAATCGGGCTTTTTTTGAAACATTCAACCAACGAAGAATATTTTTGTGGCCTATTTTGAGTGGACGTAAATACGTAAATACGAATAAAAGTAAATACGTTCGCGTGGGACGTTTTCAAATTTCATCGACCGCATCAAAGCTTTTCTTTCCGAAGTTAGAAAGGTCGCTCCGATTTTTTTTTACTGCAATCTTTGTTGATTAACCTCGTGATGGTAGGAAAAATCGAAATCGTAGATTGATTTTTGGAACGACTTGCGGTATTTTAACAGTTGCAGTAAAACAAATAATTATTTAGGAATATCCTCAATTTACAGAGACATAATTCGTAGCGGTGACAAGCTTTCTCTTGAATAATATTGGGCTTTTGTTGATCTTGGTTTTTGTTGCATTAATTCAGGAGAAAATATTTAGGTGGCCTGTTTTATATAGAACACCCTGTATATTTGCACAAACGTGACTAGACGCCACAGGATATAAGTGGATACGTTCACGTCAGACATTCCCAAATTGCAACGACCACATCTTTGGGATAAACCAGGTAATGTTATGGATGTTAGCGTGTTTATAGTGCATCGGTATTAGTGCAGTGGAAAAGGATCAGGATTTTCCATTAGGAAAACCCCTCGGGCTTCGAGTGCGGTAAACTACTGCGAGTGAAATAAAAATGAGAGACGATCTTCTCAAGGTTATTTTGCTCCGGCTTCGATCGAGGCATCACTCGCAGACTACATGATTCGTGAAAAACGTTTCGTCAAATTATCCGAGAAAATGTTCATCGAATTCTCTGCAGCAGCTCGATCGCTTTTCCTGCCATTAACCTTCTCCTTCCTGCGACGAGAATAATTGGAATGAAAATTACTCGGATAATTATCCTCAACGGATTAATCATCGCGAAATATCGAAAGAATTTTTTAATTCTTTTTCTTTACTTTCTTTTTTTTGCATAATTTTTTGAAATGCATCCATACAAACGACGACACGAAAAACGATAATTACTCATCAAAAAAGCAAGTACAAAAGATTTGAAAAAAAAAAATGTTCGGAAGCGACTTGGGACATTTCTTTTCGCATTAAATCGAAACGTTTATTCTTTCTTAATACACTTGGGCTTATCCCAAATTGCCTTTCTCTGATTTGAAATTCCGTTTTTTTTCGAATTGAGTAATAATCTTTTTTTTTAATGTCATTAAAATAAAAAAAAAATTCAAAAGATCGAAAAATATTTGAAAAAATGCACGAAAATTGACGAATTAATTGAACGCGTAATGACAAGACGTTCCTCCTGATTCTAATTAGAATTTCTCTTCAACGATTGCTCGATAAATTTTTGATGGTATTTTCTAAATTACCGGGTTGAGTATTTTTCTGTGAATGTTTTTCGAATTAAAAAAAAAAGCATCTCTCGTACACTGGTTTAAAATCGTACAAAATACCGAATTGTATTAATAATTTAAATGCAGCGATTTTTTCACTGCTCCATTGTTTATTCCTAGATTTATACACGAAGACCATAGTAGTGATGTAGATGAAATTTTATCATTCTATGCATAAATTCACCAGCTTTTCTGCTCTCCCTCTCTCTCCCTCTCGTAAACATATCACGTGTACGAAGTGAGCGAACAATGCCGAGTATCCTGTACAGCTTTATAGACGAAAAAAATGAATAAAAAAATAAAAAAAGTCCGTATAACTGACACAGTTTATATCCCGTGCTGACATTTATATCCCAGAAAGTTTTTCTCAGCGAAAAATCAATGACCAAGCGGTGGGAATATAGAGATACGTTTTCTTCTTCGTACAACATATCATGCACGTCATTCAACGCATCTTATTGTGTCGTATTATCTTTTCAGCGACATTTATTATGTGCAAGAAGTAATTACAGGCGAGAAAAGGTATTGCTATGTTCATACGGGCCTTATATTTACCAAGATATTAACACGAGGTTTCACACAGCTCCTCATGGTTAACGTCTACCAGAAAAATGTTGCCCATGTTTTACATAAATAGTATATACTCGTGAAATATGTGCATACTTATATACAATATGCATATATAATATATGGCAGAAGCGCGGTAGTGACCTTGTATGTTTTAACGAATGGAATTTCCGTTCCTTTTTCACGGAGCCGTAGTTCTCGCATTTCCCCTTTTCTTCATTCTACTTTAACGATCCACTTTTCACCGTCGAACTGTGACATTCGTCGTAGGAATTTGACTTTTTATCCCGTCAGTGTATATGTGTTTCTTCCCTGGCCTCCTCTTTCCTGTACTTTCTCATGTCCGCGTTCTTTTTTTCTCACCACGATGCCTCCTTTTTATCGTCACATTTATCACCACTTTTGCACAGCCTTTTCCCCTTGCTTCATCAGCTACGAACATTTATCAAATCCTTGCTCCAGAATGGAACGAAATCCCAGGTTTTTCGTCACCAGCACGGTCGAGGATTTAGAGAACTATCGGTGGAGGACCCATCTCATATAATACACTGAAAAAAGTCGATTTTCTTTCATTTCTGACGCATCTACCCTCCGGAAATTGCAAGTTTTTTATTTGGAAAAAAATCCTCACAAGAGGATTTTGCTGTACCTTCGTCCTGAAGCTGCACCATTGGGGGTGAATTTTCTCATTTGATTAACACGGGAATTACAGGATGTTCACTTGTTTTTTTGTATCTAGCATTTTTTTTCCACAAAATTGATCTTACGGTCAAGTCGTTGTACGGTCTGATGTACGTTGAACCTCGCGTTCAATCCGCAGACTCAGTAGAATTCAGAAGAATTTTTGAGAGAACTCAACTACCGATAGGGGAAAAAATTCTCATGCAAAAAATAGGAGAATATCCTACAAGGCATTTTGTTCATGTTAATCAAGTAGGAAAGTCAACCCTTAAGGTGCCAGCTTCGGGATAAACAGACAGCGAAATCCTTTCTGCAGGATCTTTTTGAAGAGAAAGTTTCACATTTCGGTTAACCACCCTAATGCTTGTCTGTGCAGAATATACACGCATGACTCTGAGCATTCGTGACTGTATTGACTACACGGTAATTAAACCTATCGCTCGTTTGTTTTTAATTAAAGAATGAATTGCTTCGGTGATGTGGTAATGCGCTCACAGAGTTACAAGGTACGTGTTTTCGCCATTACCGAATTTTCGAGATCATTTTCGAGCCCTGGTACGATCACACATAAAGTTCTGTATTCCGCAAATTTATATAGCCATACAATGTACACCTGTACGTATAGCTATAATTGTCTATATGTACGACTAGCTGGTTCAACAACGCGCGAGAGTTAACAAAGTGAACTTTGTTCCACGTGAAACCGTACTGCGAGTGCAACACTTGTGCAACCCGAGTGAATTCGCGATTACGAAATAAAAAGAAACTCGGAAAACGACGGAGAATATGGGAAAACCCGAGTTTGGATGAGAATTTTTCCAGTAAACCGAAATTACGAGTATCCAACAAAGGCTGGGATTAATGCGCCGCGTGAAACAGAGATAAAGGACATTTATTTTATTTTATAGTCCTATCGAAGGGCGCGACCACAGAGGTTTAAACCGTGCAGGCTTACCGCGTTACGAGCAGAGCGTCAAATTAATGGAAAACTTCTTCCGCTTTCGCACGAATCCATCCTTGATATTGCTCTTCGCACCGCAAGTTTTTGTCGCTTTTGGTTTTAAGTGCATTGCGAATCATCGGAGTGAGAGAAATGCTTTGAAACACACGAGAAATATGCACATTTCGCAGCGTCTAACACGAAGAATTTGGTAGAGAATCCATTGTGCGATGTATACAAAATGGCTGCCATGCGGCCATTTTGTGTTCACGACAGACGTTTCTCACGCTGCGTTTTATATGGCAAAAATAAAAATAAAAACTTTGGCTATTCCTGCGATCGAACGTCTCTTCTCTCGTCTTCGCCGGTTGAGCGAACGATCGTGACGCGAAATGGCGAAGTTATCGCGAAATGGCGGCTGGTACGCGCGTAATGGCGCGCCGTGACGCTTAATGGTGGCTATGAGGCGCGCCATGTTTGTTCCACCATGCGCTGTGCGACGGAAGGGCAAAGAGTGAGATCAACGCATACAAATGCCATCTCGTAAGAGTAGGGATGTTCTTGTGTGTCACGTAAAGATCATGGTCCAGCATACACTGCATTTGTGTATACATGTATATATTCGCATATCTATATTGTGTTCTGTTGAGACAATTCGGGTTGATTTAACAAGCATACCTTGTAGATAAGCTAATCGGATTGAGCATGATACTCCCAAGAGCTTGTGATCCAATTTCCGTTCGAGGGAAGTTGGTTGCAACAGAGGACGAAGAGGGACACTGCGGATCAGGGCGAATTCGGGGAAAACGTAGTTTTAATATGTCCGTGTTCCGTACCAACGGAACGGACGAATTTGGTATGGTAAATAATGATAGATTAAATAATGGTAATATATATTCAGTGTTGAATTTAACTATCTTTGTCAAAAGTAGCTTGACTCACCCTGCAATAGCACATCGATGATTTTCAAATAAAATCTGGTTCAAAGAAGATTCGTGCGTCCCAAAATTTTCGCGAGAATTTTTCAGCATTCTGGAATTTTTTAAAATTACGAACTCATGATTTACCCGAAATTCGTACACGAAATGCTTGAAAACACCTGATATTTGTATACCTCCGGATCATCCTTAAAAAATTATCTGCCCTTTTGTTTCACGACTATTACGATCTCTCGGACAATTTTTCTTCTTGTTCTCTTGTCTTTGCTCTATTCTTGGTGATTCGTCGTTAGCCTCCGCTTTCATCGCTAAAAAGCTTACGTGAGGGCACTATAAGTGTACAATCGAGCTCGAAAACTGCGAAGACACTGAGATGATTGATATCCAGTGAGAGAGAGGAAGAGAGAGAACAAGAGACGAAAAATTTGAAAGAGGCATGTCAGAACCCGAGAGTGTCCTCGAATCTCGCAGATTTGTCAAAGCCGCTCTCGGTATTTCCGGGAGCTTTTCTCTCCATTTTCAACCCTCTGTCGACTGTATATGTATATGTACGTACACAACCATATGTATCCTTTCATTCGTTTTTCTACGAGGAAAAGCCTCGAGAACGAAGAAGAGGCAGCGAGAAATAGTCTCCGTATTTTTTTTTCCCCCATGCCGAGAATTGTCGTTGCGCGGTCAACCTCAGCTGAAACTCTTCTTTCTGCGGTACGATAGAAAGGGCAATGGGAGAACACGACGAACATCCCAGACTCAATTTCATCCCCTTTTATCCATTCTCTTCCTAGTTTTCTCTTATTTTCTTCTCCATCTTTCTCGGACCACCATTCTTCGTTTTTCAACCCTTTGTATCCGTACCTTCGTCTTTTCTTTCGCCGAACCAAGAAATCACAGGTCTCTGTATTCCATGGCAAGAAACTTCGTGCAGGATGGAGACAGAAGAGGAGAGAGAAAGAGGGTGAAAATGAAAGAAAAAGGGGTCGTATACGAAGGACGAAGATCTCTTACTATATCCGGAAGAGTAGCGACAAGCAGCGAGGAACAAAACGTTTCCGCCACAGTCGTTTGTCGTCATAGCTCCGTTTAATATATCCCTTCATCCTCCTTACTCGTTATCCACACCTTCTTTCCTTCGTAATCCACCCTCGGCTTTAAAACATGTACGGGGCATTCCGTGACAGCATACTTTGGTAAAAAATAACTGAATCTTTCGCAAAAAAACATTTTATCGACTCTTACAAGAGAATTAAATTAGAGTGTTGAAAACATCACGGGCTTGTCGTATTTTTATTGCAATAACGCTAAACTGGTTGGTTAAAAATTATTGGTGAAACAATACCCAGTTATCTTGAATCATTTTTTAAAACACGTATTTTTTAACTACTTTACAAAAGTTGTTATAGAATTTTTTATTATTTGTTCACCTTGAAGATTAAATGACTCGAGAAACAATCATCGATTTTCTAAATTATTACCGAAAATTCGGTAAGAAACATATTTTCGTTCACCGATAACTGTTTTACTGATACTGATCACTAATTTTAATTTCCAAACGGCGAGAGAATTTTCGAAAAATTAAATTAGATCGAACAAGAAAGATTCCTCATTTTTACTCTCGGTATTCTTTTTTTAATTATAATGTGACATCGAATCACGGTTCCTTTTCCAAGCGGAAAAGAATGAATCGCTTCCCCGAATTCGATAGGAAGAAAATAATTTTCCATTCCAAGGAAGAAAAATTTGACAAGGCTGTCGGAGAAAAAACAATGTGATGGTATATTTTCTGTGTTCGGACGAGTTGTGATTCGAAATTAATGATTCGTTTTCGCATCCAAATGGCGATGGAAAGATCGTACAGCGTGTAATAACATTTTCAAGCGATTGATTGATGCGTTAAATGAAATTTCGATATTTTCCGAATGCACAGATCATCAGCAGAGAAGAGACGAAGAGATTCGCGCTCTCCTCGATTATTTATCCAACTTGACAACTCTGCCTCTGACAGCTTCGGTTATCGATCTTTAATAAATAACGAATAAAAAGAATGAGGCATGAAATCGCGTCCACAACGATGTTCACGTCAATACACACGATGTAGAGGGGTGGTGCATAGGGATGTCGGTCATATTGTAATTAATATTTATCATTTTCGTTTCTGCGTGGTCCAAATACATCCGCCAATTTTTTAATTCTGCATCTTTGTCGTTTATTCATTTCGCTTTTCATGAAAAATAACAAAACTATAATCTGGTATACAGCTCGAGAAATTGCTAAAAGTATTTCGACATTGAAACACATGAAATTCGTACATCTCACCCATGTGAGACTATATCAGAGATTGAATAATATTTTTTATTTTTCTTATGAAACCGAATGAATAATTTCTTGTCTGTCTTCGTGTTTCGAATGGATTTTCCAAGACACAAAAAGGTTCTTATTCGTATACTCTCTTATCCGTAAATTTCGAAAGTTGTTGCTGACTTAATTGAAGTCTCCTCAAGCGTTTTCACGTGTATATGCACCACTGGACAAAGAACTTCGCTTTATGCATGAGACACGCGATCGATCAAGTCTCTCACTCAGTCCTTTTTCATCCTTTCTTGCTCCTGCTACCTCCCATTTCGTATAATATCCGGATTGCGAAAAACTCCTCCAACAAAAGGTAAATTCGATATTCCAACTTGAAAAAGTGAGGAATATGACGTTTTTTTTTCATTGTTAACAACATTGTTCAACAAAATCGACTCAAAAAATGTTCGGTGTTTTAAAATTCTGTTTTTTTTTTCAAATCTTCCCAAGAAACGAAACCGTTCGTTAAATCGGAAGGAAATTTCTCAAAAATTGAAGTCTAATAGCGAAGATAACGGAGCATCTCAGGTGGGAATGAAATTTCTGAAAATTGTTAAAATTTTGTTTCGACAATTAGCTAATAACTTTTTAATATTGTTGTTGTTCAAAATGACTGTGCTCAATGTCGAAATCTTGATGAACAAATACGACTTCTCGAGTCGTAGAAATCACGAATAAATATATATATAGTTGCAGAGATTAATGGAAACGTCATCGATGTACAAATTGTTATAACCAATAATTTATTATACATGGAAACCACATAAAGGTGACGAATTTCGAAAAACTCTTTGATTGATTGACTCCTTTCATCCTTACTTCGTGGATTGAACTTTCCATGAGCTCTCTTTGAAAGTACGAGCAATTTTTTTTAACACCTTCTTTCAACAGGAGCAAGGACATTAGTATACTTCACGAAAGACTGATGGACCTTCTTCAATTCCGAGTGTAACATGTATATGTGTATATATTTATACGTGAAACCTTCTTTAGTGATCACGTTGCGAATTTTGTGATGGCTGTAACAGTAGATTGCTTCGTAACGAATGTGGCGTCCGTTATACTCGTATATCCAACAATGGCAGTAAATTGTGTCCCTTCTCTTCCTGTGCCCTACAATACTATGAGAAGACAGATTCTTCAGCGAGTTTTGTATGACGTGTATTTCGAACCAAGTGTAACACTTATTTTCTTCAGAATCATCGAAATAAAAGTTCATTCAACGAAATATATATCTTTAAAAAATTAAAAATTGTTCATTATTTTATAATCGAACGCATCGAGAATTTACTAATTCTAATTCTTCATTCCATTATTGTAATTACACGATGATACAATTATCCTGGTTGTTAAAATCAATTCCAATAAGCAGAAACTTCGCTCACACTGTCATTTTATCAATATTTCGAATTCATTAGGTGAATTACTACAATTGATAGATTTGTGTCATTTGTGTCAATTACGATATCAAAGCAATGATTGCATCGATGACATTTTTGTTAAGGAAAGTATGTACATTTCAAAAATTCACGTTTTTCCATGAAAATATCGAAATAACTAAAACGTACGAGACACTTGAAATTCTCGTGTGTAAAACGTGTTTTTTTCAAAGATACAAACTGCACCGAAATTCCGAAAAAAAACGCTTTTTTCGAGCTCCGAAATGTGTATAGAGCTCCTCAAGCTAGTAAAGTGTTCAATACACTATATATTTTACAATTGCATCGAAAAATTTACGATCCGAAGATGGTACGCAATGATTTTGAAAATCAAACATTCCCGAATTTTCTGTGATACTTTTTTTGCGATCCTAAACTCGCAACAGCAATGATTTTTTTTCCACCGAGTGAAGTAAAAGTCTCATGTACATTTTAAACATTCAACGTGTCTACTCGGCCATAAAGACTCAATTAACTCAAACGCGAGGCGTTAATGCCTCAACGATGCTTCATTAGGGTCAAGCGATGTTCGAGTATGTATACATATTTCTCTACAGTATATATCGCCGAAATACCACCGTTTAAGGATTAAACTATAGTGCAAACATGTTTCTCTCATGTTCGTGTG
Organism: Heteropelma amictum; assembly: GCA_959613375.1. Lineage (NCBI taxonomy): Eukaryota > Metazoa > Arthropoda > Insecta > Hymenoptera > Ichneumonidae > Heteropelma > Heteropelma amictum. Next base: position 31,216,166 of record OY390720.1, read on the forward strand.
GTTCCTATCGTTTTATACAGTATATATACTTGCGTGTACCCGTAGGCGAAAACATTATGCAACGTCCCGAGCTGGTATCACGCATACAACTTTTGTGCAATTATTATACATGTGCAAGTTTCGTTTCGTCAAAATCGAAGGTTCATAGGAAGCCAGAAAACTTTTGCGAAAAGAATAATACACACACGAGAAGAAAACACATAATCGTGGCGATTATATTCAATATAAAAATATGAGCAAGGAGCAAAAATGAAATAAGTAAAATATATAAACATTTCACTGTTTTTTACACCGAAAAAAATGGGCACTTTCAATATCAGAGCTACAGCACGCGTTTTGGAGCAGCCAATATACTTCGATTCAATTAATTAATTGAAAAGTCTTGCGAACACGTATTGCCATGTATCAGTGTCCCCTAAAGTTTTTTTCGGGTATATATGTATGTGGCCTTTATAAAATGTATGTTACATAAGCAGGTGAACTCTTAAGGGGTTGCTAGTAAAATAGCCAGGCAGGTGGATAAGCTTGATATCTCCCCAGGGAAGTGACTAAAGCAAGCGTCGATAAAAGCCTGCTCAAAGATTGATACCAGTCGCGACATAAACCACACATACCTCCACATCATTCTTAACTACAGTGTGTAGATAACCATATTGCACAAGGGCTAAAGTAGACACGCCCAGTATTATACGCCGATATTTTTTTGCTACGGTACAGCAAATATTCAATGGATACCTCTGTGAATCATCGATTACCAAGATATCTGTTAATTATTAATGAAAAAAATTATTAAATTCCCTGACGAATTTATCCGCCATTTTGTTTTCGTCGATTCTCTCAAATCAAATTTCAGCTTTAATGGGAAATAATCGCAATGGTGTTTATAGAATAATGAATGTATTTTATCGAACAGTCCCGCGTGGAAAAAAAAGTCCGAAAAAATCAGTCGACAGAGTATATTGATTTTGAAAAATAACAACGTTACAAAGAGATTAATGAATAAACGACAATTACAAAGGCATCAAAAAATGTCAATCAACCAACCGATATTCGTCTCTGCGTGATTGAAAAGGATTTGGTAAATGAAAAAAATATAATTTTTTTCAAATAAATTCCTTCAAATTGAATCAAAAGTAATTAAAATAAATTCGGCTACTCTCACCGATTTCATATCAATTTTCGCATATGAAACGTAGCTAATTGAACGTCAATGATGCTTGTACCGACATATTTCCTGCAATTTTTTTTGCGTCGAATATTTCCCTTCTCGTTCCAATATAAATGCTTTATGAAAGCGTTCGATTATCAATTGAGTGTATGAATCGATTGTTTCTTCCATTGCATTGATTCTTTAATGGAAAAATGTGCAACAGCCACTGGTATATTAATGATCTTCAAGCACGTACGTGCTTTACCTCCTGAGAATTCTTCCGGCATATATCTTCGCACGAAAAAGATTAAGTAGGGAAAGAAAATGCTTGAAGTCAGAGTCAGAATGCTGCAAGTTAAACCACCCCATTTATATACGATATCTCTTCGTTGCGAACGATATTTTCCAGATAAATAATGTTGTATACGCTTGAACAAGTCATCTTATTCAACAAATTATGGTCATTATTTCACCACTCTATTTTACTTTTTCTCTTTCTCGTTTTTCCTCTCCATACTTCTTGACAGCAGTACGCCTGAGGTTCTCATGACTACTGCACTATTTTCCTCTCATCTCGATATAAACTTTTATGTGAACGAAAAAATCTGCTGCTATCGCACTGATCCTTTTCACCCCGGCTTTATCTACGTGCATTCTGCGTTCGAAAAACGCAAAAAATGTAACATATATACAAATTTCGAAATCTTCCGGACATAAATACTATTTTCTATTCATTCGCTGAAAAGTAAAAAATATTTTTTACATAAACACCCTAAAGATCGTGATCAGCATATACGAATGAGAATTCTAAACGCGACACAAACCTCCAGGTTTCGTCGTGGATCGATGGCAATTCTGAAGAAATAATTGTGCCGACATTTTTTTCGAAAGCACGTCAAAAAAATCTAAGATCTCATTTATTTATCACGTTATCTTCGATTTTTACATTTCTCGAAGCTAAAGTGGGTGGTGTGGATGTTGAAAAAAATAAAATTGTGTTTTTATCAGATGACAATTCTCCCGGTAATCAGAGACGAAATCAATGGTGGCAGGAGTCACGCCCTCACGAAATTCACTCGTGGCTTAGTTCGTAATCATAATATTAAATTTTCACCGACATATTATCACAGTAATTATTATCGAAACGGACGCGTTCGCGGGCGAAACGAGTGTGAATAGCCTGTAATCCATCTGATACTCGAAAGTGTAATGAGAGATTAAAAGATTATGAAAATACGTTCACAAATTTTCGAGATCCAGTCGGATAACGTACAAAAACACATTTTATTTCATGCATTAAGAATATCTATTGAAATTGAATGAGATAGAGTTTCCAAATTAACCCCGTTTGACCATGATTTTTCTTCGATCGATTCAAAGTACCAAACTACCCTTTTTTCAAGGTGGGAGATTCCAACGTACAAAGCTCGATTTATTTTTTCAATCACTCTGAAATACACACAAAGGAGATATTTAACAGCAACAATCTCACACAGTGACTGTTTTGCATGTCACGTGTCAATTCCGCACGAAACCTCATCAGGCATTCGCGTATCGATTTTATCCTCCTTCCACAAACATCCACGTGGAAAAAAAACCCAAAAAATTGAACCTGGAACGCCTCGTGTCCCCGTCAGCGGGTACGGAGCTTTCCCTGAAGACCAAAATGATATCGAGACACGCGGTCCGGGCCAGAAAAAATAAAATGAAAAGATCCTTCCTCCTGAGAGAAGCACTCTCCGGAGGCATCTCCGCGCAGCGTGAGAAGAATTTTTTTTCCTCGTGCCAATGTTACCTTGGATTTCGTGAATATGCGATTTTCTTTTGCAGACCGAGACGTCATTCTTAATTCAAAAAATCCGAAAAGAAACGTGTCGTTGAAAAATGAAGAGATACACGATTGCGATGGTAAGAACGTGTCGTAATTCAAAGGGATTTCGTGTCATCGACTTTTATCATTTTTTGTTTACTTTTTCCGTTTTCCCCAAAATAACTTCAATCAAGACTGACCACGTTTCTCGTCCGAAATTTTTCCTCATCTTCGTTTGAAATATTCTGAACGTATAGCAGAGTATACGTAGAGAAATTGCGCTCATTACCGTATATGCGATTTTTTTTTGCAGACCGAGGTGTCATTCTCTATTCAAAAAATCCGAAAAGAAACGTGTCGTTGAAAAATGACGAGATGCACGATTGCGATGATAAGAACGTGTCGTAATTCAAAGGGATTTCGTGTCATCGACTTTTATCATTTTTTGTTTACTTTTTCCGTTTTCCCCAAAATAACTTCAATCAAGACTGACCACGTTTCTCGTCCGAAATTTTTCCTCAGCTTCCTTTGAAATATTCTGAACGTACGGCGGAGTATACGTCGAGAAATTGCGCCCATTACCGTATATGGATGACAGGAGAGGATACCTATACGTTATCTTTTTGGAGTACGTGTCTTGGGGTGGGCTGATTCGGAAATAAATGCGAGCAAAGCACTACGTGAATGCCCACCAGAGTATAGATTCGTCTATACCTCTTGCAGGCAACAACAATAGTGGAAATAATAATAATAATAATGATAATTATACTCAAAATATCATATACTCAAATATCAATTATACTCAAAGTAGTGTGCTTACGTAAAACTGCGCTAGAAGCATTTCGCACTTTACAAAAAAAAGCGACTGGAATTTAAAAATTGGCTATTCGCACAAACAATAATCATTCACCATGGAAGGATTTTTTTTTTAACGAATTTCGTCACGATAGTAATTGCGATGGAAATTGGATAATACTGCAATTGCAGTTTCTAAATGATTGCTCTAATGAAACTTTTATGGCAAAACGTTCATTCGAAAATGACATTCGTCATTGGAGTTGGCAAAACTGTTTTCGCTCATTTTCTATATTTACGAAAAAATGTTTTAAATAATCAATCACCATTGCAGAAACTTTCTGAACGAATTCTGTTGCGATAATAATTTTCCATGTTCAGATATTCAGTATCCGATACATTTTATTTTCCGAGTTATAGATACAATGATTGAGAAATTTTTATAGCAAAGTATTCGTTCGAAAACTGACGTTTATTAGCGTAGTTGGTGAAACCGTTTTTCGTTATTTTTTTAACACACATACTGTACATTGATTACAAAGCTATAGATGAGTTGGGATTGAAGTTTGAAAAATCAACAATTTACCTTGATTATATCTAATTTGTTTATCAAACTATTGTAACAATCGCCGATTCCACGGTTCGCTTGTGATTGCAGCTGATGCAGGATTAGCAGCTGCTGCTGAATTGAAGCAGCCTGACGAACGCACGGAGGAAGAAAAGATGGCACTTTTAGGCAGGCCAAGACTCGGTGAAATTTCGACCGCCCAAATTCGCATCAAAGAATCCAAGGAATTCAAAAATACTGTTGATAAGCTGGTTCAACGAGCGAACGCTTCTATATTGCTGGGTAAGTTGTTATTTCTCTGCTCACGTTTCTTCATTTATCAAACGTCGTGAGGGTGAAATATGTGGGATTATTTTATTACACGTCGGGCTCAAGACCCGAAAAAGTGCCTGGAAGTGTCGAAACTAACCGAGCTAACCTTTTCCTATAAATTCTCAATTCACGCCTTGTTTGAAAACCATTCCGGAAAAGATACATTTTGACTCGTTTTGGAGAACCTTTTTTCGTTCAGAATTCTTTTATCGTTTTGATACTTTCTTTCACGAGTATGCCGTCTTTGAATCGGTATTTTTCGGCAACGTCGGACACGTAAAAAAACACAAAATGTCGGAATTCTTCCGATTTTTATTTTTCATTCGACTCACATTTTTCATATTTTTGCAAAAACGCCTGTCCGCGAAATTCACATTTAATTTCGGGTTTGCTAGAATTGTGCACGTCACTGAAAAACGAACATTTCATTTTTGCAAAAATTAATCAACATGATCGATCGAATCTCGTGTTATTTTTTCGTTTCTCAGGCACGAGCTCGTGGAAGGAGCAATTCACGGAGGCTTTGATGGTCAGTGCTGGGGACGATGATGACGCGGGTGAGGATTCTGGCTCAGGTGGACCCGGGGAAGTTAGATCATCATCTCCGTCGGTCTCCGACTATTTAATGCACGGCCTCACGATATTCTGGAAAGTTCTCTTCGCATTCGTTCCACCCACCGGTAAGCATTTGGGATTTTGTTCGCTTTCTCTTCCGTACGCTATTTTTCCTCGAATTTGCAAAGAAAATACGAATAAAAATGATAAATCGAAAAAGAGGGCTATTTAATCGAGCATCCATAACCCGATAGTGAAAAAACCAAAAAGTCTCGATATCATTTTGTATTCAAATGACAACAACTCCAAAGAGCATGGCCAGATGGCGCTCGCGAAATAAGTCAAGTATAGCTTTGAGGGTTCATGGGACAAACGTCGTGAGCCTATTTACTTTGCCTATTTTTTTTAATAAAAAAACTGTTTTTTTCATTCTTCATTCATTTTCGAACCACTTTTGGCCGAAATAAATGATGATGAGACTCGTGTGCAGAATTTTCACAATTTTTTTCCAATTCTTCGGTTGGAAATAATTCAACAGCCTCGATTAAAACGTTTTTATGTAAAAGAAAATTATTGCTGCATAGACGAATGGTATTTATCTGCCAAACATTCAATTTTATACGTAAGTGTTTTATTGAATTCACAAAGGATCGATGCCTAAGACTATAAAAAAGTATATACGTCAAAAAGGAACGAAAAAAAATGTAACGGCTGGAGGGGTAAAAAAAAAGGGACCGGAGGGAGAGAGCAAGATGCAGGAAAGGCCATTGAGCAGGGCAAACGGCTTGGAAACCGGAAAGGCATGGTCAACGTAAAAAAGGCGGTCACGCGATTTTTCAGTACCGTTCTTTTCCTTCCCAACGAAAATCCACCTTTCTCCCTCATCCTCCATTCTGTCTTTTCTCCGGAGGATAAATGGCATGAAGGTAATTACGAGATCACGGACCGCGATTAATTTTCATTCGGAATGAGGTCAAAATTTATAGCATAACGTCCATAGATATAATAACTCCACGATTGCATCGTTAACGATTCTCGGCTGAGAGTTAATCTGATGCGAAAGAAAATTCAATAGCATCCGAATGCATGTTCAACGCTCGAGGGGCGATGACGCGAATGACGAATCGCCGGAAGAGGCGTTGACGACTTTTTACTTTCATAAAGTAGCACCTTGATGTCCCTGTGAGTTTTCCATCACTGACTCACTCGTGGCATATTTATTCTTGTCATAATATTTAACTATATTATTATTCATGTTTATCCTTAGGCACATAATGAAATCTCGGAGAAAATGTCATTATCGTAACGTTTTTTGTCACTCTTATTGTCCTTACTAAAAAATCGACCCTTGGATAATAAAAATAATATAATAAAAAAAAGAGTCCAAATTTTTTACGATTCGTAAGAAAACATTTTCACCGAAAAAAAACAATTCCAACAAGCATGATATGCTGCGAATGTATTAGATCGAAAAATTTTGAAATATTAGCAATATATTGTCAAATTTATCCTGAAAACAATCAAACTTTCTGTGGCGACGTAATTCGAGGGTCCTCTCGAATCTTCAAGGGTTCTCTCGACTCTCAACTCAATAAACGCCCAGAGGTGTATTTTACCGAGGGCCTATACAGCATTTCTGTCACGCCTACGGGGATGAAGTGATGAGAAATTTGTCCTCCCTGTAACTGAGAGTATATCTGTATATTGCCTCTTATCTCACATAGATTACGTATGGTCGATGTTTAAGTGCACACATTTGGTTATGAGAGTTAGGCTCTCGATGGCTTCAACAGATCCGATGATTAACGTCGAAGCACGTACATCGAAAATTCAACAAAAGTCTCTAAAGAAATCTCATCTCGCTTATGCTGGTAAGGAGAAGATTAATTCGCGATAAAAATATAACATCGATGGACTTTGTATTTTTTTCCACAGTAAAAAAAAATGAAATTTTTGTTTTTAAAAATGTTGTCAATTGTTTCGAAATAAAGAGAACATTTAAAACATTAAAAACGAGTTTAGTAAAAAAATTCAGTAATTCATTAAACGTCTTCCGAGTATTTTGAGAATGTTTGTTTTTTGAATCGTCGGTAACTTTTAAATACCGCTATTTTTCAAAATTACCGAGCTGTACTATGATCCATCATGCCTCAGACTTTCCCAGCACTGCTAAATGAATGAAATTTTCGATCTATTTCATTATTGCTAAAATAATACCTGTCGTACATCCTCAAATTTTTAATGATTACATTTTTCATATTTGAAGCACCCAGATCTGACCGTCATGTTTCCGTTAAAAAATGTATATGTGAACGATATAGAACACTTGCCGTACTTTTGCTAATTATTATCCACTTAATGCGTCCTTAAAAGTGAGAGTAACAAATTTCAGCAAGACAGACGTAGAATATATGTACATGCACAAAGTCAGAGACAGAGACGTTTGTCTGACGTCCGTGCAAGTTTAACTCTTGCACCTGAGGTAGCATACAGGTAAAATACCGTGCAGGTGGTTCATCTGCGACGGATCTCCTCCGTCTCATGAGACCGTTAAAAGTGGATGAGACTTTAAAGGGAATTCTGCCACACTCATGCATCGTATGTACATTAGGGTGGGTAAAAAAGCCAAGTATCTTTTTTCTTCTTCATGCACTGGAAAGCTGATTCATCCGCACCTCAAAAAACACCAATTGTAATACGATCCCTTGATAACGACATGAAGAAGTCTGTCGCTTTATTTTAATTGTATTTTTATTGTATCCTATTATTGATTGTATTTTGTCGCAATTATCCTCCTCCCCCCTCCCCCATTTGGACAACGTAGGACATTTTTTTCCAAGTTTTTGAACTTTGGAATAGTTTTATAACATATGTATTTTTATAGGAAATTCGAAGCTCTACGGAAAAGATAACTTGTCTTTAGTTGAAAAAACGAATAATTTTTCGATCCATTCTTTTGGATCCATCGAAAACTGAATAGTATTTCGGTCCGAAAATGCAATAATACGAATTTTATCGATCAATTACTATTTTCCCATTGAAATATCGAGTTTTCGAAAAAAAAGTCTGTGGGTTTTGTAATCAGCCGGAGATTTCCGATCGGATAAGCTCCTAAAAGAATGAAAATTTGAAATATATATAAAATTTGAAATAATCGGCGCTGAAGCTCGATGTTGGTATGAAGGGTTCGTATCTGAATCGGTGCCTCCTGGTGTGCCAAGCGATCAATTTGTCAGTTTATCAAGAAGAAGAGAAAATAGTCGTGCTTTTCACCCACCCTAATATGCTAGAAAACGAATAGAGGCAACCCCTCATGATTCAACGTGTAAAATGATTTCGGTTAGAATACGTTACGTTCACCAACGTTTTTCCCAACTTTATATAATAATACGAACATGCACTCGAGGATATTACGCCAAAATGCAGGAATTTTCCGAGACCTCTGGGATTTTCGGCGTCCATTGTATGCACTCGAAAGGCTTCCAGACTGTTTTCCACCCAACGCCGCTGAATTACGTGCTGCTGAGGATTATGTACCATCACCTCTCTTCCAGTATAACTCTACGTCCTTCTCTCATAATATCTCAACCGGAAACCTCAGCGAGGGGGTTTGTCATACATATGGAACCTGAGTTTACGCTGGAGGGGAGAAAAATTCTTTTTTCTCGTTTCTCATGAATGTAGAACAGGAGATGAACACACACGTAAATAAAATGATTGCCTCTCTTTCAATCCAAGCAAACCGATCGCGATTCTTCCGGCGTTCCGTCTCGCGTCACGATTGACAGCGATAAATCCTTCGTGGCTTACCGGATGTGATTGCGCGTGAATTATCATTTCTATCGCGGCGTCCCTCTTTGTATGGACCAGCGTAGAACCTCGTACGAGGCTTGCATATCAACAATGAGCCAATGATTCGCCAGCCTCTTCCTCAACTTTGATCAAACTTTTTCAAAAGTTTGTTACACCTTGCCTCGAATATTCGAGGGTGAAATATAATTGACTCTTGTATCCACCGACGATATGTATTTTTTTCGAATATATACATCAAAATTATATTAATATATAAGGAATATAATTTTACCATCACAATTCGCGTTGAATTAAAAATAATACAATTCGTAAATTATTCCTATTTTTTACTAAAGACAAATCGATAAAAGATTGTTATTTGCTTTAGAAAAAAGTGTAATTTAATGTGCTTTAAGCATTTATGCATTGGATATTCTGTACCTTTGTATCGACAATTTTTTATCCATTCATATAAGATATATTCTTCAGTAGCACTACTTTTACTATTAGAATTCACGTTAAATCAAATATAAAACAATTTGCAAGTTGTTCGAGACATATTCGCTGGTAACTGCAGGAAACGTGATTAATTTTTCTAAATTGTCACATATAACTATAAAGTTTTCAACTTTACAGAAGAAAATTATACATAAAAGTTCATGTTTTAATGAAAAACAAGATATTTTTTATTTTTGAATATTTATTTATCAAGTGAACTATGCAATTCGACGTATCGGCATAAAATTCGAATAATCCAGGGGTCCGGATTGAAGCTTTTTGTAAACTGTAAACTGTACAGGGGTTAATAAAAATACAGTGAATCGCATTTTGTATGCATTTATCTATATTTGCAGAATAAAATTGATGCATTCGATTACTTTCTCCACGAACATAGTATAAATCCACGCATCTGTCAGGATTACCTACTGCCAATGGTACAAACTCATTGATGAGCTACATTTGAATAATTCCATATTCAGTTTATAATCACCACGTGATTTACAACCACTTTGAACAGTATACAATCACCGGATGATTGACGCATGGACGTTAACAGAAATAATACCGATGAGAAAAACATTAAACACAAATGCTTTTCAAAAATCGACAAGGATACCGAAATATCTTCATTTTTAAGTACCAAACTTGTATTCCCTAAAATTCACAGACTTTTTTTGTGACAAAAAACACGTACTATACGGTCTTCGACTTTGTGTTGCACTAAAAAGTATGTAATATGTTGTTCTGATGTAATTAACGAATTTAACTGTTCACATTTATCAGATAAAATAACGAGAAACTTATTTCATTCGAGCGATGCAAACGTCTCGATAAAAAGGTCCGATTCTCCCTTTCACGGGCTCTCGCTTTTTTATTAGCTCGAATAAATCTTCCTTTTTTAATTCTCTTTCGCGTCTACGATCCTGTCGATTTATTGCTCGATCAAATATGGTAGCAAGTGTTGGGGTTGAGAAAAAAAATGTCGACCGACGTTAATTCGTCTTTTTTCCACTTCGAATCTCTTATCCTCGCCATTGTACACGTGTGCACCTTTTCCCATATCTTTTTTCAATGGGCAAAAAAATACATTCTGATGGTACTGCAAAATGATTGGATCTTGACTAACGCTAGAATTTTTTCTTCTCTTCTCCTTTCCATCTGATATTACCATGCACAGCCTCGTACTCATTCCTCCGTGAAGAGAAACGAACGTTCTTCATCTCCATGCAAGCTTTCAGATGGCCTCATCCCTGTAACGCTAGGATAAAAGTGGCGAACGAATATTCTTGCTGAACTAAGCAACAGCGAGCGAGCGCGATTTCATTATTTTTACCCAGTCGCTCGCATAAAACTCGTGATGGTTCCATGCATTTTCAGAAGAATATGCAACGTTATGCCGTGATGAAAATACATACGTACTTGGCAAAAAATTATTTACATACGATCTCTTTTGCTTCCATGTATCAAAGTGAATTGTTCATTTTTTTAAGACACCTGAATCTTAAAAAAAAAAACTAGCGTCATTATGGAATTTTTTTCATTTTGAAGAAATGATCAAACCTGACAAATTATTCGGAATCTTTCTTTATAAAATGATTTTAAGAATTACGAATTACATTCCGAAATGCCAGAATTAAAAAAAAATCTCCCATGGGTCTCCCATGATCAAAGGTAATTTTGATTCGCAAACACACAGATTACATCAGATGATTCCAGGATTAATTTTGTTCACCACGAAACGACACGTTTCGAGAGATACAAGTTGGTTTTACGATGACAAAATTGTACGCTCGTCAGTTCTGAGTGGTTCCACAAAGTACAATTTCATCCCTTAATTTCTTTCGCACCTCTTCACTCAAAATTTATTATTCCTTACAGGACCAAATCGTGCACTGTCAAATAACTTGTTGCATATTTGAAAACGTCCCATTCGAATGTTATCTATACGATGATTTCGCAAGTGTGTGCTAAATGGGAATAACCATTGCGGGCATTTATTTTGAGGGTTTATTTGCCCATAAATAAAACAATGGTTCGTCAAATTGATGTTTATACACCTCTATAGTAAATAGCTATTTATTATGTCCATTATAATTGCACGACAATGGTGGAGCTGCAGCATTGTCCCTACAGCGGAAACCATCAAGGAAAACAGTAGTTGTACGTGTCGTACTGGCATTATCCCCGTGCTGATAGATGCTGGTGGCGACATTTGTGAATAGAGCTGCGTGTAAAATCTATTTTACGATTAATACAAGGTCCCTGTGGGTACCGAGGGTTCAAGGGAAACGTGCAGCATGACACACGTGCATCTCCCAACGGAAACGCGATGTGGCCAACCAAAAACATGACACAATGGTTATTACACATTTTTGAAATTTTTATTCTTGAACGGAGAACATGAAGAAAGAAATAGGAGATAAATTTTGAACGATATCTTTTTTTCTGTTTTTTTTTACGAAAAACAGGGACTAAAAAAATTCGGTGAGACAAGAAACAACGGACAATGGTCGAAAGTGCAAAAGTATTCCCATTTGTCTTACGAAATGGCTGAGTTAGCAATTCAACTTGTGAAATCCTGCACCGTTGAGCGAAAGACACTCTGAAAATTTTCATGAATTAATTGAGAGTGACGTAATAATAGTCGCTTTTTTAATTGGCATGGAACATATCGGCGAATAATTTTTTTTTAGAAATTAGTCCGACAACAAATTTATATCCTAAATTCATAGGAAATTCATTAATCGAAAAAATGATTCTGTCAAAAATCAATAAATTTCGGTAAAATCTGTAAATTTACGAATTATTCATAATTCTGCTATATACCAAAATTTCTCATAGCTCAGAAGAAATTTCTATTTCATCCAACGCCTTTGTTTACACAGTTTTTGAAATGTTTAAATGATCAAAATATCAAAGCGATGAAAAATTTTGGAGTACATTCATAAGTATTCCGAGAAATGAATAATTTTTTTTTTAATGATTGAATTTTTTCAATGATTCGTTCATAACTTTTCGGCGTTATTATCATTGAAAATCAATGTCATTGTTACCTTTCGTACATGACGGGTGTTTTTCAGATTTTTAAACGCTCGCTAAGTACGCGAAATTAGCATTCTATTTCGATCTCATTGGGAATGTGAATCTAAATTATCCTCGAATAAAATTTGAAGGGAATCTTCTCCTTCCTCAATGAAGAATCCACGTGAACGACTGTAGAACTACATTAAAATTTGAATTACACCATACGTGCATTTATGAATGCGGAATTCACCCGATGAAGACGATCAAGGAAGTTATTAATGCAGAGAGTTTTCGAGTTTGTCGTGAGCACAATGTGTATCGATGTTACATATGAATGCGATGCTAACATCCATGGAGCCATGTCTATGCGTTGGTGTGCAGGCAGAGGCAGAGCATTTTAACCTGAAATTTCTCGACTGACAAGACACGAGAGTACACGTGAGTGAATTCCAGCAAAGTCGCTTGCACTCTGCTACTCTGAATACTGAGCGTGTTCCTTACTCTGCACAACAGTATATAGGCTGTCCAGAAACTTGATGACAATAAATTTAAAGCAAGATAAAAAGTGAAATTCCGACTCGAAATGTATTTTAGTATTTTTTTGTACGACCCAAGCCTAGTGAGTTATTAATTGTCAAAGTTTGAGCCAATCGGACGCGCTTCCTCCCTCCTCCAGCGGATGTCGCGCAATCGCAGGCTATTGGTCCAGCTACATCAATTGATAAATCAACAAGGACTTGTCGGATCAAAAAAGGCTTGAAATCTTTTCTACTCGATATTTCAATGTGGTATTTAATTACCAGCATCCATTTTTCAGACATCCTGTACACACTAGTACGTAGAAAATTTGGACAGCACTGCATCTTTTATTTTCAAGCGCAGTTCACCCCTACGCTTTTAAAAATATTGCGAGCGGAAGAACTCTTTTCATTTATGACACATCTGACTCCGCTCCCAGAACAAAACACGAGATTTTCTGTTGAAAACCAAAAAAAATACATCTTTCTGAGAAAGGATTGAAATCGGAAATTCATTTCGGAAGAGAAATAATTAGAAGAATGAATAAAGGAAGAAGCTGGCCTTCAATATTTAACGTGTATTATCAAGAAAATAATTAATTTATTAATCATGCCGAGTGCTTTTCGCTCCTCCCCTTCTCTTTCTCCGAGCTTCTTAGCGTTAATTGCTATTCGAGCCTCCTGTTAAATACTGTCTCCAGACTGTCAAATGCATCGACCCACTTTTATCTTAGAAACTTTCATAATTACGCCATGAGATAGGAAGTAAATAAAAATAAATTAAGTATCAGCGGATTTTTGAGACAGTTTACATGAAAGCTGAGAACATGAATGTGCGAAAAGTGTTAGCTTTAGGTACCGACGAGAAGACGAGTACAAGTACGAAAAAAACCAGTGTAAACTTGCCAATGTACGCAGTACTGCCTCTCGTACATGTTTCATCGCCGAACCATCTCGGCTTGAAAACGAGATAGGAGGAGTAAGGCCGCACTAAGGAACGTTCCTTCTGTACGATCACTCCGCCACAGTTGTTCGAGTAGAACAGTGAAATAGCGAACACAATGAATCTACTGTTATACGAATACAGGTGAAAATAAAATCGGTACCCAAGGGCTTTCCATTCGCCGGAAAATTTCACGATGTAAAAGATTGGAGGGCGTTCGTTTTACATTGTTTAAGATGTTTTTTTTTCTAGACGATAATATTTTGGGATGTTTATTCAAAGATAGTGATTGAAAAAAAAATAATTGCAGTATTATGAAAATGACGAATAACAATAATAGTAATAATGTACCTTGTGTTTATCAGTAATTGTAAAATATTTCACGAATTTATAAGGAGCAGCAACGTGGAAGTGTCTGAACGTTACTGTCACTTACTACTCAACTGCAGTAGTAAACTCTTCGACCGGTCAGACAACCCTTGTTCTTTTTTTTCGCTGGAAGCTTGAGAAAAACTTTCTCACGTCTTTGAATTTATAACAAAAGTTAAGCAGTTATTGATAAGCATGGTACGCAAAGTTTTTGTGAAACCCGGTTTTTTTTTACGTATATCATATGGTTTTTCATACGTTTTCACTGCGGGATACGGAATAAAAGCTCTCATCGATATCCGCCTCGAAATCGAGTCTAGCAGCCTCCTCCAGAGGCTCAATTCTCTGAGGGAATTTTTTGAACACTCCGTCCTGTTTTTCGCGCTGAGATTGACGTACAGGAGATAATGGAACAAAAGAGATCAAAATAAACAAAAATATGTATCACAAAACGATGAAAGCTATGGAAGATGAAGGAAAACGTTATCGATTGTCATTATACGAGTGATGATGATTCGATATTCAATAACGTTGTCTAAAAACGAAAGAAAAACATTGTATAGACTATAAAGGCAAAAAAATATAGAAATAAAAGGCTTCGCGTGATAATTCGAATACTCTAGAGTTTTTTCGAAACACTGTCCATGCTTCGAAACTCAATTTTTTCAAATTTCTCCAAGACCGTATAAACGAAATCACTCGTTATATGAATCGAAAATGTTTCACAAATAATGATAAACCTCTGTATGGCGAAATTGCGTTTTTTAAATAATTTTTTTAAAAATACGATTTGAAATTGGGAAAATACAAAATGACAATCGACGTTTTGTCTGCCTCCGATGTAAACGTGCTGGAATTTCATTTTAACGAGATTCGAAACGCAAAAGTTATGGTCATTGTGTTTCTCTCTAACCGTCAAATCAATGGTGAATGCCACGCATCGTTCGAACTCTGGAATTTCATTCGCTTAAAGGGCAAAACCAGCCGTGACACATGACCCAGGCGCGGTCTGATTCGGGCTGATGGCGAATGGAACGAGGATGAATAGCGAGAATGCGGGAAGGCTATATTCGTGTCCCCTCAAGGTGTCATACGGCGCACACGTGGCTAATTGTTGTACACACAGGCAATGTAAACTTGACGTTAAAGAGGGACGAGCTTTGGGGCTTTAGCCCCACAGCGTGTCACGTGTTGATTTTTATAAATTAGGATACACCCCTGCATGTTTACAAAGAAATCCGTGTCATTATTTACAATGAACGCCTGTTCAAACAAATCTTAAATTTAATAAAAAATAGACTGGGTCGTTGACCTTGTCCCTCGAGCTTTCCTCACGGTTTCACGAGTGTTATTTGCTTAAGGACGTGTCAGGCATTATTATTCCAACAGCAAGCAGCAATAACAATAACGAGAACGATAAAATGAGAATTTTAACAACTTGCAAATTTTGAACAATAACAATATTACAAAATTATCAACATATTGTTTGAAATTTTCCAAATATCCATAAAAGTCCTTTGCTTGCCGTGTGAAATTCATCCGTTTCTTTGATTGAAAATGGTTGAAATTTTTTCAGAAGATTTTCGGTGTTAACGATTTTTTATTTAAAAAGTTATGAAAAATCGAGAGTTTTTCATCACTCGGATTTGCTTACTCGCTCGTTTGTTCATCATTTCGCCTACTCAGACGCAAAACAGCTTGAGAAAATGGAATTGAAAAACATGAAAAAAATGTTGGTGAAGAAATTTGGATTGTGAAACTCACAATCCAAACGATGAAAAGTACAATTTGTTGCAACGAAATGAAGCCTCGAGCAAGTTGTCGTGGAAAAAACAACATTAATTTGAAAGATAAATCATGATCATCGTATTTATTAATTAAATTGGAAAATATCGAGAAATTTTATGATTTCATAAACCGCATCAATGCTGGCTTTACCCACTGTAGGTATAGCTATTAATTAATTTAATTGCCAAAGATGCATGCACCATTGTAAAACTAATTGCAGTCGTGGGCGAAACAATGGCTATGATAATCCTGGCGTAATATTAATCATAATAATAACACATGACAAAACCGCTGAAGGTTTCGACGACAGGATTATTAGTACCGTGCGATGTTAACCCGCTTTGTATCAACCAACGCTGCATTTCAAGCTCCGCTGAGAATAAGCATCGCTCGTACTAACGAAGATCCATTTTCTTCGAAGGATTAAGCGTGTTAGAGATTAAGATGAATACCGTCGCTAAATATTCCTTTGTACGATTCTCGTACAACCATTTAATGAAGAAAATCCTATTAATTTCTCGGGTCGAAGGAATCCGCCTAGTCTCTTGAATAGAATCAACGTACTACGTTAATATTTATTTCCATTGCCACTTTTTTGTTTGTTTCGCCTCGCTTTCTCATTCCGAAAGACCATGAAATTCAAGACTTATCATTTCTATTCAAGACTTATCATTTCTATTCTTCTCATCTGCGTGCATATTCACCACTGTCACAGATGAGCATTAAAAACTGGAAACTTTTTTTCGTAATTTTTGCTGGTTAACAATAAATTATTTAATAATTTAGAAAAAAATAACCCAAAGTCGCATATAATCATTGAGTGTGATAGATCGGGGATAAGAAAAACGACGGAAACGCTGATCAATGGTTTTCTACGATTTTTTTTCGATAAAATTGAATTTATCTGGTATATATCAGTAGAGTCGATTGCCAGTTTTCCCTCGAAGTTTTTCTGCGGGAGATTTCCGGAGGCTTCATTCGGTAACGATGAATCATCCTACGACTTATACGTAATTATTCTCAAAAGTATATATAGCCTGAAATAGAAAAAAAAATAGGAAAACGCCTGGCTCGTGTCTCCCAGAGAACCGTATAATTACGCTGTCAACGAACGAAGATGGGGAACTTGGTTGCTAAGATACGGCACCCTTCCGATGACACAGGATCGTTGCCCACCATTGGACAACGGTTTCCTTGTTTTTCCTTTCTCACAGGGGCAACTTGGCTTCCTCGGGAAAATATACTCCTCGCCTCCGCAGCTAATGCACTTTTGCTATACGTCAAAACATCGGACAATAAATAGACCCAAAGTGTCGAATAATGCACCAAAGTCCCGATAATAATCATCCCTTTTGCAAGCATTCGACACGAGCACTTGCAAAAAATCGACATAATCTCACAAATTTGATCGGAATAATCGCCGAATATGGAAGAATTCAAGTCTTTTCAGCCACGAAGTAAAATTATAAACGCTGTGCGACGAATTTTCAAGGCTCGACGACGCTTTTGGGAAACTTGCCCTTGCGAATTTGTCGTGTGTCTTCGAATAGTCTAGTCCCCCGATGCTGATCTCATAAAACAGATTGACGATTGAAAGGAAAGGTCTGGCAATACCGTAGGAAGTCTATATGTGGCGAACCAGAGTCCACAACGGAGATGGCATCTGTGTGTGGTCCACGTGCAGCAGCCGATGTGTGTTACCTCGCCTATATTGAGGCTATAATTTCTCGAGAACGTTAACTGTCTCGTGAGATCGCTCGCACGAAGTAGGTCACACGTTTTGCGGATAAAACTGGCCGGATCCGTTCGCGGTGACAGATATCTAATCGTCCGAGCATATCTTCGTTCGCAATTTTCCATTTATCACGAACGCAACCGAGTTTGTTGATGCAGCTTCCAAAGGAAAACACGGATGGGTAGACGTGTAACACGGAACTTTCAAATATAATATTGATTCTGCAAGAAACTTTCGTCATTATTTTCTTCTTTTTTCGTAAAATACCCGCTGTCGGTATCGTAAAACTTTCGGCGTACTTATCGTGGTCAATTTGTTCATCTTGCGGTCGGATGTTGGGCCAAATGTTTCGGCACGTGTTTTCGTCACTTTCCCCGTGCCCTCGTGCAAATCCGATTCAGTAGGGGGACGTGTGAGACACCTAAAGACTCGCATGAGGAGGGTGGCAGAACAAAGGAGACAGAAAGAAATAAGGGTCGTCAAAATCCGCAAGGATATATAGGCAGGAACAAAAATCACTGGAGTGAACTGGACTTTAACAAATCAGAGGGAATGCGTTGTTTGATCGCCCTCGAGAGTTGTGTCATGATTTCACTCTGAGAGGTTAATAATTGCTGGAGCATAAATTCAATTATGTCCTTTACGGACTCAAAAGAATATCCGCTTTTGAACGTACGAGAGTAGTTGGTGAAATAACATCAAAGAAATAGCGAGGGAAATAGCGAGGGGAGGGGGGAATTGGAGGAGGATAAACTGCGGATATTGGCAAGCGTGACGTTGAACCGATGGCTTTATTCATCTCCCAGAGAACTTCCTGCCGGTATGAGCTTCCACACTATCGCCTAAAGCTACTGAGCTAAGCTGCTACAGCAATGGCGCCGTTACGCTGCATTAACAATAATAAATGTATCAATTTTTATACACAAGATTCGGCAAAGTTCGAGTAAATATTAAAGGATTTGTGGGAAAAGAGAGAAATCCTCAAGCACTTGTATCTATCTGAGCGAACAATTTTTTCGTCCACTTTTTTCCTCCATCGGCTTAAATTAAAAATAATCTCAAGTGCTTCGAAATGCTATGGAAATATGAAGAAAAAAAAGATGCCGAGCAGGGTAATTTTGAACAATTAAAACTAAATTTTGCGAAAATGTTTGCAATTTCTTCTGAAACCACTTTTGTTAATCACTTTTTAATATTGTTTTTGTTTCAATATAAATTTAATCTGCATCTCACGGAAGATTGATTTTTTTCAGACTTTCGTAGCATCGCCAAGGACCTGAGGATTAATATCCTACGTTTTTTTTATCATTATTACGACAATACCTGCGATACATAGGCAATTGTGCGGGATATTCCATTATTCTCCGACTTTCCGAACTTGAAATACCGTTCTGTTCTATCGTTGCTGGAATAATGCCTGCCGTAAACTCTCAATTCTGCCAAATTTTGTATTATTTTCCAACTCAAAGTGCTTGAAATTTGCCACGAATATCAGTGGAACACACGTGAGAGAGTTTTACAGAGGGTTGGTGCTTTTTTTTGTTTTTTCAGCATTCATTTCGTTCAGTCACTTGCGTTACTGTCGTTATATACCTTGATCCTGTCAATTATGTCACCGCTGGAGGGTACGAGTCATTACCCATTCCTAGGGGTGCGTGTTTATTGCAGGTCCCAATCTATCGCAGTCGCTGCAATTTCGATCGAGTGGTTACCCAGATGAGCACTCCGACGTTGTATAGGATGATTCGCGCTATTTCGCTCAGAGTACAGGGGAGGTAGTGGAGGAAGACAGCAATTACAGAAAACAGGGTGCACAACGAAAAAGTGACAGCGAGCGAGAGCCAAAGGGCAGCCTTCTATTATCGGATTACAGAGAGGTCCTTTGACCCAGCATGTATACCTGCTATAATCGTTCACTGCGAGTGTTCTTGGTTAACGAAGCGTTCATCGTTCTGTCACCTCGGCACCGTACTTCCGCTTTGCTCGGGAGCATCAACGCGTCCGTTCTACCTAAATGAAATACGCGCCATTGCGGTGTATCACAGACCGTATGAAGACGGTTTGTGCATAAAACGTTGGACGCGCATCATCGGAATGATGCAAAAAAAAATTCACACATTTTTGCTTTCAACTTATCGATTCAAGAAATTTACTTCGTTTTAGGCCTACTCGCATGCGATATTGGATTTTTTTTGCACGAAGAACTGAAAGACATTACATTTTCATTGTCCTTTGAGAAACAAGGACATTTATATCGTTTTATCCCTGGCGTAGAGAACGTAAGATTGTTTTCGGGATTATCGGTGTAGTTTTTTCCCGATTCGGTTTTGAGGTAATTTCGTTGGATATCTTGCACTTTACTTCAATTGACGCATGGTGTGAATGTATCCTTGCTAACTCTCTTCAGAGGAAAATTGTGCCGACCGAAACAAAATAACGTACAGGTTGAGGGTATTATCCGAAATGGAACACAGCCAAATGGACCATCTGTTCTGAATCATTCCGTGTACAGCTGTATGTTGCCCAGAGACGTAATTAAAGGAAAGAGGCCATTACGAAGAGCTACACATATCGCGGCTAGGAGGGCAGTTGGTAACCGCGTTTCGACAGCCACTAGGCCGCGCAACCGTTCGTTACGAGCCAGCACCCATAAACGCTCAAGCTATCTTTAATTCCAACAGTTGGTGGATAGTTTTAAGTGTCTTTGTACCATCGTGTATAGCAGAGTTCTTACGGATACCGTCGACCAAGCACGAAGCTAAACTTCGAAGAGAAAATTCACGTCCTAGTTTGTCAGGCTTTTCCGAAAGTGGCGGCCAAACTGGCGTTCGCTGAAGCAACTTTTAGCGCGGTTTTTATTCAAGATTCATCTTGATTAATCCAACTGGCAACTTCGATGGACTCAAGTCAGTGGTTGGCTGTCTTTTCCCGGGGTCTTTGAAAAAAAAAAGTCAAAAAACGTCAGAGTAAATCCATCGTCGTGACGAGGTCAACCGTATGTTCCGCTGATGACACGACCTTCAAATATATACCGCTGGTTTTGAAAAGTGACATTTGAATTCCAGAAAGTCTTATCCTTCCAAATGCTCCCATCCAAAGATTTCTCCGATTTTCACAGCTGTCGTAATTCACCGTTTGAAAGGGTCCATAACTGCAGAGAAAAAATCATCAACGGTCGGGATTAAAAGAACATTATCACGTTGACATTTCTGGCAATTTTAACTTTAATGTCGCATCTGCAGCTACGATAGCTCCAGAACATACAGATGATTTATGCGACCGTAAAATTTTGATGAAGGGATGAACGTATAGCCTTCGGAAGCTCGCAGCATCGCAGATGCGGGCAAAGCTGCGCCAAGCTCCAGAGGTGTGCGGCAACGTGTGTCGAACACTGAGCCGCGGAAACGAGAGGTGTACGCGTGCTTGGAATTCAAAATGGTGCAATCCCGTGGAATACCGCGGTGAAAAGCGAAACGCATCGCATTGTCCCAATGGGAATATTACACCACGTTGAGAAAGGATGGAGGATGAAGAATGATGCAGGGATGAGATATACATCCGCAAACAAAAGCTGCTTCCATTTGCAAATCCCGATACGCCTGGCACACACATAACTAACGGACACCTACATACACGCAGGCCATCGAAAAAAATAGCCCGTGCGGTTGATCATCGGACATCAATTTTTCGGCAATTTTCAAACTGATCGTCTCTCCAGAAAAAAATAATTTGTACCATGGAAAATAATTTGTACATTGGGAAAATCTTTGGGAAAAAACCCTTGGTTTCTAGGTCGATGTAACCTTGAACGAGTCAAGGTAACGACGCTGACAGACATGTCGAGTGGTCGAGAAAAAAAAAAGTATTCAGATGCCAAAAGCACCGAGAGCTACAGCTGTTCAAGGGCACGAAACATTTTCCCGCGTGAACGTACATCCCGGGCTGGCCAACAAAAGCTCGCATTTTCATTGTTGCTTTCAAGTACGTTTACTCGTACCGATAAAACGCGCACAAGCATTTTCTAGATATTACTTTTCGCTCGGTTCCTTTTCATTTCCAGAACAAAGTAAAAGGAAAAACTGTGGCGTTGAAGGTCTCGCAAGAATTGCTGTAATCGCGGCCTACGTTAGCTGCATATACGTACAATGTCTATACATATGTATGTACATTATACATATATAAATATAACGATAATTCCGACAAACGATGACAAGCAGAGTAGAGCTTTATTTACGTTTTTGTGCTCCACAAAATCCCTCCGCTCCTTCTTCATTTTCATTCTGTCTCGCGGCAAAGCTTTCACCAAGAGAGATCTCGAAACTTTTTTACCGCTGCTTTTATGCCGTCTGACCTCGAACTTTTCCCACCGCACGATGGCAGTGTGTCACGAGTTGTCGGAGCGCAATGGATGAAGGAGGTAAAAAAATACACGTGAAAAATTCTGCAAACCTCAAAACGACTCTGTGGTATTTGTTTGGTTGCTCGATTAAAGCACTCGGCGCAAAGTGCCATCCAAAAGCTGCGCTGCCAAGTCGCTCTTCGAGCACTTTCGTTCACCGAGCTACGGGGGCATGCCGAATGAAAAGTTGAAGATTTCCGAGGCTCGTAGGAGAAGAGAACTCGACAGAGATGTGAATGGGAAGAAAGGGAGGATGAAAAAAAGGCCAAGTTCGTTGGATAATGTGGGAGAGATGGGAAAGTCGTGGATTAATTAAGCTTCGAAATGGAGGTTGGAGAACGCAATTATTCACAAAAAAACCGCGTATGAAGCGGTCTAGTTTGTACGAGAAATGCTGACGAACGAACCGCTAGCCGCGGACTCTTCTCTAAGAGTGTCATCGTGTTCATTTTTTTTTCACTCTCGTTTTACTTGCCATTTAATTGTCTCTCTCCCTCTTTCTCTCTCTCTCTGTGCCTTGTACTCTCATTGATTCGTCCAACCTGTTGATGACTCGTCATCTAATGATCCTATTCTCATCAATTAGGAGATATGTGCGCACGCACGGGCAAGCTACAGCCTCGTTCATTTCGATTGAGACACCATGGCATCTCCGAAACTTTTGAATCCAGCAAAAAACGTTTTGATGAAAAGTTTTTAATCATTTCGCAGGGAAAGCGTTATTCGAAGGTCATTTCGAGGTCTGAATATAAACGGTTATCATTTTTAACGTAGAATACAAATCAGCAATAAAAAATTATGGCTCCCATTTGCTTATAATGCTTTGTCTTCCCCTTTCAATGATGGAACTTTTATTCGAGAGGTTTTTTCGGAATTCTAAATTTCGAAAAGGAATGAGAGGTTTCAATGATTCAAATGGACCACACACTGTATAAGAAAATGAAGAAAAAACGAACTTTTTCTTTCTTTTGCAGACATCGCAGGTGGTTACTTCTGCTTTGTCGTCAGTATCTGCGGTATTGGAGTAGTCACCGCGGTCATCGGTGACATCGCATCGTATTTCGGATGCACACTAGGCATCAAGGATTCCGTAACTGCAGTTGCATTCGTCGCCCTCGGAACGAGCATTCCTGGTACGTTTTTAGTAATAAGCTTCAAAATGTTATTTCAACGTTCCAAAATAATGTTTGCATTGAAAAAAAAAAAAACGATTCCGAATGCAACTTATATGCATCAGAAGAAATTAACGAAAGTGTGTTAATAAAAAATGGCGAAAAAATTCCAATAAAATAGCTTATCATTTTTTTTAATCAATACATTTTTCATAGTAATAAAAAATGTTAACGACCATCGTGCGGCCGAATCGCTCTTAATGATTTGATCACACGTGGAACGAATTTTCAAATTCAAACCATAATATTCAAAATATTTCGAATGTACTAAAACCTGGCCTGTAACGTATACGTTTGTGCAAATTTCTTGTGGTCCCCCACGAAGTATTTCAAAACGTTCATGATAAAATACGATATTTCACGTCATCCACACTCAGACTTTTAAATCTGTATTGCTGATGCATTCCATTCGACGGCTCAAAGTGGTGAGAAAAATTCATTTTTTTCCTCCTCTTACGAGATCAGATGGTGGAAAATCTTCCACTCTCTTGTTCCATGAAAACTTCTACTGCACATTTTCTAGAGAGATCCCATGAATTCCCATACCATTATTCCGGCATAGAAATTGCGGGAACGTACAGTTTACGAAGTATCATAAATTTCAAATCGTCATTCACATCACACCCTCGAAAGTTGAATCTACTTCGGAAGTAATTTTCGTTATATAGCGTACATGTATGTGTGAATGGGGCATTCCACGTCAAATCCCGCCAGTCTCGAAATTTTAATTTGCCCATCATTCTTTTGTTCTATTCTGCCCATTGAACATTTCTCTCATTGCTTATAAACAATTAAATGAAAATGATGTTTATTAAATCCTTCAAAATTGGAAGAAAAATAGAAAAAATCAGAGCCTCTTATACGAAACTTGCATAGAATTTGCGCAATAAACACTACTTTCGCCTGTAAATTTTTTAAATAAATTAAAACAACTATATTTCTAAAAAAAATGAACAAATCATAATGAAAAATGCACGAGAACATCTTAACAATTACATTTTTCGAAGAGTGCAAAAAAAATGCAATATTTTCGAAAAAAGAAGCGGATATTCGTCGATTTTTTTCTCAAAATTATTTCGATTGGTGGAACACGCCAAAAAAAAATGCGTGCAAATAAAAAAATCAAAGTTCCGGGTTTGGCATGGAATACCCCATACATACACATATTTTACACGAGCCATGGGTAGATAATGAGACCCCTGCGAGATTAACAAGCAGCATTGTTGTACCACGTAGCAGTATCGGTTTCCCGTACAGATTTCCATTATATAATCGTCAAAATTGCTCGAGACAAGTTAGCGAAACTGTACGAAGCGTGATCCAATTATTTATCGGCTGATCGGGAAATCGATCTCCATGATAGACGCTAATTGCGACGCGTTCTTGCGTAACGCAGTCTCATCTTTCATTGTGCCGAATACCGCATGGCGCATCGGACAATTATGCCCGATGGAATTCGTCGAAGAGTTTCTGCAGAGTGTCCTTGATTCACGTAATTATCGGTCAACGCGATACATACCCACATTTAAATGCATAATCGATCTATAAGCCGTACATTTTTTTTTCCAATGAATCTGTAATACAATAAAAGAAAATTACTCAAGGATGGAATAGTTTCAAAAACGATAGAATTGATTATTTTTAATTTTTCATATTTTTTCACATGCTGAATCCATTTTTTAGCCAATCCACGCGGTGAAAATCGCGATCGAATAAATGAGATCAAAGACACCCCAAAAAACTTTTGACCCGCGTATCGTCTTATGTTAATTGAGTAGGAATTAAGGAGGTTCACATGGTGACCGGAAGCTCAACTTCGTCTTGCCAATTTTGTCCCAACATTCTTTTTCAAGTTTCAAACTAATGATTCGGAGCATGCCCAAATGAAAAAAAGTGAACTTGTGAAATAACGAACAGCCCATCGTATAGGTGCAAAAAGTCTTGAAGCCATAGCCGAAATTCTTGTCATGAAAATCGAGTTTTCAGACATAAAACCTCAATATTTGTGTGGATATGTATGCACCACGTATACATTCAAACCACAGAACTTCCATAGCCGATAAAGCTTGCATATCGCTACATGGGGACATTGAATTTCACGTGACGAGAACAAATTCGATATATTCACATCGAAGGGGTTGGTGAGTCTGAGAGTCAGCTATGGCTGTAGATACTATGTATACTGTATATAATCTTCGACCGCATAAAGGGAACTCAAAATAAAATTGCTTGTCGAACAACCAGCAAGAGGCAAAGAGCTTTTACAGCCTCCGAAAAAATATATATAAATATGTATCTGCTGTTCACTGTGTGCCTCAAACTCTTCGAGATTTCGTTATACGATCGTGCATTCAATCACACGTACATACACGCACACACGCACACACACACATGACGTATGCATATGTGTGTTTTGTAAATGCATATATGAGGCTAAACATCGTTTCCACTTCCGTTATCCTTTCACTGCTGGCGTAACAAAAATATACCGGAGGTAAAAAGGATATCCTTCTCTTGCCTTCTTCACGTATAACAAAGTTCGTTTTATCTCGTGTTTAATGTTCTTGCAAACTCGCAAAAAATGTTAGCAAGAGACGTACCAGTCTTTGCACAGTCTCTCATTTTTGAACAAATTCGCAACCGCAAATTCTCCATTTTACTTTGAACAATTGGAATTACACGGAGATATCTACTTCAGTTGCGGCGCCTTCGAATAGTACTCGAAAACATTTTTCACGATAATTCAGCTGAAAATCGATATTGAGTACATCCAACGCACAAAGAAGAACCGAGGGTGAGAAAAACTGTAAATTCAATGTTTGGTCGAGCTGTTTTTTCATCATCAGTTATCTGGCAATCTGTTAATAAGTGACTACTTCAAATTTTTTATATGAATTGAAACATGCTGGTTCGTGCAATTCAATTGATTTGCGAAATATATTTTTCAGACTGTCATTTTGCTTCCATTCTTTTTACGGAACGACTCGCTAAAGTATGCAAATGATTTATATGTCGGAGAACGAGATGTCGATGTTTAGTCGAGCTGTTTTTTCATCATCAGTTATCTGGCAATCTGTTAATAAGTGACTACTTCAAATTTTTTATATGAATTAAAACATGCTGGTTCGTGCAATTCAATTGATTGGCAAAATATATTTTTCAGACTGTCATTTTGCTTCCATTCTTTTTACGGAACGACTCGCTAAAGTATGCAAATGATTTATATGTCGGAGAACGAGATGTCGATGTTTAGTCGAGCTGTTTTTTCCTCATCAGTTATCTGGCAATCTGTTAATAAGTGACTACTTCAAATTTTTTATATGAATTGAAACATGCTGGTTCGTGCAATTCAATTGATTTGCAAAATATATTTTTCAGACTGTCATTTTACTTCCATTCTTTTTACGGAACGACTCGCTAAAGTATGCAAATGATTTATATGTCGGAGAACGAGATGTCGATGTTTAGTCGAGCTGTTTTTTCATCATCAGTTATCTGGCAATCTGTTAATAAGTGACTACTTCAAATTTTTTAAATGAATTGAAACATGCTGTTTCGTGCAATTCAATTGATTTGCAAAATATATTTTTAAGACTGTCATTTTGCTTCCATTCTTTTCACCGAATGACTCGCTAAAGTATGCAAATGATTTATATGTCGGAGAACGAGATGTCGATGTTTAGTCGAGCTGTTTTTTCATCATCAGTTATCTGGCAATCTGTTAATAAGTGACTACTTCAAATTTTTTATATGAATTGAAACATGCTGGTTCGTGCAATTCAATTGATTTGCAAAATATATTTTTAAGACTGTCATTTTGCTTCCATTCTTTTTACGGAACGACTCGCTAAAGTATGCAAATGATTTATATGTCGGAGAACGAGATGTCGATGTTTAGTCGAGCTGTTTTTTCCTCATCAGTTATCTGGCAATCTGTTAATAAGTGACTACTTCAAATTTTTTATATGAATTGAAACGTGCTGGTTCGTGCAATTCAATTGATTTGCAAAATATATTTTTCAGACTGTCATTTTACTTCCATTCTTTTTACGGAACGACTCGCTAAAGTATGCAAATGATTTATATGTCGGAAAACGAGATGTCGATGTTTAGTCGAGCTGTTTTTTCATCATCAGTTATCTGGCAATCTGTTAATAAGTGACTACTTCAAATTTTTTATATGAATTGAAACATGCTGGTTCGTGCAATTCAATTGATTTGCAAAATATATTTTTAAGACTGTCATTTTGCTTCCATTCTTTTTACGGAACGACTCGCTAAAGTATGCAAATGATTTATATGTCGGAGAACGAGATGTCGATGTTTAGTCGAGCTGTTTTTTCATCATCAGTTATCTGGCAATCTGTTAATAAGTGACTACTTCAAATTTTTTATATGAATTGAAACATGCTGGTTCGTGCAATTCAATTGATTTGCAAAATATATTTTTAAGACTGTCATTTTGCTTCCATTCTTTTTACGGAACGACTCGCTAAAGTATGCAAATGATTTATATGTCGGAGAACGAGATGTCGATGTTTAGTCGAGCTGTTTTTTCCTCATCAGTTATCTGGCAATCTGTTAATAAGTGACTACTTCAAATTTTTTATATGAATTGAAACATGCTGGTTCGTGCAATTCAATTGATTTGCAAAATATATTTTTCAGACTGTCATTTTACTTCCATTCTTTTTACGGAACGACTCGCTAAAGTATGCAAATGATTTATATGTCGGAGAACGAGATGTCGATGTTTAGTCGAGCTGTTTTTTCATCATCAGTTATCTGGCAATCTGTTAATAAGTGACTACTTCAAATTTTTTAAATGAATTGAAACATGCTGTTTCGTGCAATTCAATTGATTTGCAAAATATATTTTTAAGACTGTCATTTTGCTTCCATTCTTTTCACCGAATGACTCGCTAAAGTATGCAAATGATTTATATGTCGGAGAACGAGATGTCGATGTTTAGTCGAGCTGTTTTTTCATCATCAGTTATCTGGCAATCTGTTAATAAGTGACTACTTCAAATTTTTTATATGAATTGAAACATGCTGGTTCGTGCAATTCAATTGATTTGCAAAATATATTTTTAAGACTGTCATTTTGCTTCCATTCTTTTTACGGAACGACTCGCTAAAGTATGCAAATGATTTATATGTCGGAGAACGAGATGTCGATGTTTAGTCGAGCTGTTTTTTCCTCATCAGTTATCTGGCAATCTGTTAATAAGTGACTACTTCAAATTTTTTATATGAATTGAAACGTGCTGGTTCGTGCAATTCAATTGATTTGCAAAATATATTTTTCAGACTGTCATTTTACTTCCATTCTTTTTACGGAACGACTCGCTAAAGTATGCAAATGATTTATATGTCGGAAAACGAGATGTCGATGTTTAGTCGAGCTGTTTTTTCATCATCAGTTATCTGGCAATCTGTTAATAAGTGACTACTTCAAATTTTTTATATGAATTGAAACATGCTGGTTCGTGCAATTCAATTGATTTGCAAAATATATTTTTAAGACTGTCATTTTGCTTCCATTCTTTTTACGGAACGACTCGCTAAAGTATGCAAATGATTTATATGTCGGAGAACGAGATGTCGATGTTTAGTCGAGCTGTTTTTTCATCATCAGTTATCTGGCAATCTGTTAATAAGTGACTACTTCAAATTTTTTATATGAATTGAAACATGCTGGTTCGTGCAATTCAATTGATTTGCAAAATATATTTTTAAGACTGTCATTTTGCTTCCATTCTTTTTACGGAACGACTCGCTAAAGTATGCAAATGATTTATATGTCGGAGAACGAGATGTCGATGTTTAGTCGAGCTGTTTTTTCCTCATCAGTTATCTGGCAATCTGTTAATAAGTGACTACTTCAAATTTTTTATATGAATTGAAACGTGCTGGTTCGTGCAATTCAATTGATTTGCAAAATATATTTTTCAGACTGTCATTTTACTTCCATTCTTTTTACGGAACGACTCGCTAAAGTATGCAAATGATTTATATGTCGGAGAACGAGATGTCGATGTTTAGTCGAGCTGTTTTTTCCTCATCAGTTATCTGGCAATCTGTTAATAAGTGACTACTTCAAATTTTTTATATGAATTGAAACGTGCTGGTTCGTGCAATTCAATTGATTTGCAAAATATATTTTTCAGACTGTCATTTTACTTCCATTCTTTTTACGGAACGACTCGCTAAAGTATGCAAATGATTTATATGTCGGAGAACGATCGCGATGCGACGAAATAACTGTGTGAACGTCTGCCGTCTCGCTCGTCGAAAACAACAAGTATTCACAAGGGTGAAAGCCCGACGTCCGTCACTCAAGTTGATCAGACGACCACCGAGCGTCCCATACGATGAGAGACGGAACGATAAAACTGTTCACACTGTAAAACGACAATTTGAGAGTAAAGATAGAGAGAGGTAGAGAGAAAAGGAAAGGAGAGCAGAAAAATCGAAAATGTTGAAAAAGTGGAAAGTGGCAGGATAATAGAAATTTACATGGAAAGGAAAGGAAAAGCGAGGGTGAAAAATGAGGTCGAACGTACGAGGGAGGTTGATGATTTTACGAGGGTGGTTTTTCTACTAGCGTATCTATGAGATAATCGAGGCATAAGAACGCGATATGTACATTCAGTAATTTTGTTTAATGGTATTCACACCTCGATAGGGCAAACGATCTGCAAAATGAGAATGGAACAAGCAATGGGAAATAAATTAAATGTACGGGGTGGGATGCTGCACAGTGTTTAAAAAAATCAACGTGTTAATTCAACACTGAGAAAAAAATGAGGAAAGACGATACGACAATATTTTGCGGGAAGTAATTTATAACGAATAAACAAAGGGAGTAAACTCTGCTTCTCGCTGAGAGACTTGAAAAATCGTTCTCATCGTGTAACGACATCAATTGTGCTATTGTTATAATATAATCGATTTATCGACTCTATTTGGTGCTCGTCTGGTCACTCTCTCGAGACACTTTGCATTCAATCCTGAGTGTCCAACGATTTGTGAATGGCAATTGCTTTCGTCGGTTCTACCGTTTTATAATTGATATTGGAACGATCTCTGAGGCGAGGAACAATCGTCAAGGAAATCAATAGGATGTATGCAAAAGTTTCAATGGGGTACTCTCCTTGGTATATCGTCTCGATATACAATTTGCGAGAGCAGTTCGATACTAAATTGCCAATTTTCATGTTCGCCATCTGTTCTTTAGTGATCTTTTTTTTTAAGAATCTTTGATTGAAGTATACTTTTTTTTAAAATCTACTCAGGGAACGAGGTTTCCCCGTTCGTATTCCCCTATAATTTTTTAAAATAGTCGACGAAAGAAAATACGAGAATTTAAAAGAAAATCGTACTATAATAAATCGACTTATAAAATTATTTACATTTTACAATTGCGTACACGGTTGACGGAGGATGCCCCATCCAGTGTTGCACAAATTTCCAACAAAAATGAACGATAGTAACAAAAAGTACAAAAGGTTGAAAAAAAATTATGAAAAAAAAACAGGGTCGTTTCGAATGGAAAATCCCATGGATGACGCATCTATATAGAACAAATGCATACGTTGGTGATCGTACGTTGGAGAATACACGGTCAACAGTTTTAAAATGGGAGCGGAAAATGAAGGATTCCGCGTCAGATTGCCTGCACAAAGTAGTAACATTCCATTATGGTCAGACAGTGGACCATAGACACTATAAAATTCTTTCTATTCCCTGACGAAACTACAGCAATCTCGTAGCTTTCATATTCGTTCTGTACGATGTGTATAAAATTTGTACAACCGTCTGTGTATAATGTCTACGTATACGTACTCTCATACAAGATGGCCTCAGCGATAGTAACGTAAAATTTCCACGTACGAACCATTTCCCTCGTACAATATTTTCCTATACTCTTGCGAGTGGTTAAGGATCCCTCGCCACGTTTGTTTGCTGTGAAAAACCCCTTTTATATCATCGAGCTTTCCGCCCGTAAGTTTTATCACAGAGACTCTCTTTTTCTACACATCGGAGACCATATCAGGTACTGTATTATGTTACACACAAGCATTAAATGTACAAGCAATATACGCGTATCTAAATGTTGAATATGTATAGGGTATCTGAAAACTCGATGTTAATAATTTTATGTTTCGATTAAAAAGTATCCTCGTCTCGAAATGTTATATCCGGAATGTAGCATCAAATAATTAACATCCAAATTTGATACACCCTGTATATTTGTGTAATACACGTGTGATAACAGTCCTTTGGTGCAATAAGTAGAAAATAATTGTTCAGGATTCGTGATTACAAAAGCGTACGAATTTTTCCATCAAGAATTTTTTTTTTTTCTATACAAGGAAATTGGCGTTAAATTTTTCATGAACAATAATGATTTTGTTTTGTTATTTAAATTATTCTGTTTCAGGAACAGGATATAATTTTTTTTTTAATTTTATCAATCGGTGATCAGTGATTACATGTCAAAGAAATATCGTGCATTTTCCTTTCAAAACTTCCTCAAAATTCCCACATTTTCTTTTATTTTTCACTTTTTGTCTTCATTTCCTATGAGGATTTTGACCCCTCGAACTGCGAAAGCGTTGAAAACGGTTCGATTCTCAATTTATTATCGAAGTAACGGTGTTTGAATTTGAAGCTTGATAAAAAAACGTGAAAAATTTTCCATCATAATTACTGGAGTCGATGGGTTTTCAGAACCAAGCAAATTATGACAAATGCCGTCGAACAGCAAAAAAAAGCCTCATCGAATATCGAACTTCGAACAAAAGTGAAGGAAATTTGCGGCGAGACTTTTCCACTTGCTTTCACGACGGCCACAGCTCGAAGAAGTGTCAAGTCATTGAGCAATTTTATCGTAAACCTTGGCGGAAAAATGAGGCTGCGAATAAATTATAAATGAGACTCGTGAGTCGACAAATTTCAGTGACGAAGAATTTAAATTCAACAAGATGAAAAGCGTACCGCGAAACACGCGTGTGTTTGCAAAATAAATATTTATAAGATTCCGAGGATAAGAAGAAAGTTTGCGATCCTGGCAATGAGATTAAACAAACTCTGGATGCACATATAATGCTGCTCTTTTCTTCCTTTTTGTGGCGAGAAATCGAGAGACATCTTTAAGTGCTATGAAGAAACTTTCACCGACGAGGAACTCTAGTTAAAATAGTTTGCTAAAGCTCTTCAAGCTCGAGACGAGCGTTTCAAAGTCCATGCAAAATAACTTTGAACAAACTCTCGTCCGTTCCGGGCCTCTCGTTTTATCGGATATACGCATCTCCCGTGGTAAATGACAAACATTCATATTCACCTCTCGTCATAGTCACCCCAAACGAGAATAATTTCAACATTTGTCTCGCGATGAATACATTTGTCATATCGACCTCTTTTGCACGACACTTTGTCAGCGAAATCCGATGCAACTTCCCCGTTGTTAACGAGTTTAAAAATAACCATAAAAAAATGATGCATTTCTCGAGTAAGGAACAAAAAGAATACGAACACTCCAGCGAAAAATAATGAACCATTGTATTCAAAGAAAATTACCATGGAAATAACGGTTGAAGATCAGTTTAGGGTTTTTTGCAATATTTTTAAAGTCTGTTTCATATTATAAAAAATGGCGCCGGTTGTTTTCAGCCTCTCAATCCTAACCAGACTTCGAGTGTGTATAAAACGCAGCATCACGAATGATGGACAGAACGGAAATGAGAAAACGAGTATTCTTAACATTTATTTGTTATTTTATTTTACTGTTTTGATGAATTCATTTCAGACACGTTCGCCAGCAAGGTAGCCGCGTGCCAGGACAAATATGCTGACGCGAGCGTTGGCAATGTAACCGGAAGTAACGCGGTGAACGTCTTCCTGGGCATTGGCATTGCATGGAGTATCGCCGCCATGTACCACGCGTATCATGGCCAACAATTTAAAGTCGAGCCTGGCAAGTACGTACAACTTCCAATAATTATTTATCGATAAATATATATATATACATAGTCTATTTTTTCATAATAATTTCAATAAGCCGCGATCAAATAAAATTCCTAAAAACAAACAATAAACATTTTCAAAATATACAACAAAAAAATACAAAAAAAATGTTAAACAACGTCGATTAAAAGAAATGAAAAAAATTGCTTCGTAATTATTTTCTCGTATGAATACAAGACTCGCGGATGATTTAAAGGTTGAGAAAAAAAAACAAACAAGAAAATGTTGTTATCGACAGCCTGGCATTCTCGGTGACTCTTTTCTGCACGGAAGCGTGTGTCGTGGTGCTGGTACTGATTTTGAGGCGTTCAAAAAGGATCGGTGGTGAACTCGGTGGTCCCTTTACACCAAAGATCATTACATCGGTATTTCTCTTCTCGCTGTGGCTCTTCTACGTGATTATGTCGACCCTCGAGGCCTACGATCAGTTATGGTATCAGCAAAACAACTGATCGTGCCGTCGAATCTCGAAGCGAGTTCTCTCTCAAGGAATGGCCTATAAAGAAACGTCTGCGAGCACCGCAGCGCCCTCTACGTTCATTTACAAAAGATATAAACACACCATCGATCCAACGGCTTTGGTTCATATGGTTTCCCAACTTTGTGACGTTTTCACCCCAAAATATCATTTTAACCGAGTCTTAGACAAAGTGAAAATCGTCATGTAAAACGTCAAAAGAAAATGTTGTTTCAGTTCGAAGAAAGCCTCGCGCGAAAAATATTCTTCCATTCTCTGTCTTTCGATACTTCGATCGAAGAATGGCTCCTTGGATAGCACGATTTTCAGCTCAATAGTAGAACGAGAGAAAATGGCGATACAAGCCATTGTTTTATTTTAAGGATAAAATAACGAAGGATGAACGATTTTTATCCATTTGTTTTCTCGCGTTTCTTCGTTCGAAGGAAGACCGAAAAATGGCGGCGTTTGCCTTACGGCGTCAAATGTTATGACGGATGAGAGTGAGATGGTGTATGATTATTGAAAAAAAAGAAAAGAACGAGTAATAATTGACGAAGAGAAAACTTTTAATCTGCTGATATTGGCCGTTTTCTTTAAGTGCCAGACGATTGCAATGGATGTCGAACAACAATTTGAAAATTAAAAAAAAAAGCATCGATATACATGCATGAAATATTCTCGCTTACGATCGGAAAATGCAAGCCTCACTATTTTCAAAAATTATGTCACGAAAGCTCCAACTTCGGTCCGCGATTGAGTGAACATTTTTTTATTTGAATCGAAAAACTGACAAATTTGAATATCGGTGATGGATATTTGAAAAACATTTCCAATCGTTCAAACATTAATTCCAACGGGAAATACAAGATTCTACATTTTGCTAAAAGTCCTCAGAAGAAAAATCAAATTGTCGTGCGAGCTTGATCGAAGTAAGCGACGATAACACATGTATTATATGTATATATATATGTACGGTTTCATAGATAATTCGAACGTTGCCTCAAAGGGGTTATTCGAGAGCTCATTTGCAACAAATTTGACTCAATAAACTGGTGCTGAAGAAATAGTGCTTTTCCCATTTTCCCACCAAAAACTGATGGCTGTTAAAAAGAATTGCCTCCGGTTTTGCAAAGCTTATAAAGCGAGGACATCATTTCCGTGTTTTGTACGCCTCGCATCACACAATTTATTTTAAATCGTGTTCTTCGATTTACACGATTTTCTTTTTCGTCACTCGAGTTTCTCGACTATTTTATCTCCAATCTCGTGGAAATGTTGGACATGCATTTTCTTTTAAGGATGTCACTGGTTCGTCGGCTATTGGAAAATAGCTGATTGAGCCTCCAGGGTGGAGTCGTTTTTGTTTTTTGCGATTATCAGATTTTCGTAGAACGTCGAAAAATTTAAAATAAAATCGAATCGAATCTCCAGTTTGTCCGATCGAGTTTGTCGCCAATCGGGTCTGGAATCACGTCTTTCGAGCCTTCTATCGAATTACCAAAAACCCGGTTTATGTGTATTGTAAAGAGAAACGAATGCGTATGCAGATAAGTCCTAAAATAAGCCAATTTCCAAAATATTTCAATCGCGTAATGTATTTAACCCCTTAACCGTGAATGACGCCTGTAGGGGCAGAAGAAGGTCATGTTTGCACTACAACGATTTCACTGTAGTAAATGAAGCTCTTTGAGATGGTTAAATCCAAACAGGAAATCAGATTTTGAAAAATTCAATTCATTTCAACAAGAATTTGAAAAAAGAATTTTGATCTCGATGAACGTAAGTATCTCACGGTATTTGACGTCGCGGAATACAAATCTGGAGTCAAATTTCCAAAATTCCAAATGGCGGATTCGATACGACGGTCGAGAATTCGGGAAATATTTTTCAAAAATATTTCCATTCCCCACATCAGATCCGTCGTTTTAAACTTCGAAGGTATGATTTCAGATCAGATCCGTACTCAGGGATCTCAAAAATCGTAGACTGCTTTTCGGATTTCCATTCGACAAAGTGGCCACCGGTTCGAAATTTGAGAATCTAATATCGAATTCGATCGCGGTGAGCTCAAAAACCGTAACGAATTTTTCTAAATGGTGGCACGATCATCTCGTTTCCACTGCACTTGTTAAGGGGTTAAAATTCCTGTTATCTGCCCGAAAATGAATAATCGCTCATTTTTGTATAAGAACAAAGATCTCGATGTGACGTTGATTCTCAAAAAAGCCAAGATTATTGAGAAAAAAGAAATTCACGTTGAATCTTACGAACAAAGTTGCAAAGGAAAAAAAAACGATCACATATGTGTATAAATATATATACATAAAACTATTATATACTTATACGCGGAGAAATATAAATAGAAGATATCGAGTCTCCAGAATCGATGAGTCATCTCGTCCGAGGAATCCTCACAAAAATGTCTCCGCAAGAAAAAGAGAGAGTGAAAACCGTATTATTAATCCACTAAAAGCGCAATGGATGGCTCACGAATGAACGCACTATACATAGACTCAATGTTATCATAACGAAAAAGAGGGAAAACAGAATGGAACCTTCGCTGGTGAAATTACCGAAAAAAAAAAAGAGAGACGTCAAATATATCGTCGAACACTTTTGTGGCCTACGGTGAAGAGCGATGTGAAAATGCAAAATGAAATCGAATACATCGAGTGATTATTGATTTTCATGAGAATCGTTTGTACGATAAAACACGAACATATTTTTCCAATCGTCCAATTGATGAATGAAGTGCAAAAAAAAAACCGATAATTTCCTCAGCCGTCTCGTTTCTTCATGCTCGAAACTGCTACTCAACGATTGCATGGTTTGCAGAGAAAAAGAAATACACGTTGATCGACTCATTGATGACGTTGATACGCGGCTATTATGATGATCCAGGCTTGAAGAAACGGAGGGAGGTTGCAGTATCGATCGTTGCGACAGCGGGACATGCGACCTTCGCTCGAAAGTATAAAACCTTCCCTTACATGTTCTTCACTGCCTTTGATCGAGGGTCGCATGCCTGAACGAGTTGAAAAAGAGAAGAAAAAAAAAGCGAAGATATGATAAAAATAAACGTACATTCATCATAATGATGAAATTGTAATAATAATATCGATAATATCAATGATAAATAATGATAATTGATTAATAAATACACGAATAATAATAATGATGATAATAACGGATGGGCGAATTAGTTCGATCGGATCATGTTTGTAGCGACCGCTATCTAGAAATCGATGAATATATATGTTGATATATGTTTAGGAAAAAACATGAGAATAAACAGCATTATGCACGTACGTCTGTAGAAACCTGTCAATTGTCACGGTGAATGTGAAAATATCGTAATTACGGTGAATGGAAAACTTTATAAATAGGGACGCGTGGGACGAGAGAGGGATGAAGAAAAGTGATCGATACGTTAGTTTATTAATGGCTACCGCACATCGATCCTACGAAAACAATGGAAAATTACCGTCTTTGACGTCAAATCTCTCAAATTGAATCTTTTAACCGCGTGAAGAATTTCCTGATCTCTAAAAAATAATCACTATAGCGTTCGTTACGTCGTGACATTTTTTGTCGTTTTTTTTTTGTGCTATTTGTTTCGATAAACGTTTTTCGACAAAGTCTCTTTTGTTCGAATCAAGATTTCGAAGTTTTCATTTTTTTTTTCTGGAAAATAATAATTTTATACTGAGGTATTTGCAAATCACTAATTTGTTGTTGTTAAGGGAAAGATTTTTCAAGTAGAAAATTAACGATAAATTGGATAATCAATGTCTGTAAATCGTTCTCTTCCGTTTGAAAATGAAAAATGAAAAAAAAACCAAAAAAGATTCGCATGCCTTAATCGGTTGCAAAGCTAGATCAAGCAAAAAACTTGACGAGTTTCTTGCTATTAACCGGAAACATTTTTTTTCGCAAAACCTCAATCATCATTTCCATTTGCTATTCAAAATCGCGTCTCCGTACAAATAATATTCGACGAGATGAGTGGTGAAAAAAAAAAGGAGGAAACCCGAGCATCAAACGACGTTGCGTCTCCCCCACAATCTCATTCGAGACACGCTGAGGCGTTCTCCCTCCACCGTTCCGCGCAGGGGCTCGGGCCAATCATTTTACAGAGCGCTGAGGTAACGCGCGTGCGCGATGTGCGCGCGTCTCTCGAAGGTAACGGATGCGCCGTTTGAAATTTCAAATTTTCTCAACAGCTAACACATAAATATCGTCAAACGACAAAACGATAAAATATATTTACTGTATAATTCACAAAACGAGGAAGAACCTTGATCTCTTATATGTCTCTTCGAAAACTTAGGTGAAAAACGAAAAAAAAATACAATAAAATGGGAAAATAATCAAACGATGAGTGAAAATATCGGTAGTTGTAAGAGAACGCAAAAAAAAAAAACAAAAAAGAATTGTAGAAATTTTTCGTAAAAGATCGTTGAGGGAAAACGGCAGAACGAAGATAAAAACGTTATTGCCGAAGAAGAGGAAAAAAAATTGGGTTTGTTGAACGATTATGAAAAACATTTGTCTCTACAAGGGGGTTTTTAAATTGAACAAAAAATGAAAGAACGAAAAATCGCGCAACGTGGTCTCTGAGACGGATATTCGAGCGAAAAAAATATAAATATTTTAATAAATAATAAGCGTCCGTACATTTCCGAAAAAGAGAAAAGTTGATTAATCGAAAAACGGTAGAGGTTTGAAATTACATATATTGGTAGAACGTACAGACACTCAACTAGCAAAGCGTTAAAGTGATAAACCGTAAAAATGAGATCACGAACGTAACCCAAGTGTCCGAAGCTTCGACGGATGTAGAAAAAAATGACGAAACAATCCACAAAAAATTATTTCCTTTTCAAGTTTTTTTATTAAACGAGAATCACCGCAGTCGGACAAAAACAGAATTTGTAACACATTAATGTCCTTATTAAATGAAATACCCGAGTCGAGTGAAAACTTGAACGAATTTGTAATTGTAAAATCAATTTTCTCGGCTCAAAGTTGATCAAATTTCGCTTAAATGATTTTTACTCCATAGCGCTCATCTTCCAAATCCGACAATCGAAAAAGAACCAAAAAATCTCGTTGAAGCTGTCGGAAACAAAACGGGACCCGTGAAACTCTCCGTTCTATTTCGCGTCCATACACGTCGATTTTCTGCTTTTCAATCATCGAGTTCGTCTCTAATGTCAGCCTTCAATCTTATTCTCGCGATTTAGTCTCGAGTCATTATAAAATGAAAAAATAAAACACATTTATAAGCATCGCGATATAATACGAAAAATCGAAACTTACCAACAAAGTATAGCTTTTGACATGGGAGAGTTTCATGAAATTGAGAAAATTTCCAAGGGAGACGAAAAACAATAAAAAATAATAGCAAAACTTAGATGCAACTGCTCTGTATCTTTTCGACGAGTAACAAGGGTTATAGTCGATGGATCGATTTTTATATGAGCGGGAAAAAATGATTCTTTTTTCGAGCTTTCAACGACCCAACCAAGTAAGAGTTCACACGGAAGCTATCTCGCTACGGTGAATAAAAATTTTCAAAAGAAAAAAGAAACGATAAAATGAAAATGCGAAAAAGTCATTCAACTTTCCTTCATTGCCTCGACACTGAGAGATTGAAAAATTGTCACGGGCTTCAACGAGCCTCATAATCGCCGCAGCCCTCGCAGAAAAATGACGACGTGATCAAAAATCGATTCCAATGTTTTCCTTCGATTTCCAAAGATTCTGCGAGTATAAGCGCAAACGCGAGTAGTTGCAAAAATGAAAGAGTATACAATGACAAAAAAACAAAGGGAGAAAAAAAGAACTCGAGGTTAGAATGACGAGCGATTGCAATTGCGCTTTAATGTCACTTTGTTAGGATTGAAAAACGTGTCTAACGGTATTACGTAAATTTGTCTATCGGAATAAACATATATATGAATAACCTAAACCTGTATAACTGTAATAGATATAGCGCGCGTGACATAAATCGCGGAATGACCTTTGAATTTGCCGATAACGGTTTTAACACAAGAAAGATATATAGGACATAGAGACCTCGATCAGAGGGATAATACGAGACGCGTAAGCTTCCTGATAGGATTAATTATTAATCGCTATCGACATCGAGATATACATATAAATATACAGAGAATTGCACGCCAAACCAAGTGATTTTCGAGCATTCTCTTCGCCATTTTTCCTAAAACTTTTGTAAAAATTTTTTCGTCAAAACCGTTTTCGAAATAGCGGTTTTTTTCAGAAAGGACAGAGTACAGATACGGCATCTCGAAAACAGAGTGACGAAAAGATTCAACTAAAATTAATCAGCAAAATGTCTTTCGGTGGGTAGAACGCGAGGAAAATTTGTCAGGCAAATCGGAAGATCAAAGTTCCGAATACGACGTATACCGTGAACTTTGAGTACTAAATCTACCTTCTCTGCTGTTCTATTTGGATAAAAAATTGGCTCGAGATGAATTTTTGTCGCCCAGCCAAATGATGACGCTCGAAATTCAGCCCATCCCCCTTAAAAACAAGAAAACAAAAAACTATCTTCACGTAACTTTACCATTTT
This sequence comes from Heteropelma amictum, assembly GCA_959613375.1. Classification (NCBI taxonomy): domain Eukaryota; kingdom Metazoa; phylum Arthropoda; class Insecta; order Hymenoptera; family Ichneumonidae; genus Heteropelma; species Heteropelma amictum. The sequence goes on from OY390720.1 coordinate 31,256,693, forward strand.
TTCGCTCTCCATAAATCACTCGCGTTTGAAAAAATAAACGCGAATATATACATATATATATCTGTAGAGATGAAAAAATGCTGGGTCTTATCCAAGATGGACCCACCCCTTCGCTCCTACCCCATTTTCCTCGCGAGACACTCCATCCTTTTCACGCGTTCTGCGTCTGGCCAGCCCCCTCCTAAAATTTCCACTCTCTTTTTGAATATACACTTGAAAATAAAAAAATAAAAAATTCCATCTATATACCTGTTCTATCCGTAGATTATTGAAGCAAACTTTTACGTAGTCTTCTTGTTCCTCTTGTTCTTCTTCGTGAGAAAGAATTGAACAAACAAAAAAACAGACAGACACACAAAACACACACACACACACATACACACACTGGACCAAATTATACATCTTAATAGGTCGATCGTTCTCTCGAGAAAACAATATGCCACGTGGAGTTGATCATCGTGAAACGGAAAAGTCTGATGTATTTTGTTGCCCTTAAGTAAAAAAAAAACCGTAAAATATCGTAGCTTATGAAACATAAAATGATAAACGAAAAATTGTTGGATTATACAAAAAAAAAAGTATTAAGCTCGACTACGAGCAATGGTGGATCGTGTATTTACGATGCAAAATAAAAAACATACGTCTATTAGAAGGCAGATTGAAAAAAACAACCGAAAATTTACGAAAAAGACAAGAAAACAAATCGAAACAAAAGACTCGAAGTAAAATAAAATCAAATTTGTTCGATTCCTGTGTATTTATTCGTACTACAAGAATTTTTCTACAGCGAAAAAAATAATCATTTTTTTAATTACGATTAAATATTTTATAGGCGTAGGAATCTACACCGAGCATAGTTTTCCTTCTCTCTTGGTATAAACTGCTGTAATTTCGTAGAATAAACAAAATCTCGTTTGCCAACAATGCCAATATATTTGCGAAATGACCAAAGAAAGTTAGAGAACGAAAGAGAGTAACATTTGGACCAACGATCATTTCACTCAAATTTTTCGTATCCAATCACCAGTAATTGTGGTACGAATTCTCCTTGCATTGATTTTCATTCGATCGAATTATACTTTCTTATTTCCATTTTTCACGATTTCTCACATATCTCACGATTCAAAGTTTAAACAAACGGAGAATAAATATATTACAGTCGGTTCTCGATATGTTTGTTTCAAATTTTTCTATTCACTCTCAAGTTTTTTCAATCAAATATCAATGCTTCACGCACAAAGTCAAAGTGCGATTGGCAAATTAAAATATACATATATAAATTAAATATATCACGCTGTATAATCCAATTCCGGTTGCTGCGATTTTCGTGCTTGCCGGAAAAAAAATATTCGACGCGTTCGAAATTCGAACGTTTTACAAATTATCTCAAAGATACACGAATAATACACGCGTATATGGTAGATGTATGATATACATATTATCATAGGAATCTCGTGGGGCTGGCCACAAAACATTTTTTTTCTGCACGTACACTGTCACCAACGTTTCTATCATACTTTTATTCGATGGCAAAATAAAATCGAAAAATTATAGACACACTCTTTACCTATACTCCACTTTTAATTAGCGTTTGTGAAAAACAAAAGAATTTCTAAAAAGTTCTCTCCTCGTTGCTAACTTCGCATCGTAGAATGAAAGTCCTAGTCTCAGGAGATGAGAGAAACAAAAAGATGTAAGAATTCGTAGATGAAAAGTAGCTCGCGTGATGCAATTTCGATTGGCAGTCTTGGGAAGATTAATTATACTTCGAGAATTCGTGAAAAAAAAAAGTGTGGAGAATGACCATAGCATCGAGCACAGGGGACTGGTCGTCGATGTTGTCATGATCAATGTTGAAAATGATATTGCTGATTCTTGTAATTTAAGCCGAATCAAGATCCATCTGCCGCCATATTAAACGAAAAAAACTAAATAAAATGGATATAAAAATATTTATAAAAGTAATCATTAAAAAAAAAGATATATACATTTACGAAGCAACGAGGAGGCGCGTATCGCGTCTTCTTTCAGTTGAAATTTACAACATAATAATAATAATAATAATAATAATAATAATATGAAAATGTAGTGTTTTTTCTAGACACGTGTTTCCGAAAGTTGCGATGAATGTTACGAAAAGGGATAAAGATCGTGCTGAAAAAACGTCACGGACAGCTTGATGCGGCAATGCCGTAAGAAAAGATATCTAGCGGCTGGGATTCGAAGGAGAAGAAAAATGAAAATGAGTATTCGACGTTTGAAAAATGCACCGAAAGTATGAGGACATATTTAGGAATCGAGTGGCGAAATGAGAAAGGGATGCACATTGAATATGAGTTTTGTACTGTAAACGAAACAAAATGACAACCAAAAAGAAACAAAAAAAAGAAGAAAACATAAGAATTGCGCCAGTAGATGATACATATGTATATAGCAGTGATTTTATCGAGTTGAGCAAAATTCCTAACGAGATCTCTTTGATTTGACTGGAACTCTACGAGTTGCTGGTATCTTCCTTTGAAAATCCTGGCATTTATACATATTTTGTTAGCTCTTTTTAATTATTACGAGAAAAGCTCTCGCGGGAATCATTTTGAAAATATCTGTTATTTTGGCCTTCTGTTTGAGGATTGCAGATTATTCGTTTTGACGCTAATAAGCGTCCCATTTACGTATGTATTTACTCAAAATGGAGGATAAAATAAAAGCAACTCGTAAAAGGTTTTCCATTTTTTGGCAATTTTATTGAAACGCAAAACTTTGATGAAACGTTCATTGTAGATTGTGGCAAAAAACTTCAGCAAAATTAAATTAGCAAGAGAATTTCAAGTACCTGGCAATGAACGCGTGAACGCCTGCGTCTGCGTGGTCTTTGAAAAGTTTGCAAAAACGGGACTTTAAAACGATGAAAAAATTCCGAATAGAATCAATTGATTTGTTTGAAATGAAAAAAAAAATTAGATCTCCAAATTCATCTCGAACTACTTTTCGATGTTACTATGACGCAAAATCAAAGTGCTCGGTAGCTTTTGCGTAGTAGATTTTTGTCAAATTTGGAAATTATCGTTCAGTACTCAAAATTCGCATGTTTTTTTCAATTTTATTGCGATCGTACCTCGAGAACATCCGTAATCGAGTACGAGAGAGTAAAAATATTCGCGGCAGCTGACTCCGCAGTCAGCGTTCACGCGACTGGCGCGATCCTACCCCCTCTCCAAGCGGCACAGCTGATCGCTTCAATGCCCGGAGTGGGGATGGCCGTGTACCCGAAAAATCCTCAAATGGAGATTCTACTGTCCTGACAATTCACAAAGTTTCGGTCGAATCAAAGCGGACAACGTTTGTATTGATATTCAGACGATTTTTGATGGAACAACTCGTGCATTGTTGTGTTATTGTATAGCGAGTGTGTTAAACTATACAAAATGAATTTGCGTAATAAATAATATGCGATAGAAAACATATGATGTAAAGCATGCGCGTTCCTCGTTCCTTTCGCTACCTCTGCCTACACTTTTGTCACAATTCGTCGAATTATATTTATATATATTTCGAGCAAGAAGAAAAGCAAAAATATTGTTACAGCATATAGTATAGTAAACAAAAAAGAACATGTTACGCGTATATAGTAATATATATATTCCTTGATTGTAAATACAGTTGATGATTTGAAAGGATTGTTGCACATAAAACATAAACGGTATGACAGTACTTTTGTTTAATCGCAGATATGAACAATAGGCAGAGATTGTTGCATCTACGATCAACGAGTCTCAAATTCGAGCGATGAGAGCAAAACTTTGGTTTTTATTTCTTCTTTGTATCGACCTTTGCTTACAGGTCTTTTTTTTTGTACAAGCAGTAATCCCGAATGTAATGTCTTCGTGAAGCTCTGTCGGAATCTCTCGGCTCTCTTTTTCCGGCCATGTACCCGCGTTAATCCTGAACGTACTTGTCGAGAAAGTGCGCAAGCCATCGTTGAAAGCTGGTTGTGTTGAGCGAAAAAAAAAACGGAATTCAATTACACCCAAAAATGATTTTTCTTCCGGTAGCACATGGGGATACGGTGTACGTCATGACAACGAATTCATGCTCTCACAATTGATTTATCGTTTTTTTTCTTCCCTCAGAAACGACTTGCCTCCAAAAATTCCGACGGAGTTTTGGCATCGATTCAAATTCGATAGAAATGAATAATTATGACACGATGCTCGTATAAAATCGAAACTTTTACCGTCTGTTACCAATGAATAATAGCTTATCTAGAAATACATATTTTCGTCCTCTTCCGTGCATCTTTCGTCTGTCCATCCAGTTGAAGTGTTTGTGAAAAAGACAAACTTCATTGAGAGTATACAGGACGTTTCAGAAGTTAATATTAATATAATGAAGTTCGATTTGGGACGAAATTCCGAGCCAAAAAGTATGCGGTGACTTTTTCGTTCGTTCAGTCGCTGCTGGTGAGTCATTAATTATTAAAGGTCGACCAAAGATTTGGCGGGAGAATGATTATTTTTTATTTCTTTACTCTCAAACGTCTCCCTTCCGAGCGATCCTAATCTTAACCAATAAGTTTGATCCTGAATATCCCAATTTCAAAATATCTAAGGTGCACAATATTTCTGTGAGAAGACATCTCGATTCGTAAAAATTGCAAGACTACCCGATGTTTTTTTTCTACAGGATGATAAAAAAAAGTTGCCAAAAAATTTTTTTTCTACACAAAGACAAAGTTCGTCAATCTCACCTTTGTGAACTTTTACGAATTTTTCTCATTCACCATCGAATTACTTATAGACAAATATGTATCATCGCCTGAGAAATAAAAAATTGCGATAAACTTTTTTTAGTTGTGATGAATTTTAAGAAAATAGTAAAAGCCACCACAGATTCAGTCAAAAATGTAAAATGACTTTTTTCGTCTCTCGACGATGTCGTGGGGACAGCAGCGATAATCGCGTGGTTCTCTCGACAACCATGGGCATTGCTCGGTGTCTGATCAGCCGAGCTTTGAAAATTAATGACTCATCAGGGCTTAAGTCGATGAAAAAGGGTTATTCTACTTTTCTCCTCAGAATTTAGTTCGCAATCTTATTTTCATACTTTTGAAACACTCTATACATACAGGGTGTCGCAGAACTCGATGTCGACAATTTAGAGTAACATCCACAACGAAATTCCGAAACGAAAAATATGTTTCACAATTTTTTTTTTTACGAGCAAATACCGATGAGTTATTAATTGCCAAAGTTTGAGCCAATAAGATTGAGCGCACATTTCCTTCTCTGACATACCTGACGAGGCTTCACGTGTCCGATTGACCGAACTTTATCGACTGATAGCTCAGCTGGCATTCGTCGAATGAAAAAGTGCTTACAGACTTTTCGACTTTGAATTTCATCCCCTATTTTGTTGTAAATTATTGACATTCAATTACGGGACACCCTGTATATAAAAAGTGTCAAGTCGATCACGTACATAAACATATATTTATATACAAGTTTATGCAAGGGGAAATACTTGAAGGCAAATGAGGAAAGTTTCGTCAGCATCCTGGTTGGTTTGCGCGTGAAAAACGGAAATATGAAACATCTCCTGATGACGAAATACCCGGGAAAAACTGAACGGAAGTAAAACACAAGCGCGATAAGTACTGGATGAAACCGCGTGAAAAGCCTATTGATAATTAATATCATCACGAAACTGTATATGAATGTGTTGCTCGCCATTTGCACTATTCGGGATAATGAAACTAAAGTCTGATGGGAAAAAGATGAATCGCACGATGTGAAAGAAAAACCGAAATATTTCTTTGAGTCAAGAAAATAATGACATCGGTGGATTTTTTTTTTTTTTTTTTTGGATTTCTGGATTGGACAACGAAATATTCGAAATATGTTACATGTAATTATGCGAACGATTGTGAATTCTGTGCAAAAAGAGAGACAGCGATTGGAAAAAAAAGTGTTCATTGTTGTTGCGTGAGATCTCGACGGAAATCCAGACAGATCGGAAAAATAGGTGTTGAGAATTGTTTGCTTAGCCATTTTAGGACGTGGTATTTACCAAGCTATCTTGAATGATCAGCGTTATAAACACGGTGTTTCTTGGATGAAAAAATGGCAAAAAAATGATGGAAATATGAAGAGAATTACGCCGTTGAAAATCGCTGTTGAACGATTTATGCGAGGAATGCGAAAGATGATCGATTGGAAAAAAAAGAATCAATTTATTGTAATTGAATCGAAAGTGCAAAATATACATACATTAAATGTTGTTAATACGTGATCATCATTTATTTATCGATTATTCCGTTTCAGACCAAGAGTACACGGGAGAAGCTTGATTAAAAAATCTTTCATCTCTGGTAAGTAGTTCTCGGAACTGGAAGGATCCAAATAATTTTTCAATCATTTTCAAATTTGTACTTTTCGCAAATCGATGATAAAATGATAATCTCATGGTCAAGGGCGTTCCTTCGGGTCAAAATAGTGGGAAAATAACCTCGGAAATCTTCTTTCATCTCTAGGTAAATAGTTCTCGGTCCTGGAAGCATCCAAATATTTTTTCAAACATTTTCAAATTTGTACTTTTCGCAAATCGATGATAAAATGATACGCTGATGGTCAAGGTCGTTCCTTGAGGTCAAAATAGTGGGAGAATGATCTCGGAAACCCTCCTTCATCGCTAGGTAAATAATTCTCAGCCCTGGAAGCATCCAAATATTTTCAAATTTGTATTTTTCGCAAAACGATGATAAAATGATACTCTTATGGTCCAGGGCGTTCCTTGGTGTCAAAATAGTGGACGAATGATCTGAGAAACCCTCTTTCATCGCTGGGTAAATAGTTCTCGGTCCTGGAAGCATCCAAATATTTTTTCAAATATTTTCAAATTTGTACTTTTCGCAAATCGATGATAAAATGATACGCTAATGGTCAAGGTCGGTCCTTGAGGTCGAAATAGTGGGAGAATGATCTCGGAAACCCTCCTTCATCCCTAGGTAAATAATTCTCAGCCCTGGAAGCATCCAAATATTTTCAAATTTGTATTTTTCGCAAAACGATGGTGGTGTCGATTCCTTGGTGTCAAAATAGTGGACGAATGATCTCGGAAGTCCTCTTTCATCGCTAGGTAAATAGATCTGGATCCGCGCGTGAGAGCACGAGTGCCTGTCCCAGTGTTCTGCAAACTTTTTCAAATGTTTATACTATATCTATTGACATGCGATGGAAAACTCACCTACTTCATTTACTGAATATATGTATTCTATAACAGTGTAACCTCGTAAGACAGTTCCCCTATACTATAAAGTGTGAAAAACATTATAGAATTTGTCGCGAGTAAACATAGCATTCCCGTCATTGTCAATGACATTTCTCCCTTTTCATCGTATTATTTACCACATGATTAAGTAACGTATAGTTTTACTGTATCAAAATTTTCCCGACTTTACCTCCAAACATTCTCAAACCTGCTCGTGTTAATCGCCAAATGAAATATCAGTGTTTAATTAGCACAGAAGGCGTTATAGCCACATTAAAAAGAAAACGTGACATTTTCCGCAACATCATCATGCTCATCACTCAAATGCGTTGAAATGCAATAATGTTATCGTCCGTTTTTCTCTTAAATACGAATTATCACGGCTGTTCTTCAGTCCAAATGTTCAGCATCTCCGAGCCGGAACTTGAGAAGAAGCGCAGCGCATTAAACAAACAACCCAAAGTACAAAGAATATATTTCCTGTCGAGATAAAGGTCAGGCGTTTTTTTTACACATTTCTTTATTTTTCAATCTTTTTTTTTCGTTTTCCTCTAATACCGTCTCAACCACGCTGTTTAATTTTTTTATCACGTACGAACTACGCGAAGATGCTTTCAAACATCCAATAAATGTTCATCAACCTTGCGTCTAGGAATTTTGCCAACATTCAAAATGTAGCGGCATTGTCAACACAAACACTCGCACGTACGGGCACACAGAATTTTAAAGATAGCGTTATACCGTCGGTGTTTAAAATCAGGTGCTCAGTTTCCGAGCAGCCTTCGAGCGAATTCGGGCGCTTTGCATTTCGCCATTTATATCTCGCGTCTTTTCGTTTTATTTCAAGTAATTCTCGGGCTTATGAGCCGAAATTTGTTCGTTTTTTCATGCGCGTATAATTTTTCAAACGAGTGATCATAATTTATAAATCATTGCTGTCACAATGATTTAATTATTTCAGATCGTATTTTCAAATTCTGTGTTCGTTCAACCCCACGGTGCATTTTCGGTGAAACGATTCGTGAGAACGAAAAGGATTCATCTCGTGTTGAATGTGAATTAATTAAACAGCAGTTGTGAATTATAATTCGCAAGGATTAAAAAATCTTGTGACACCGTTTGCAAAGCGCTCGTGCAATTATCGTACCGTCAGTCATGAATTGGTTTATGAGGACGATTTCGCTCAGTTTTGTTATCGTGTCGATTTTCGAGTCGAAAAAATGTTCGGCCCTCGAACATGGCGATAACGCTGAATGGTGGGAAACGACTATGGTCTATCAATTGTCATTGCCATTTTACGAGGATAGCGATGATGATGGAACCGGCGATTTAAGAGGTTTGTGAATTCAAAAAATTATGATAATCACAATCGAAAAATCGCGTTTCTCATCGATATTATTTTCATTAAAAATACGCCTATTCTTTTTCACACAATTATTAACCACTTTGTTGAAAGATTTGTATGTGATTCACTGAATTTTTGAGACGCTCGAAAATAATACACAAGGGGATATCGAAATTTCAATTTTTTTTCCTGTGTTAATTAAACAATGAGAGATACAAATAATCGCCGGATGAAGATAGAAAGGAAGTGAAGTACTTGAAAGTAATTTTATTTAATTTTTTCATTAATTCTTACGATATTTCGAATAAATGATTCAAGACCCAGGGATTTTTTTTAAATTTTACTATCGATTTTGTATTGCGAATTTACTGTACACTGATGAAAAAACGTGCTCTCTCTTGATGTGGAATATATGGCACGGAAAAACAAACTTTTCTGATTTTATTATCAAACTCTATATTTTTTTTGTTGATAGTGTGTTATATTTTTTTTTCATGCCAAATTAATGCCACAACTAATATTTTCAATTCAGCTAACAATAGTATAAAGATTTGAAAAGCGATGCTGGTGCACAGATGCTATCTAATTATGGAATTGGCACCCTAACGTCTCACGCAATTTTGGGGCCGCTATGCGACCTTGAATACAAAGTATCGTTTAACCATATTGATATATATATTCAAATAAAATTGTCACAACGACTTTTTTGTCCGCAAATACCGTGTTTTTTACGGAATACAAAAGTGCAAATATTTTCAAATCATTGACAATCGTCCTCTTCATTTCTCGTGGTTTTTCTGGAACGACAAAATAAAGTACGATCGCAAAAAAACCAATTGCAAAGCTTTGGAAATTCAAAAAAACATGCACTCCTACGAAAGACACCCAGTTGAGAATGTCGAATAATAGCAATACCGACATTTTTATAACAAATTGCAGTTTTTATAATAACAAATGTAAAAAATAAAATTCGCACGAAAGTGGAACATTTCTGATGACGTTGAACGAATTTTTTGACAAGATACTTGTAAAAAGTTTTCAAACAGTCCCAAGATTGAAAGTAAATGTTTTTCACTTCTACAATCCTTCGTTTTTTTCGCTCTATAATCCAAACAACTCGAGAGAAAATTTCATAAAATTATTCTCACAGACATTTTGATGTGCCTTTAAGTCCCGAGGGTGTACCAATTTTTGTTCATCGATGAAATCAAGCATCGAACATTTCCAGGATTGATCAATCACCTCGAATACATATCTTCCCTGGGAGTCGAAACCATTTGTTTAAGTCCTATTTATCCATCGCCTTTCATCGATTTTGGCTTCGATATTTCTGATCACACGGACGTAAATCCGATGTACGGGAACCTCAGTGATTTCGATGATCTCATTCGCGCAGCGCACGCATATGGTACGTGCCCTTGAATCAATCAAATTAATTAATGGAACATCGATTAATCCGTCAAACGATTACGTTTATCGCAAATTTTTCGCCATTTCGTCCACTCTGTTTATAGAAATAAAAATTATTTTGGACTTTATACCAAATCACACGAGCGACGAGCACGAATGGTTCCAAGCTTCCGTCAATATGACGGAATCTTACGATGATTTTTATATTTGGGCAAATGGTACGATCGCCGAAAATGGCAGTCTGGTGCCGCCCGATAATTCGGTAACTTTTAAATTACGAGGAAAATAAAATTCTCATTGTTGATACGTTTTTTAATCAACCGAAGCATATTAATTAATTTTCAAGACAAATTTGGAGGAAAATTCTACCTGGACTTACAACGAAGTAAGAGGCCAATGGTACTACCATAAATTCGATGCGGCTGAACCAGATCTGAACATGGAAAATCCAAATGTTCTCGACGAGCTCATGGTAAAGAAATTTACGGATTTTTTCCATATGATTTTTTCAAAAGCAAACAAATTGTTCAACTGGAAAATTGAAACGTGCAATTTATAATCAGTTTCGCTGCAATGCGAAAAATTCTTTTGGACGAAGAGGTAAAACAACGTTGGGTTTCGTCAATTTATTCACAACTTTTTCAATATCCTCTTCGATTGAAATTATAATCGGTATGGTGGGCGTTGTTAATTTTAAACGAATGAAAGAAAATAAATTTTTGTTTATTTCCAGCTCGTACTCGAGTTCTGGCTGGACAGAGGTGTCGACGGTTTTCGTATTTTAGGCATTTCTGACAGTTACGATCATTTAGAAGTATTAAACGAGCAACGTCTCTGGAGACAAAAAAATCTCTTTGACCTGGGCAAGAATTTACAATTATTGTATAATATTCGAACGTTCATCAGTGGATGGACGTTATTCAACAATTCCACCAGCAAGTACGTACCCCGGCGATTATAAAAACAATTAATGGGAAAAAAGGGAGCCATAGAAATTGAGGCTTCTTTTACATTTTTTTTTTTTCATTGGGAAATCAACGCAGGTAACAATAAAATCGCGAAATTGCAGTAATTTTATTTCGAATTCATGCATCACTGGTTATCATCAACGTGCATGATATAAATGTAAAACGATGAGTCCGTTTTCCATTTCTACTTGAGATAAAGCAATCGCAGCCTTGGATTAAAATATTTTCTGCAAGGTGAAATAATGCGATCAAATTTTCAACGTTTGGTCACGTACTTTTTCATATTTTGACACTTGACTTTGGATAGAAGGACGCAGCAATGTTTTTTCGTAATCGAATTGGACTCACTAAATGTTGTTTTCGTGATTTATGGAAACACCTCCAATTGAACGATTCATTTCGTTCTAATTAATTATTATTCGCACAAAATTTTATTATAATAGTACATTCCGAATGGTGTACCTGCAAAAATGCAGGTTTTTTCGTGAAAATTCGAAATGACGTTAGTTCGGCGTACGCTCAAAGGCTCGGTTGCCGAAACCTTATAATTACAATTTTCGTGAAAGTACAATGCAAAACGTAATCTCATCACAGGTACCTAGTGAGCGAAACCGACGACACCGCGCAGAACTTGCTCTCGTATTACGAAACGGGAGTAATACCATTAAATTATTGCTTGATCAAGAGTACTACAATTGCGGGGACGAACGCCAGTAAACTTGTGAGTGAGATCTCAGCGTGGCTGAATGCAATCCCATTGGGCGCGAGTACCAACTGGCTGGTGAGAAAATTCATTCGGCTAATTACCCCTATTCATAATAGTCCAAAAATCTTACGAAGGATTTATTATTTTTTAAGGAAAATTCATATTTTATACATTATTCCTGTAAAAAAAAATTCAACCGAGTTTTTGAATACAAGTCTGTTGAGGAAATTTTTCCAACTCATTTCACCCAAAAATGAACTACATTTGTCCGAATTTGCACGATGATTCGTATTAAAATTTGTTTTTCTTTATAATTTGTTTTTTCAAATTGTTGGATATCTCATTTCATATTCGTTTTTTTCAAACAATGTTGTATACCGTGCGATTGAGATTATTAAGAATTTAATGATATTGCCAAAAATTGAAAATGTTTGATTTCTCGTATTTATTTTGCTACAATTATACTATCAAAATTTGAGTATAGGATATTGTTTACTTGCGATACGACGATTGTCACAATTCTGTCGCAGCTTTAACGGATGACGAAAATCGGGGAATATTCTGTTCGTCGTTAATGTTTTATATTTAATTTCACAATTTTTCATTGATATTTATTGTTTAAAACATTCTTGGCATGGCCGATACAGATTACGGATACGGAAACTCACAGAATAACGTCAACAGTAGGCTCCAAAAGACTCGACGCCGTTCTGATGCTCAGCATGTTACTTCCCGGCCAAGCATTCATGTTTTACGGCGATGAAGTGGGAATGCCGAGCTTACCGTTGAACAAAAACGAGCAAGAATTGATATTCGGTTCTGAAAGATCGAATTTGACAACGGAAGCGATTCTACATGACGAAAGGCCTGCATCTGTCGAAATTGACGAGGAAACGTTATCCAATATACAAAAACATTTGTTTGTCTTCAAACAACTCGGACAATTGAGAAAAAAGCCTGTTTTCATTCACGGCAGTTGGGAACTCGAAACACTCAACGACGACAAAGTTCTCGTACTGCGAAGGTAATGAACCACTCACGAAATTTGATGAAACTATCGAATTCTCAAAATTAAAGCTTTTTTTAATACAAAAAATGTCACATTTTATATCCCAATGTAAAAACGTAATTTCCCGGAGTGGAGGAAAAACGGCACTTACGCTACGAACAAAATGGGAATATAATGGAAATTTCGCGTACTTGAGGATGATTGAAAAAATGGAAGAAAAAATTGATCATATGTAAGATACCGATGGGAATGTAATTTTCATGATAAAAGGATTAAAAAGTTATCAAAAGTAGGTTAAAACATGAAACGCTGAAAATAATCGAAAAGTCTCTTTTCCTTCCACGTCACATTTAGTTGTTCATTTTTTTTAAATACGGTCAACTCTTTTTCAATTTTGCAAACAGCGAATAATTCGTCATTTCCGGTGAAGAAAAGTTTCTCATTGATCGAGAAAAATTTCCGACACTTTTCACCAGGAGCTTCGATTATCCATTCTTGGAAAAAGACATTTCAAAACACCGAAAAAGTTTCTTAAATGTTTTTTCATTAACACTTTTTCGACAGCCTTTCAATATTGACATTATCGAATATTACCGTTCTCAGTATCTTACATATGATCGATTTTTTTTCAAATTTTTTAAGAAATCGATCGAACATTGTTAAATACACAAAATTTTCATTATATTTCGGTTTTATCAAGTCCGTAGGTGCCGTAAATCCTCAATCGAAAAAAAACCTTTCCCAGTCTCTACTTAATCAACCAATGAAATGTTTAAATATCTTGATCTCCTATTTATACATATTTATTTTTTATCCTCAAATCGTTGCTGATATTCGTTTGATATTTTTTCAGATTTTTGCCGAATCATCCGATTTACATGCTCGTTATGAATATGGCAGAGAGCGGCCAAGAAATCAACATGGCAAAGTTGTACGAGGATCTGAAGGAACCTCTGCAGGTCGTTGTGATTTCCGGTGCAAATGACACAGGCCTGTACGTTATTTTATATACCAATAACACAACCAGTAAATACTCTCGAAAGACGTGACATCGTGACTCGTTGAGATATTTTTTCTCGTTTTTTTTTACCGATCATCAGAAGCAGCGTGTCCCTAAATCATGTTTTCCTTCAACCACACGCCGGTGTGGTACTGAGATCGGAAGGTGTCGACGAGTGGGAAAACGTCAAGTTTGACAACGATCGCGAAGAAGCCTACGAAAATAATTCCACAGAGCACGAAGAGATGCACCAAACGGAAAAAATTGACGCGATGGAAAACACGACGTCTCACACGGATGATCCAACCGAGGCAGCTGTGACGGAAATTATCGGTAAAATATCGTTATCGGAAACGACGATAACGCCCGAAGAAAAAAATTCGAAAGCAACGAAATCTGCTACCGCGGGAGCCGATGCTTTGCTGGTCGATGCATTTTTCGCAATTAGCATTATCATTCTCAACGTGATTTTCTCTCAGGAACTAGCGAGATTCTCGATGGGGATGTAAGGACATGATCGTTCAAGCTCAAATTCTATTCCTTCATTTTTCACTCTCGTTACAATTATAATAACGTTACGTATTATATTCCGTTATACAAACACACAATTTACATTTTACTTATTTTACTTACACTTACATTTTACTTACTCACAATTTAGAAACACAATAATCTTCTTACAACCAATGATTCAACGTTATTAGAAACGAGAGGAAAAAAAGAAGTGTAGTTTTCAATATCTTCGGCCTCGAACGAACTCCATTCTGATGATTTGAAAATATTTTTCGATATATTTCTTGCTCCATTTTACCACCCTAGACGTTATTGAGAGACAGTAGCATTTTTAAATAACATTGTCGAGAAAAAAAATCGAAAAATTCAGCATTGACAGGGATTTGAGGAAAATTGACGTGAAATTCTCGATTGGGAATGAAAAAAAGTAATTATTTAAGCTTAAATTTTATTCGTTTACTTTTTATTCTCGCTACAATTACAATAACGTAACATAATACATTTTATGTTATAAGCATATCATTTGTACGAGAAATATTTCTATTTTCGTCCCGCAATGTGATATTCGATTTTTTTTTTCTTTTTTTTTGCTTTCTCCTCGCAACTAACTGTTCAACTTCATTAGAAATATTTTCAATCTCGAACGAAATCCATGCTGACGATTTGAAAATATTTTTCGATATATTTCTTGCTCCATTTTACCACCCTAGACGTTATTGCGAGACAGTAGCATTTTTAAATAACATTGTCGAGAAAAAAAATCGAAAAAATCAGCATTGACAGGAATTTGAGGAAAATTGACGTGAAACTCTCGATTGAAAATAAAAAAAGTAATCATTTAAGCTCAAATTTTATTCGTTTATTTTTCATTCTCGCTACAATTACAATAACGTAACATAATACATTTTATGTTATAAGCATTTTACAACCCTAGATGTTCTTGCGAAATAAAAAAAATCTACAAATTTCAGCATTGACAGGAATTTGAGGAAAATTGACGTGAAACTCTCGATTGGAAATGAAAAAAGTAATCATTTAAGCTCAAATTTTATTCGTTTATTTTTTATTCTCGCTACAATTACAATAACGTAACATAATACATTTTATGTTATAAGCATTTTACAACCCTAGATGTTCTTGCGAAATAAAAAAAATCTACAAATTTCAGCATTGACAGGAATTTGAGGAAAATTGACGTGAAACTCTCGATTGAAAATAAAAAAAGTAATCATTTAAGCTCAAATTTTATTCGTTGATTTTTTATTCTCGCTACAATTACAATAACGTAACATAATACATTTTATGTTATAAGCATTTTACAACCCTAGATGTTCTTGCGAAATAAAAAAAATCTACAAATTTCAGCATTGACAGGAATTTGAGGAAAATTGACGTGAAACTCTCGATTGGAAATGAAAAAAGTAATCATTTAAGCTCAAATTTTATTCGTTTATTTTTTATTCTCGCTACAATTACAATAACGTAACATAATACATTTTATGTTATAAGCATTTTACAACCCTAGATGTTCTTGCGAAATAAAAAAAATCTACAAATTTCAGCATTGACAGGAATTTGAGGAAAATTGACGTGAAACTCTCGATTGGAAATGAAAAAAGTAATCATTTAAGCTCAAATTTTATTCGTTTATTTTTTATTCTCGCTACAATTACAATAACGTAACATAATACATTTTATGTTATAAGCATTTTACAACCCTAGATGTTCTTGCGAAATAAAAAAAATCTACAAATTTCAGCATTGACAGGAATTTGAGGAAAATTGACGTGAAACTCTCGATTGGAAATGAAAAAAGTAATCATTTAAGCTCAAATTTTATTCGTTTATTTTTCATTCTCGCTACAATTACAATAACGTAACATAATACATTTTATGTTATAAGCATTTTACAACCCTAGATGTTCTTGCGAAATAAAAAAAATCTACAAATTTCAGCATTGACAGGAATTTGAGGAAAATTGACGTGAAACTCTCGATTGAAAATGAAAAAAGTAATCATTTAAGCTCAAATTTTATTCGTTTATTTTTTATTCTCGCTACAATTACAATAACGTAACATAATACATTTTATGTTATAAGCATTTTACAACCCTAGATGTTCTTGCGAAATAAAAAAAATCTACAAATTTCAGCATTGACAGGAATTTGAGGAAAATTGACGTGAAACTCTCGATTGGAAATGAAAAAAGTAATCATTTAAGCTCAAATTTTATTCGTTTATTTTTCATTCTCGCTACAATTACAATAACGTAACATAATACATTTTATGTTATAAGCATATCATTTGTACAAGAAATATTTCTATTTTCGTCTCGCAATGTGATATTCACATTCTTTTTTTGGCTTTCTCCTCACAACTAATTGTTCAACTTCATTAGAAATGAGAAAAAAGTAAGAACGCAGCTTTTAGTATTTTCAATCTCAAACGAACTCCGTTCTGTCACATCTGACAGACATTTCTGATCTGACATTTTTTTTTTCGATATCTATCGCTCCATTTCACAAACCCAGAACGTTATTGCGAGACAGTAGCGTCTTCAAATAACATCGTCGATGTTGATATCGCAGAGTTTCACAGGCTTTCCGATTTTCATTTCGCAAAAAGAAAAAATCAAAGCAAATAAATAAAAATTCCACGGTCGCGAGAATTTGAGAAAAATGAATGCGTCCATGCGCGATCGAGAATACCGATTTTTTTCAAGAATTTTCGACGCCTGCCGATAAATTAAGAATCCGGAAGGAATTACGCCTCATTGAGAAAATATGAAAAATCGTTCCGACGGTAATAACGCCAACGCGATATCAAGTGACTTTTTTCGAAAAAAAAAAAACCCCTCCACGTATGCAATGACTGTAACAATGATAATATACAAGCTTTTATTTCTACGAAATAAACATTTTTAACATTCCTCCATGAGAATTACCATTTCGCTTTTTTTCTCCTCGAAAAAAAAAGTTTACAAAAATACTAAAAGTATGTATTTTGAAGAATTTCTTCAAAGCGATCAATCGAAAATTCATCGCGTATCGTTGTGAAGAAAAATCAAAAAACACGGTGACACTCGAACGTTTCGTAATTTTGCCGAACGTATCCTTGTACGAAAAAAAACTATGAAAAATTATTTGATAAATTCTGCTCGAATTAATCAGCCGATTTGGAATGCTCGCGTAAAGTATCCTCTCGTGGGGACGAAAGAGGGGAAAAATGGCACGAAAAAGTGAAATTCTCACATTTTTTTTCGACTCGCATTATCTCATCGGTGGATAACACGTGAAATTCATAATTGCCTCGAAACTTTGATTCGCGCACGTGTGAATCTACCTATCTAATAAAAAAAAAAGCGACGATAACAACAACCGAATGTCACGGAATATTATACAAGTTTCCTTTTTTTTTTTTATATAAACGTATAAAAATATAACAAAATTGATTGATAAAGTTCGCGCGCGACGTTCTAGCTTCGTCTATCAACAGAAAAAAAAGTGAATAAAAATGAAAAGCAGAGCCGTAAATACGAAAAAGAAGAAAATCCGGCTCTTTTTGTTCCTAATAGTCGGTAATTAAGCTCGCGATTCGTCGTTACGAATTGATTATAGTCCGTCGTTTCTTACACTCGCTATTTCTTCATATTCCGTACAAATATAGTCGCGCGTTTTGTAAATATGCGGCGACGCGACGATTATTCACGTTCGCTAAAAGCTCACGTATGTTTTGTTCAATTTTTTTTACTAATAAGTATTTCTCTCCCGTTCTCCCCGTTATAATTAATATTGGTCTTGAAAATCGTCGCTAAACGTTTTATATGTATCGTAAAATTTGCGGAAAAAACGAAAAAAAAAACGAATTGCATCACGCGAGAGGTTCCCCCGCGAGGCGAAAAGCTTCGTGTAACTTTGCGGGATTAAGAGCGGGAAGTCGCCCGAAAATCCGAGGCGAATTCGGCTATTTTACGCGTGATGTAATTCGGTTTTTTTCCGCACACGTTCGAGTATTTTCTGCAAAAAGAAGGGAATAACCTCACGGCGTTAAAAGTTGCCTTACGAGACGAAAAACTTTACGTAACTTTGCAGGATTGAGAAAAGTCGCTCCGAAATTCAAGGTGAATTCGGCAATTTTACGCGCGACATGATTCTGTTTTTCTGTTACGAATGCATCGAAAGTTCGATTTGGATTCGTGAGATTTACCGATTTGCTACGGTCGTTGGTTGTCGAAAAATCGACGTTTTCCTCGCGTAAATCAAATATCGCTCGATAGAGCGACGAAGCCTTCTTTCACTGGCAAAACTAGCAGCGGAAATCGAATTTTCGAGGCCGAGTTTGCGAAAGTATCATTTTTTTGGCCTCGCAAGAATATCAAGGACGTTTCCCATAAAATCGTACTGATTGAAAACCTCGAATAATAATAATGATAACGTTTTTCTTCTCAAAGAAAATTTCTTCTCACGAATTTCTTCTCAAATCGAAAATGACGCATGATTATTACAAGACCAATTCGACGCGATCGTTTTCCCGCGAAAAAAAATTATTTTTTTTTCGTTAATTATTTTTTCTCGCGTTCCAACGCGAGCGCTAAAATATGACAAAAGAGAATTAACCGACAATGAGCGTTCTTTGCTTCTCAAAATCGCTGCTCTCTCGTTGCGAACAGAAAGGATCCGCGTGAAAGGTCGAGAGCCGAAATTCGCACGTCTAAGATCGAATTTACGGTCAAGTTTTCACGATAATTCGACGAATCGTTCGTTCGTACGATAAAATGGTTTTCCAATCGCTTGTTTTTCGGTGCCGAAGGGCACAACGGTTGAATTTGACAAATCAACGATAGCAGGAATAAATATCGCCCCGCGAGACTCGAGAGACCGTGAAAAGTTTCGTTGACGCCGGAGTAAACAAAGGTCTGACAACTCGCGAGATTTTTGACGATAACAATGAATTTTAACAACAACGAGTAACAATCTTCTCCGGGAGATTATCGTTGCGAAAAATTATCGTTGCGATCGTAGGTTAAGAGTGTGTTTAAAAAAATGGAAGATGCGCGAGGTTCGGTGAAAAAATCACCGAATCTCAAGAGCGAAAGCTAAAAGGATTCAGGCTTATCGACGACCTTGAATATATTCGAGAGTTCGTCGACGACCGTCTCGTAACGATAAGACACTCTTATATCCGGCACGTTCGTCCTCGTAATGTCGTTTCCGGCTACACCTTCCTTCGTATAATTCGGTCCCAGCCAATATTGCTTGCTCTGTACGAGAAGAAAAAAGAACCATCATAATTTTTGCCACTATAATCGTCATTGTGAAATATCCAATAATAAATATGACTTTTTGTTTTACAATCGTGATCAATCGATAAACTCTCTATTTTACCGCGAGTCCTAACGTTTCAGAGGTTTGAAGACATTTTTTAAAATATTTTTGATTTTTTTTGTGCAGAAAAAAGATTTATTTGAGTTTTCGTTCCCTAAATTGCTTAAAGTGACTCTTAAATAGTCGATGTTAAACATTTTTGTACAAGCTGGTTCGGATAAGCCCGGAAACATTGGCACGACGGATTTAATAGTAATTCAAAATCAAACCTTGTGTGGAAAACCGCTCATCAGGACGGAATTTCTCGCGAGTTCGCACATGTCGCACGAGCTCAGCTTCCAGACCTGGGCTGCTATACTGTATTCTTCCATCAGAGGTTCCTTTAAAACGAAAAAAAATATGTTTCTCCATTGCGGTGCAGCGTTTTTTGCGAAAGCGTGTTGGACAAATTTTCGATCGATATTTTTCGTTCATATTCCACATAATTTTTCAGTCGAAAAATTGCGGATTTTGTGGAAAATCGCTTGAAAACATGGTTTTTATGGATTTATGGAAATCACATTAAAAATATGAATTTCCTTCGATGAATAATTCAACGGTTTTTTGTGTGATCCCTCATCGTACCTTGGTAAAGTGAAATTGCAAAGGATCGTCCGTGGAGAGACTAACGCAGAGGCCACGGGCGAGATATTCCGGAAGTGGATTCCGATGATAATTGAGAAACAACGAATTGTTGCTCAGCGGTGACATGGCAATGCCAATCTGCGCGAGATAATAGAGATACTGAAGCACCGGAACTTTTCTCAGCAATAAACCGTGAGATATATTTTCCGCCATCATGAAACCGCAAACCAAATGCTGAATAGGGCCAGCCTCACCGCAATGCGGCCTCAGAACAAACGTGTTCATTCCTTGCTCTCTGAAAGCACGAAAAAAACGAAACGATAGATAAAACTGTTAAAAAAAAAGAAGGAAACAGAATATACCGAAAAAATTGAAAAATTGAAAAATTGAAATCGAAAATTGCTAAATGTTCAACTCTCCGAATCGATAAAGCCTCGATTGACGAATAAACTTTCCACAATATTTTTCAAAAAAAAACCTCATATCTAGAGTCACATCTTGAGAAAGAAAAATTCGGGCTGAAAATGAACACTCGAAAGTTCACGAGAAGTTTTTTGAGTTTTTATAATCACGTCAAAACAGTCAAGATATTTTTTTTCTCGAAAAATTTCGTTGTGATTTTCGAACAATCGCAAACTCAAAATTGCATTTTGAAGAGGAAATGCTTTTTTTGAAAATAGGGCTTTTTTCGTTTCGATTGCCATTTTTGTCTTGAAAAAACAAAACAAAACATGGCATTCAAGAAAATTCATTTGGTATTGAAAAATATTCATGTTGAATTTCACTTACGCACGAAAATGATTCAACACCGTCATATTGGCAAAGGTATAGTACTGATAATATCCATAAGGAGGATTTTCAACGTCGTTCCATTGCTGGGGAGGACAGACGTCTTTGTCAAAGAGAGGATTTTCCGGCTTACTCTCGTCGTCTACGGAATCGAAGCCGATCACCTTTCGTTTGTTTCGTGAAAAAAAACATAAAGAATGACGCAATTTTAGTAAATTTAAACAAATTCACACGAATAAAAAAAAAGCAGACACATTTTTCACTGAATTTATCGTGAATAATAATAACAATAAAACGTTGAAACTCGATCATCATTTCCTTCAAAACGGAAAAATTTTTTCAGATAAAGAAATTTGCATAATTCGAGATTTTCGTTTTTGACGTCCATGTTTGCTCCTTTTGTTCAACGATGTAGTTTTGTTGTTTGTTTTTTTTGAATAATCGTTACTCACGTATTGAAGAAATTTGTGGAGTTCCGGATGACTGTTTGGATCGTTGGTTGCCTCGAAGAGAGGTAAAAATATGTTGTTCAGGATCTCTTGGAAATTCGTCATCAATTTGTTCAGCTTAAAGATATCGCTGTTGGTGAGAGAAAATATGGTTATTCGTAAAACGTGCGATCACTCGAAAAGCCTTTTTTTACGATCGTCGGTTTTTCGTTTCATTTCGATGAAATTGGATGGAAAATTGTGAAAAAAAAAATGAAATATACCGAGGACACTTACTAGAGCCGGGGAATTTGTATGAGCCAACGCACGTTGTCGGACGACACGTCGCTCGTAATTGCCCATTTGGCTAACTTGTCCCATTCGTCGGGATTTTTGCCGTAAATCGAGAGTCTCAGTTCGGCATTTTGATACTTTGATTCCTCGAGATCGCTCGCTACTTCCTTTATAATACGAGCAAAGTATTTGCCCTCGAGATAATTGTCAGTTTTCAGAAAAACCTCGCGGAGACGACTCTCACCGATCGGATTATACTTGGCGTTGAATTTGTCGAACCTGTGAAACGTGTTTCTATCCTGGAATTCAAAAAACGAAAAAAAAACGTTGGAAAAACCCTTTCGGAATGCTTTAACTAAAAAAAAACCGAGCGAAAATTTGGAAAATTCTACGAAAGATATAATTAAAAGTGGCATAAACTTTTGCAATATAAACGAATAACCGCAGTAATTTTTCTCCGATGGTATTGTCCTTTCGTGATAATTACGATGAAAAATTCGTCGCGTTGGCGTTCCGATAAATTTTCCGCGCTAAAATCTTTTTTTTTGAAAAAAAAGTATTCCTCGTATTTCCTCGCTCACCGCGTGTACGTCCAGCATATCGACGCTAAGATCATAAGTGGTGAGATTCATGGATTGGAAAACATCCTGGAGCGTCATCGTTTCGCCGTTCTTGGAGCACGTGACGACTTCGTTGGCATGATTCTTGAGGGTTTTCTTGATGAATCTCAAGAGATGCTTTTGATTCATGCACGAGGCAGCGTGAATGTGCGTGTCGACTTTTCTGATGTTGTAAAAGTCACGATGCGGCACGGCTTTCTGACTGGCCAACTCGCGGAGTTCGTTCAAGAGAACGTGAAGCTGAAACTTTGACGAGAGATAGCTGAGCCTTCGGTAGCAGAACGATTTCAGTGGACCGTCGGCGATCATCGCGCAGAGAAGATTCATATCGCGAACGAAAGTCGCGAGATCCGGATACGAGTACGGCAGAGGCTTGTTGCTCCGGTGATCTTCGTCGCTCGCGTAAACGTTGAAAACGCCGTTCAACGGTGCTATGACGTAATTCTTCGACGGTGGAAATTCGCACGCCCATGGGTCACCCCGCGATGCTGGCGCGTGCACGGGATGATCTGCGAGATGAAAAGAGTAGGAAAAAAAAAAGTTACAAATTTTGGCAAATTTTCTCTTCTCTTTTGGAAAATTGGAACAAAGACTCTATCGTTTTTTTCCTCGATTCTCGAAAAAATCTCTTTTCTATTGAATGCCTCGTGGAATCGTCGGTGACTGTTTTCTTTTTTTTCTCAACTCCATCGTTCATAGAAAATATTCGGGAATGAACATTTTTCATTGAAAAAATACGCAAATGTAGCAATGACGAATTATCCACGAGTAGAGGTAAAAGAACTTTTTTTGCGTGTGTTTTTTTATGTAATCCCAAAGACAAAATGGTTTTTTTTTAACGTTGTGAAAAGAATATTGAAAAAACTCGGTAATAGTCAATAGTTTGGGTAATGAAAGAGATGTTCCGAGTGTCGAAAAGTCAAGTGGTTACCTGCAATTGCCATTCGATCATCGTGCTGAACCTCATCGTCGATGTTCAACGGTCGTTTGTCAGCTGTTCTCAGGAATCTCGATGTTATCGAGGGAAAACTCTGTCTCGAATTGTTCATGTATTTTTCTCGTATCGCCAATGCCTGCACGAGCATTTGCGATGCCTGCTGCAAATCCTCCAGCGGCACCTGGAAAACGACAACGATCGCTAACGGTGAATTCATTGTCGTTTCGTTAGAGAACGTGATAAACGTGATTCATCTTGCTGAAAAAATATTCTCAGTGCTGCTCGCGAGGTATTCTACAGCACGAGACAACGTTTCGTGTGATTATCGAACGGAATCGAGACGCAAGAAGGGAGTCTCGCGACATTGGAAAAAGCTCAGCGGCATTAAAGGAGATGTAGTCGAACGCGGCGGGAGAAGAAACGGTCATCGCGACGTGTGTGTCGAGCTTTAAAGTCTTTGTGCGACAAAAATGTGTTGCCGTTTCGTTAACGAGATACTATATAAGGCCAAGGTCATCGGAGATCAGAGAGTGAGGTCATTGAGCGTATATCCGAGTCTATGTACGTGGCCGGAAGGCTGAGGCTATAATCGGATGGGTGGCGAGAAAAATGTGGGGCAAAACGAGGCGTGTAACTGGATCGGAGAATTCCCGTGAGCTTTATCAATCGTGTCGTAATTCGGATCGATGGAAACCCGAGCGAACAACGGGGATGACGCGGCGAACTTTCCATTAGAAAACACTGTGTATTTTGTTGAATAATTCGCAATTGTGGGGCAATATGGACCACCCGGAGGAAATTTTTCGTCGAAATTCGAATGACGAATTTTTCTACAAATACGAGCTAAGCTTCTTCGTGTCGAAGATTCGTGGTTCCGCGTGTCCGCCGTCGTGCCAATGACGCAGCGTCCAAGACACGAAGATACGACTCGTTTTTCGTAGTTTTATCGTAGGTGGGGTAAAATGGCCCAGCCATGGAAAAAACCATTTTCGGTAACTGGAGTATACGATGTTTCACCCTCTTCTAACCTCGAAAAAAAATGTTTTTAACATTTTTTCGAATTTTTTGTCGAGTCGTTCTCGAGATGACGATTTTTGTCGATTTTGCCATTAAACAGCAGCAGTTACTTGAAAAATAGGCTGATTTCGAGTTTTCTTTTTTTTTTCAAAATAATGGATCTTTCCGCACTTTCACGCACGCGTCTTAATGGGCGCGAATTGCCCGCGAGGTTATCGGCCGGAAAATTTAATTTTCCGGGTGGTCCATTTTACCCCACATACTTTAAACACAACGCCAATAGGCTACATACGATTATACGTATACACGGTAGTATCGCAAGAGCTGCATTTATCGTGCTTCACTGTGAAAACTCGGCCCCCAGCTCTTGCGAAACGTGCGTCAGGTTCATTCGATGAAATTGAAAAAATCGATCGATCTACGTAAATATGTATATTGATTACGGAATTAACACCCGGGGATACAAAATTAATACCGATCGATGAGAAAACTTACCCCGGAAGTATCCTCTCCGGAAATTGAGACTCTCTGAAAGTGCGGAACAAAGTCATTCTCCTCAAGGGCGAAAGAATGCTCAATGTCATCGGGAACTCCGGGACCTAACGAGGGCTCGTAATGACTCCGACGCTCCTCGAGATCCTTTGCAGCTCTGAAACAATGCGTCTTCTTTTTATTTGTTCTTTTTTTCTCTCTTTCGCTGCAAGGTTTATTTTCACCTTGAAGTTTCCACCTACGCGGAAAGCTCCATTTTCACGACTTTTCAGTCAATAAATATACCTATTCGAATGAAATACGATCAAACGGTTTTCCGATAATTGCGACACTTTTGTCGTCGGAGTTGCAGCACGCGAAGTCTGTCAGGAAATGAGAAACGAAAACAAAAGGTGCGATAGACGCGGCAAGCACAATGGCTCGACTCCATTTTCATCGGCGATACTCGAAAAATCTAAAAAAAGAATCAATCGAGCAGACGGTAGCCCCAGCGTACAAAAATTAACAACGCATTCCTCTGAAATATATTTCTTTGCTTCGTGGGTACATTCATTTTTTTTTTCATTCGTCAGAAATCAATAGGTTGATTTTTCCAAATGCACATACGAATTATTTAATTTGGGGAGTTAACGAGAAACTCGAAAATTCTTCAATTTTGAAATTCGTTAAAAATTCGCATTCCCTCGAAATTTTCAGATTAAAAACTCAGTTTTCAGATTTTCACCTCGCAATGCTTCAACTGAGATTGGACGAAATTTTCTGCCGTCGTTTTACTGTCCATTCATCCATACAGATTTTACGTACATTTTGAAAATGTTATCAAATTTATTCTCGATTCCACAGGTTTATTAATCGAGACTATGCGTCTTGAACCTTCTGCAAACGTGTTTCACATCGTTTATTTCACGAAAATACATCAAAATAAAAAAAATTGCGATTAACCTCGTCGATCAGAGAAAAAATTATCGTTAAAAACATCGTGAGAAATATCGCGTTAAATTACCTCAACAATATCGTATTGTCCCTTTGCCAGCGTTTCGAATCGATGGCACACGCGAACATGTTTCGTCTTTTAACTTCGGTTTCTCAGATTTAATTGCCCTCACAATCGTCGTATCGCAATAAAAAAAAAATTCCTCAAAAGAATCCGTGCTTTTTTCGAATTTTCAACGATACTCGAAGACAAAAAGAACCAATCGTGTTAGGCCCTTCAAACGAACAAGATTTTTCCCTCTTTAATATCGAATTACAGAGTCTTTTTATATAATTTATATTATTTTATGATCATTTTCAAGGATACACAAAAGACACGTTGGATATTTTCACGCAATTATTATTCGCGCGATACTTTTTTTGTTACTTTTTTCTCAAAGACTTATCCGTTCACCAATAAACTCAACGTCCTTTAAATTCCCCAAGGCACTCTTGTACTTTATTTAATTATTCAACATGCAAGTGCGAAACGAATGGAATTCGTGTTTCACCGAACTACGCACTTGCGTGTAAACTCGCGGATTTAAAATTCAAACGAATTCTATTTCACGATACGGTTGAATTTACTCGTGAGTTTTTTTTGTTCCTCGTGAATTGATACACGGGCGATAGATAACCTTCCCACCTTCGCCCGTTTCGATGACTCGTCTATCGCGGAAGACGCCGAAATTTGAAGAAAAAATCGCGAACATCGGCCATATTTTTTGGACTTTTTTTTTCGGTTTTCTAATAGTAATAACTAACTAACTTTATCGGGCGAAAATTTCTCCGGTGTACCGACCGTGCGCGATAGAAAGTTTGATAATTATCCTGACATCCTCCGGTGTCGGCGTTCAGGAACACACTGACATGCCACCGGTTGCCACCCCTCGGTACATCACGCGTCGTGTCATCTCTCGATATCCCCCCTCTCTCCTCTTTCAGTCCCGTCTTACTCGTTTACCCTCACTTATCACTTTCTTTCTCTCAAACTCCCTCCGTATCTCTTCCCCTTTTTCTCCTACACTCGACAGTCGAAGCTCTCTACCGTAAATCTAGCCCAGCCCCCTCCACTCTGATCCGCAAACTTTTCCTCTTCCCCCACCATCGGCAGAACCGCCCGTGCGCATGCGCAACGCGCCTGCGCAAAGCGGAGCGAGATATTTTCTTCCCGTACCGCAGCACCGTAAGCGCGATCTTAACCTCTGTATTTGTGTATTTCCAAACGTCATAATCTGTCGCAGGGTTTCGAAACAGTGAAAAAAAATCGTACGCAGTTTCACCGAATTATGCATCGAATAAAAGTTGCCTGGAATTTTGAGATACGATACGTTCGCTTGGAATACGGGAATGACGGGAAAATCAAAGTAACGACTAGCACCGAAGGAAATTTTTAAGCGGGCACAATGAAAACAATTAAACTAGTCAATCTTGTGATGTTATCGTTCATCTCTCGAGTTTGCAACGCGCGTACAGTCTCGACAAGACTAAAATTGAGAGAGAATTTCGCGTACTCAACAACAAATAATTTGTCGTCGACAATACGTAACAAAATCTAATTAAGAAATTTAATTTAAAGATAAGACAAAACTAAGACAAAACGGATGTAGGCATTGCTTCCCTCTAATTGATCAAATTTTATTTTGATACGTCATCGAAAAGAATTTGATGAATTCGTCTCGAAAAACTGAACAATTTCACTCTTTGAAAAACGCGTCGCGACATTTGATTGGCTGATGCAATACATCCGTGATCGCGGGAACCCCGTTAGCCCAGGAGTGGGGAGCCGAGCGGTTTACGGAAGAGAGCGTCGACTGTATTGTTATTTTCTTTTTTTTTATCGCATTCTGGGCACCTACAAGAAACACGCGCGCTTTCTCTGTGCCTTTGCGGCAATTATTGTACAGAATTTTTGTCTGACGCACACGCGCGCTTGATTTTACGATCTCCGTCGTAAGCGCAAAGTTTTCTCGTGCTTCGTGTTCGAAATACACTCCAATGGGACGGAAAGGAATGTCGCGCAAAATCAAACTCTACGCAATTCGTAATTAACGAAAGTTTTACGACAAAACTTTATCCGGCATTAATTGCCATTATTTTAAATTGTCAAAATTTATGAAAAAGTTTAAATAGCGTATAGTAACTGGCAGTGGTATCGCTTTGACACCAACAAGTCTCGTCAAGTTTATCAATATTCCCTTGCAACGTCAGTGTCGTATATTCCGTTATTATGTATAATTAAATTAGGTTATTAAGCGAGGGAAAAAGTGGAGTAAAGAGGGAAGGGAAAAAACAAGACGATAGAGTAAATTGACGCGTGTCTGTACTACCTCGCCGTTTAAAGGGTGGCCGTTCGCAATGGAGGAGGTCCGGATTGTATTATTGATCGTTACTTTGCTGCGTATGACGTTCTCTCGTAACGTCCAATGACAAATATAGTTATGTATATATCCGCAATGGGTGAACACATGGAGATCGAAAAGCGAGAAGGAGAGGCCGGACAAGGTGCCTATGTGACCTTATATAAGCGATAAAATTGCCAATTATCGGTACTCGATCGATAGATTAAAACCGTCAGGGAATATAAATGCATCGAAACACATAAAACATGGAATAATTCGGGTAATTATATGGAACATGAAATAAAGCAGAAAAAAACGGCAAATAGCAACGAAAAAGTCAGAAAAGTACCGTCAGAAAGTCAAAAAAATACTGATAAAATGTCGAGAATCCGGAATTCAGCCGTCTACATCAGTTTTATATCAACAATAAGAATTTTTCTGTCACGAAAAAATTGAAGCGATGAATTTAACCTGAACATAATCTTTTTTTTCTGCAAATATACAAATATAATGGAAAAAAAAGAATCAATTTTTGCAAAAAATTAACGCGATCAAATATATCGATAGTATTTTCCTTTAATTGGCTGTAACCTTTAAAAAAAAACATGAAAGGCCTTTGAGTAACAACAAAATGTAAGCGGGCGGAAAAAATATGAGGAAAATAGGAGCCCTCTGGTAATCGGATAATGCGGAGTCGTGTACGATGTTGAAATAATCCACGCGCACCCACACGTCCCTCATAAGCGGAAATACCATGTTCAGAATTTAATCCTTCGGAAATTGAATATTTATAACGAAATAATGACATTCACAGATAATAAATACAGAGAAAATGAGATCTCGTGTCACGTCTTCGATTGAGACTACGTTACGATATTATATTCAAATAAATCCTTGTGAAATCGAGGTTCGAAATGATTTATCGTGTTTGCAAGTCAACTTGGAGTTTTATCAATCGATGTCATTATCTATTTTCGTGTGAGCAATGTAATGATCGTCATTAAAATTCGATTAAATATCGCAATCCCACATGTCAAGTCAGAGAAGCCTACGACGACATTCCGAAGATACAGTAGAACCTCCCGTACAGCATAATCGATACTGTGTCAGGCTGAAAGAGAAGCACCAATAGCGCGCTACGTGCGACCGTCGCGTTGCCCCTCCCACCCGCTTCTACCCAATGCTCGGACTCCGTGCCCCCCTCCCCTCCCCCCAATTGTAACGCAAATCTAACGCTAACCGAAAATTCCAACATTTTGACTTCAAATTTTATCCTCGAAATGATTTATGGGCCAACCATCCGATTATTGGAGAAAAAATTCACAAAAGTTTTATTTCGGAGAACCTTACAGTAAGGACACTCTCGCGGCGAGGATGCATGTTTGAGCACAGATTTTTCCAAATTTGAGCAGGCAAAAATAAAAGTAAGAAAATTGTTTTACTCTGTTTTGAAGATTTTTATCGAATTTTGAGCAAACGATATCGTGGACCAATCGTCAAGATCTTCATAAATGAGATTTCCGATGAGATAAGGACGGTAAATGGTATTTGAGGCTCTCGAGATTGGAAACGATGGCGAAAAAGCATTTCGTGGTCGGGGAGAATGATCGTTTCCTCGCACACTCGGGAAACGTTTGGGGCTAAAACCGGAATATCCACTTGCGATACAAAGCTTATACCGCAGGATTATCGAAATTATTGGAAAATCATTACCATCATTTTCTATTTATTTTCTATCATCGACGTGATGAAAAAAAATGACGACTTTGTTGTTTTGATGATTTTTTTTTGGGAATTTCGAGACGTAACATCGTTCACAACGATAACAAAAAATTCATTCTTTTTATCCTCAAA
This sequence comes from Heteropelma amictum, assembly GCA_959613375.1. NCBI lineage: Eukaryota > Metazoa > Arthropoda > Insecta > Hymenoptera > Ichneumonidae > Heteropelma > Heteropelma amictum. The sequence continues at coordinate 31,286,604 of OY390720.1, forward strand.
ATGAAAAAAAATCAGCTTGGAAATCGATGAATCGATTGAACGAGTATTGCAATAATTTCTGTGTAAAATATTGACGCATTTCTAGCGACTCACTTGACTGTCAGTTGTCGTTGGATCAACAGCTTTTTCTCGATCTGCTCGATGGGAAACTGGGGGACCTCGTACGGAGCTGATATCTCATTTGGAAGCTCATGCGGTGTTCTCAATCCACCAGCACCACCTCCTGTACCGTCGATGCCAAAAACCGGACTCTCGCTACCTGAATTGCGATGGAAAATTCGATTTATGTTCTCTCACGCGAATAAGATTTTCGGATTAAAAACCACAATTATTGCACAAACGAGACAAATGAATGCTGTCGATTTTTATCAAAAAAAAATAAAAAATTTATCAAACAACATTTTAATATCAAAATACACGATATTTCGCAATTATGAGATGATTTAATTCGAAAAAAAATTCGAGACCATTCGAAAAATAAAAAGAATTTATTTTACACGAAAAGAAAATGGATCCTCGTATTTTTCCTCGCATTCATTAATTTTTTTATTGATTTTCTTCACCAATATTATCCGAAATCTATGTGCTTTATATTTTCTGAATAACTGAATTTTTTCCGAGTTTTATACATCGTTAATTACTCAAAATTTTCATCGTATTTCAGATTTGTTCGCATTGTGCCTCTAAAACATCCTTAAAGTGTGTATTTATTTGCTTCAACGTTCCTCAATTCAGTCCTTCATTGGGAGTCGATACATTTATCATAATTAACCGGTTTTTTGATCATTTATTTATCAAACAAAAAAAACAGAGAATCAAAATTAGACGATGGGAATTTTTTTACGAGTCCGATGAATTTACGACGCATATTTGCGCAGCTGGACTTGTACGTCATGCAAATCGATGACAACGTCTATACGTCGTGCATTTACCAAACGCGAAGAACGTCCATGAAACTTTAATCGACAACAACAATATTTTCGTTCGCTCAAAGTACGATGACCTCTGCGTTTTTTGCAATCGTTAATGCCCGGATGTAAATCTTGACAGCTGGAAAATTGTACGATTTTTCTTCCATTCGCGAAACAAATTCACACGTACCTTTCGTGTGTTTTAACATTTTTCCAACGAATTACGAATTATCGATACTCTTCGTAAACAAAGATATTTTCTCAATATTTAACGAGATAAAAAAATTCTGATCCGTTGTTTACAGAGTCTTTATAAAAAGTTCAAAATAAAGAAATTTCGAATCGACGAAACGGTGCGAATAAAATTAACGTGTATTTCGAAAAAAAAAAACGAAAGAATTCACTTCACCCGAGAAGAAAAGTAACATCGTAAAATTGTTTTCCTCATTTTTGAAACAATTCATCCATCACTTTGGGATGTTCTTGTTATTCGAAATCAGTGAATCGCTGATTACTTGAAATTCTCATTATTCACGCTTGAGAATAGAAAGCTTGATGACAGAAGAATTTTAAGATCTCTCTTTTACAATTTGAGAAATAAATTCGTGCAGGATCGAGGGGCAATAAAAACGAACAAAGAACAGCGAGTAATGTTATTTCTCAGCTCGAGGTCAAATGGCAATGACTCGGCGTGTTATAAATATATCCGAGTCTCGCAGCGTAAATTATGGTCCAATGGATGCTGTGCGATGCCAGAAGGGAATAAAGACAATTTGAGCTCGAGAGCGTTTATCGTTTGCGAAAAAAAAATGGACGAAAGGAGAATGCGAAAGGGTTTTAAACAAAATCGTACAATTCCGGGCGTTCGTGAATGTTTTCTGAACGAATTTTCGCTCGTCGCCTGAAAATACGAATGGAAACAAGCGACACGATCGTCTCGAGTGTACTTTGAACCAGACAAACTTCTCCTGCATTGCTCTGCAATGTACGCAAATTCCAAAGCGACGAAAAGAAGCTGTCGAAGCTCTTGTGAAAGTACACGACTCCCGTTTTTGATCCCGCGAGACCCCGCGATAAATAAATAATTCAATCGTTAATCCTCGCGTTCGGAAAACGCACAGTCATTGTCCATCCAAGCGGACGAAAGTCGACGTCTTCAAAGAACTTTGCGGCGCTTTCATTGTGCCGAAAAATTTTTGGCACCCGTACGAATAAGTCGTAAATTCCGAGATTATTTGGGTGATGAAAGCTTGAATGAAATTGCCGCAAAATAAACGCGAGTAATGCACACCAAATCGTTTACGAACTGTTCATTAAAATGATTCTGGATTCTTCATGTTTCATGATTTAAAAGAAATTGAAACAATTTTGAAAAAAAAAACATATATCGATTAAAATTATTCGTTATTATTCTCGAACGGAAAATCATTTTTCCTTGAATTTTCCAAAATTCACTAGATCTTTTTGAGGAAATTCGGTGATCGTCTATTCGGATTCTCGCCATTATTTTAGTTGGCATTATGGGAAAATAATCTTGCATGGAAAAACAGACGGATTCTGATATTTCGATGATCATTTATGGAAATTTCGAGATATCAACGTAACTGGCAACGATGATAAAAAATGTATGTTTTCGAAGCGTGTTATCAATATTCTCGATAAACCAGAGTCATTATCCTCCGTCGTATTTTCGAAAAAAGTACAACGACTTTGCAGATGAACTTTATCTCCTCTCGGTTTATTAATACTACATCGAAAAACAAGAATTTATGAAAAAAGTTGCACGGTCGCGTCGTGGGGTGCAGTTTCGTTCATGTTTTTCATTTTCGAGCTCAAATTCGAAAAAACTTGAACCCCATTTTCCCCATTTCTCACAGTCTTCATCATCGAACCGGTCGCCGTCATTGACCGGAAGTAACTTACAATTGACTCGGTCGAGCAAAGATTTTTCAAATTTTGCTATTTTTCGAAACTGGAAACGTACGATTTTTCACAAAACATTTCGTGTTTTTTCGTTTTGAGAAATACAATCCCAAAATGTGTAGAATTTCTCATTTCAAAGTGTCGATATATATTTGAATTAAAATGCAAGATAAAACTCGTCATACGGAAATAATCAAAATCGATAACAAAATTACGCTTTGTATCTCCGGGCCTAAAACAACCCGCGCATAAAACACGGCGAGTCGAAAACATCCTGCGCGTAAGAACTTGTCTATTTATAAAGCACCGATAAAGCGAATAACGTTAAACCGGCTTAACGCTATGAAAAAAGAACATTTAGAACGGGTATAACGTTCAGAGCGCGCGGAGTGCAATAAAAAATGATCTCGCCTCGCGCGTTGTATTACAGTGACCCACATATCCCAGCTGTGGTGGCGAATATGGAAACATTTCGCACGTGTGCATTTTCACTCAATGCTCGTTTGCGGATATGGTGAGAACGAGAGAAAATGAAACAAATCGACGTGCGAAATTCTTGCTTTTTTTTTCATCTCTTCGCTCTCTTTGTTCTTTATTACCGACCGATGGTAACGATTTCTGCAACTACCGACAAAACATCGCGGCTCTGAAGATTTTTTTCGTAATGAATGAGCGGAAAGTTTTGCACGTCTATGCTACAGAAAATTCGATATTCTATCTCGGCTGTCTGAGAATCATTGTGATTATGTTACTCGAGATATTAGTCAATTATTCGTATTAACTTTTGTGAAATTCTAAATTCTTCGAGGAATCAACTTTTCTAAGGAAATGACGAAAACGTTATCTCTGTATTCTGTAAAAGTGAAAAGTATCCGTGCGTGCTGATCAGATTCGCGGACTTTGTACGAAAATTTACACTCGAAACTTTGGAAACATTTATTTCGAAATATAGATTTAATGCGAGTAACGATTAAATGAAGAAAAAACGTTGTCATTTTTGAAGAATACTCTCGAAAGTAAAAGAGAAAAAGTGAACAAAAGATGGTTAATACTTTGTGCATTTTGCACCGAAAGAGTGTACGCTTCAATTTTTTTAGGTTAAACACGAACGCGAATAGAATAAAAATGTCGAAAAAGAATTCATACGTTTTTTGAGAAATCCACGAATTTATATACCGGATATTTGCACGATATTTTCCACCCGAATTCTCGACACTCGTTTCATCGTTTTTCCTCCACCACGAGAGGTTTTTAAGGTGAATCAGGTTCTGGCAACGAACCAGAATAACTTCCACAAAAGGATTGGCGAGCGACCGTACATATACGCGAGTGTGTTTTCGGTCTCGTGTGAGGAGGAAAAAAGGGATCAATACCGGCCACGACGATCTTGACGAAAATAAAACTCGCAGCCTCATTTTTTTTTCTTTTCATCTACTTTATACCTCGCCTTGCGTTATTCGTAAAATTTCCAGCTTTGTTCGATCGCCATGGAAAATTTCCGACGAAATCTAACGAAATAGCTGTTAAAATATTATTATGGACTCGGATACTTCAAACAGGCGTTATCTGTAATCTTTTTTTTTTCTTATCGCGTCATTCGAGAAGATACGATCTTCCCACGATTTGCCACCGCGTACATTGACTCTGTGATGAAAATATTGCTGTTGAAATACTCGATGGGAAAAATTCTTTCAACTTCGACTTGTCTCGGCAAATTCTATCGTGCTGAGACAACTTTATAATCATCGCGTGACTAATTAACGCACCGAGAAGCCGGGAGTGCGACAAGTGTGAAAAATTAATGTGAAACCTTCGTGGAATTTAGTCGCGTTCGCTCTCGTCTTCCGTATCGCAAATTTATCGAACAATAAGTTTTCCAACGCGACGCTGCCAAGACTCGAGCTCGAAATGACGGAAAACAATCGTCGGAAGATTCGTATCTCTACTTCTCGCGAGAATCTCACGATTCGATAAGACAATTAACGACTGACGCTTGACGAATAATAATAATAATAATAATAATCTACAATAATTTATAAAACAACACGAAAAGTGTTTTATACATTTTTTCAACGCACGAAATTACTTGGATAAATCAATTTTTTTCATTCCTCGTTTATAGACCATCAAAATTTCCAGCGCATTTGAAAAAATCGACAATTTCGGTTCAAATTTCGAATGAATGATTATTTACGTAACGGGTGAAGGAATTTTTCTCAATCTGATTTTAGATTGCACAAAAAGGCTCGCCGGTCATGAATTTTCGCGCTCGGCCATCGTGCATCTAATTTTTTCGAAAAAAAACGAAAATTCTCGAAAATCAATATTTTCGGAGATACGAGAAGTGCGATTGTTTCGCTCGAAAGGCCGGAAGCTATTTCCCAAAATTACAGCCAAAGTATCGCGATATCGTTGATAACGCATGTGACCTTTTTTGTAGAGCACTCTGAGAGCTTCATTTTTGTTTCTTGCGAATTTTCTCAAAAGTCGATACTTTGGGAGATACGACGAAAAAACGGCGGAGCTTTGAAAATTCCAAACTACCCGAACGAAAGTTCGTTGAGAAAAATCCTCGTCGTCGAAAAAAATCGATTTATCGACGCTATTGGACGCAAGAGATCATTTTTACCGGAAATAACTCTACATGTTCCTTCAAAAACAACTTTTGCGTCTATTGATCCGCGATCAGTCAAAATTTCGAAACGAAGCGAGAATCTGTACCTTCATCCGGATCGATGAGGAAATTTGGGGGATGCAACATTCCCAGGAAAGCCTCGTTCCCGCCAGACATGACACCTCTGCTCGACATCTTTACGATTATCTCTCGCGAATAACGCAACGAAATGAATAATAATGGGAAAAAAAGAAGAAAAACGAAAATCACGCGTTCAAAATTGAGATTCTTTTCGCCTCGTAAACTTCGTCCACAGAGGGCGAACGTTCGAGAACGTCTGTTTTTCAATGTGAAGTAAGAACCTAACCTAACCTATACGGGCGAACACGAATGTTTGAAAAGTTTTATCGTTGCAGTTACTTTTGCGTGTGTGCGAGCATCATACATTTATATACGGATAATGCGTGAAGTAGCAATGATCGTCTCGCGTATCAATGCTAATTGTTCCTCGTTCGGTCGCAACGTAAATTGCCAACGATAAGCATGTAGATACTTTTGAGTTGTAAGACGCACAAGCGCACTCACACACACACACACGCACGCGCGCGGACGAGAAAATCGATGAGAAAATTCGCGAATCAACCGCCATACATCGCTCGAAGTATATTATATTTCTATTTTTCTTTTTATTTTTAAACGTTCATAGAGCGGTGTATGGGAACTGTGAGAACAATTAAAATCGCCCGAAGGATGATCACCTGCACGGGATCGAATTGTTACTGGGAGTAAAGCACGAGAGTTTGTCGTATTTCTATTCGCGTACGAAAACACAGACAGTTTTGACGAGAGGTTTCTCGAAAAAGCTGTGTTAGCAAACAGCAGGTGGAACGGTGTGTGTTGCGTGTGTATTGCGAGCGTTGTTAAAGCGCGGGACGAGTGTGTTGTCGTTGGGAAATGACGAAAGTCGAACGGGAGCCAAGAATCATCGAGCTTTGAACGATCGCAGGTTTGGAGGAGATTCGCTTTTAAATAGACGTGTGGAAATTCGATGCTGAATTAATCAAAACGTTCGGGGGGTCTTATGGATGATTGGTCAGCGTTGTGGCGATAAAAAAATCGCAAAGCCAAACAAACACGTTATTATTCTATAAATGATCGGGTTCTCAAGGAGGTTCGCACGACTCGCAGGGTAAGCGGTGTAATAAACGAAAGAACGCGAGTATTTCGAGCAGACTTTTTTTTAATTGTCGATAATTGTCAAATAATCTGAGCGAATGCAATAAACACTATTTTGATGATGAAAATAATCGATTCTTAGTTCGTTTTCGACCATCAGAAGAGCAAAAAATTCACTTGTTTCGTCGAGTCACAAGTTACGCGTGAACCCCCTTAAGAGAACGATTTATCGTACTCACGATCGCGTTGATGATCAACATTATTGCCAGGTGTTATAGAACTATCGGCGTCACCCTCGAGTTCATAATACAAGCCTTCCCCTCCAGTACCGCCATTCGCGTTTACCGAGACCGGATCTTCCATGACGCGTATTATTCTCTCGACAACTGCGTAGTTCTGCACTTCTGCAAGCAAAACAAAATGCCATTTGACCTTGAACAGGGTACATACTTATTGCATTCGATGTTGAACAAGTGCGTGCAGGACAAACCTTAAGGCCCGTATTTATAGTCCGATAAGCTTAACACATGCGAATAAGGCGATCTTGCACGATAACTACCGACTGAGAACACCGGCGTGAGATGAAGCGCACGCTAAACTGCGGCGAGAAAGCGAACTACATTGATGAGAAAACATGTTTTTAATTTTTGTTTCAAAAATGGCATAATTTTCGAAGGAGCAACACGCTTAGCCATTTCTCGCTGTAATTCTGCGTTAACTGACGAAATTTCGGTTTGATTAGACGCGTCGTTTCGAAAAAACTACATTTTGAAATTTTGCAGCGTTGAAAACAAAGCCGGTCGATATATGCGTAATTTCATACTTCTGGAATGCGACACGACCCTGAATGTGTATATCACTGCTTGTATTCCACCCGAGGGACTTTAAAACATGAGATATATATGGGAGTAAAAGTCGAACGTATCAAAACTCGATCCCATAGCGTATAAAATCGGCCAACCGTCATCCACACTGGATTAAAACAGTGATGGCTGAAATTCAAAACAGGCCGACTTTACGAGCATTCACCCCAACTATTCATTCACTCTATGGCGTAGGAGCGCGAGAAATCGATAGCGAAACGTTTTTTCTATTTTCCTTTCCAAATACTCTGATATAAATTACTAGCCATTTCTCGCTGTAATTCTGCATTTGCTTACTGAATTTCATCGTGATTCGATGCGTCATTTTGGAAAAATTGCGTAATGAAATTCCGAGGCGATTAATTAAAGCTCGTGAAATGTTGCCTCAACGTTGACGAAAAACCAAAAATACCGCAGGAAAAGATGTACGCGCAAACTCGAACGTCCGGTCTTTTGGAAGATGAATTTGTAGCGACATCTATTTATAGTTTAAAGTCTTTGAACGACAGGCGCGGTGGAATTGATCGAAAACAAACTTGTCCTATACTGTACTCATTTTTCAAGCATTCAGCATATATGAGATGTGTTTGTGTCCAAAGTACCGAATTCCACAAGTATACCATTAAAATTTCACCTTAAAATGTCGATTATTAACGCATTTGTTCTATCTTTGGAAGAAAAAAGTTCCATTCCGAAATACAAGAAATTCGGCTATTCCATTAAAAAAATATGCGAAATTGCGAGGGACGTAAATGACCCACGTGTGTACGCTTCCAGAAACGTCGAAATCTCGACGACAGCGCACATCAGCGCCATCGCATCGAACTATAGACAAGCCGCAGTTGTCATTCGGAACACAACACTACGCAACAGGAGGCCAGAAACTATAGAGAGTTTTATTAGTTTCAATATACCACATGAGATCCTCTTTAATTGATCTTTAACGATGTTTGCAATAGACAAAGCTGGTATACTCTTATTTCAAAGTTTAATAACGTTCGGTCGGCACGCAGAAAGACGCCGGCGGCACCTATCGGATCGTCGCGATACTAAGATTTGAAGGAGCAGCGGCGGAAATTTTCATGAAAAGAAAAACGACGAATTTCTAGTTTGTGGACAAAAATAAAAATGATATAGACATGAATGTGTGCAGTTCATGTGCAATTTCACGTGGACTAGGAATTTGAAAACAAACACTACAAAGATCGTGCTGCATCTACTCAAAAATAGATCCCCATCATGAACTTAAAATCCTCTCTTGTGTACGATACAAATGTTGCTTTATCAATGAAACACTCGGAAAAATATATAAATCGTTTCTCATATGAATACGACATACATTCATCGTTATATTTATTTTTCCGCCATGGGCGCCACTTGTATGATTTACAGAGTTCTATAAAACGGCTTTAAAAGCCTTTAAAGTCTTAAAGGGGAGCAGGAATTTCGTGATTGACGAAAGGAGTCTGTCGGAAATGATGCAATCAATAAACGATTCAAGATTTGCTAATATCGCCAAATTCGAAAAATGTCTGATACTTTATTTCGAAAGGATTATTAAAATGCCTTGAGCTATTTCATCAATAATATTATATACATTCATATGGTACAGCATATGTAAACAAATGACTCACCTGGCGCTTCTCAAAGCTACGATAAATCCCTCTGCCGCGCAATTTTATACGCACACGCAAGGAACAAAGATTCCGTTTTCCTATGATAATGACACGAGCGATCTGTTTTCGTCGACTTATCACGGTACAATGCGCGCGATGTGTTTTAAAAACTGATAGCGTTCCGACAAACTGTCTCCGCGGGCAGTAAAGTTCACGTCGTATTTGTACGCGTACGATTGGGCCTCCTAGCAGTCGGCTAGCCAGCTAGAACCTCCCATACATACCGAATCGATAAGCAGATTCACCAGCTCTCACCAATGGCAATAGAAATAAACGCAATTTTCGAGCTAGCGAATGAATAAGCACTGTAAATTCTTTTGCAATAAATCACACACTTCTCAGGATCGAATGGAGGGAATATGAAAGAACTGACAAACGAATAGTATTCGAACCAGCGTAAACATCGGGAAAAAACATGAAAAGGCAAAAACCAAGAATGCCGTTTAACTTTAACGTTTACGCTTTGACGACACGAATGTTCGCGGAAAACTCTTTACGATTGTAACGATATGAGCAACGAACTCTCCTACAATATCATCCGTATCGCGTCCTTTGACAGACGATACTGCTCTGGGACTCGTCGCTGGCGCTCTCTCATGAGCTACCGGCTCGCCTCTCTGGACATTACGAAGTAGTGTGGAGTGTGGAGTCCAATGAAAAAGAGGGAGAGAGAGAGAATAGAAATGAAAAGAGGAAGAACGGAAACGAGAGAGAAGAGAAGGAAAGAACGACACACGAGCAAAGAGGCAAACTGCAAATCAACGAGTGAAAACTTTTCAACGTGTGTTCGCATATGTGTGTACTTATTATATATATGTATATTTGCTGACAACTGCTCAGAGTACACTCGGGTGATGAGCGTGCGCGCTTGCACATGTGTGAGAATTCACACGCGAGGCCGCGAAGTAAAAAAAACGCCCACAGCGCCACTCTCACGCAATAACTCGTTATTGGAACGAATCGAAGCTCTCCGCGCAGCGCTATATTTATATGCGGCCAAGGCGCGCGTTCGTGTCTGGTCACTGCTAGCGCATGTTGTTATTCAAGTTTCAATTAATTGTACCTATATACGTACGGATACAGATGTACGTATATGCAATAGTTTCGAGTGCTTTATGGAATGTTTGCTGCATTCATTGACATTACGTTTACGAGATCTTGCGCGTTCGGAAAACGCGCGACTGAAGCGGCCATGTTTCGAACTAAAACCTCCATCGACTTTCTCACCAGCGCAACTCTTTACACGCTCCGAGAATCTACGAAAATCTATACTTCCATTATAGATATATAATTATCGAGCATAGAGTCTGCTCTCCCTGATTTTGGAATCGCTTTTACGAAAAAGCTTCCTAGTGCTTCTTAGGGCGGTGAGACCAGGTGAGACGAGAACGCACAGACTATATAGCACTGCTCTAGAGCGGATGCATTTTTTATACTACTATTTCCATTATCTCGCTTCCGCGGCGTCTGTTTACCACACCGAAACAAACAGTGGCGCCACGGTGGATGGATTTTGTACAATACCCGTTGTGGATGTTTTGGAGGTAAAGTGCGAATTTCAAGGTCCCAGCGATGTTATACAAATGTTAAAATAATATAAGAAACATAAACGATAAATTGTGACATGAATTATTTTGGAATTTTCCTAAAAATTCTGAACCACCGAGCGGTTGTCTCCATTGGCACAGTCTTCAGGAAAAGTTTAAATAAATGTCGTTTCAAAACTATGAAAAAATTTTGGAAAAATACACAAAATTCAAAATTTGGGAATATTCAAAATAAATATATCTGAGATTCTTGAAATTCCCACTTCTTATTGAAAGTTCGAACCAAAGATGTATAAAAATTGCCATCGAAGCTAATCCGATTTATTCCAGAATTAATGCAATAATTTTTCTGACCAGCTATTTCAAGTTACACGCACATTTTATCGGAAGAAAGTTGCTTTTCTCATAGATACATTATTTAGGCGATTACAATAATCTTTCAACGGCAACAAAAACATTCCGAGCCTCCTCCAAGCAGCTCTGCTTATCTTCGAAAAAGCCCCCAGCATTACCAATATCTACATCAAACCTTACATCCAACTAAAACGACTTTAATTGAAATCAAAGTCGCTTTCGGTATTAGACACGTTTTTTTCAATAGTACTATCCGTATCAGAGTCCAAGATGGACTTGATAACGTCCTTATGTTTTCTGCTCGCAGTCTCTTCCGCTCCGGAATTTAAAGATTTTTTCTTATCCGCATTTCGTGCAGAATCCTCTTCTCGCTTTTTTTCATCACATTCGTCGAAACTAGTCGTTTCTTCCGCGCCTTGATTACACTCTTCGGTCGCAACTGGTCCTTCATCCCGGGGACGGAAATCCGCGATGCCATTTTGACAAATTGAATTCCGATCACTCGCACACGCAGCATCCTGCTCATCTGGACCAATGTTCGCGGAATAATCGTAAGCAGGCTGAACGACGTTTCCTTCGTCCGAAACTGCTGGATGCTGTGGTTCAGGGTACTGCAGAGAAGGATCAGCGAGATATTCCTGATTATCCTCAGGATATTTTTCGATAGAACCTGCAGGATATCGATGTTCAGAATCTTCTGGGTATCGCTGATCGGATTCACTAGGATATGGCGGAGCGGAATCTTCATGATATTCCTGAATGGGATCGTTGCTGTATTCCTGAGTAGAATCTTCGGGATATCCTTGATTAGGATCAGTAGAATAGGCATCGTTAAAGTTATTATCGTACTGTTGATTGCAATCGCCAAGATAATCCTCCTCATTTGATCCTGCGTTGTATTCCCGCCAGTTTACGTCTTGCACGTATCCTTGCTGATCAGGATCCTCAATGTATTCCCGATTATCGGAGTCTCTACCGTAATTCCCTTCCCCGGCGTCTTGAACGCTTTGTCCATTGGAATCTTCAATGTATTCCCGCTGATTAGTATCCTGATCATAATTCCGTTGATCAGGATCATAAAAGTTCTCCTCAAAGTACCGCCGCTCGCCGTAACCGCCTTCTCCTGGAGCTCCCTCGCACACGACACTCGTTTCCTCAGGATTTTCGTTATGCACGTATTCTCCAGTCGCTGGATAAGTATAATCCACTTTTTCCACTTCGTACTGGGCATTGTGATCGACATCGTCGATTTCATTTTCTCGCGAGACGTTGAAATCTTCTTCAACAATTTTCTCCGTCGGTAAGTCAGTCGATCTTTCCTGTTTCTCCAGCTCGGAGTCTTTCTTCTCCACCGATGCATTTTTCTCCTTGATTTCTCCTTGAACATCATCACGTTCATCATTTTCCCACGAACCTTCGGGAGTTCCAGCCTCCTCCGTTTTCCGCTGGTCCATCGGCTGGTAAAACTCGTCGTCGATGCCCAAAATGGCGTCTCTGTATTTATCCGAATCAACGAAATCTCCATCGATCTTTCCCGATGTTTTGATGAAATCATCCTGCGCCTCGTCGTTCAGCAATATCTCTTGTACTCTCCTCTCGAGGGCGCTGAGATTCCACGGTTCCAGGTCCTCCAGAGTGTCGCGCAAATTATCCTCGTCAGCGATTACTTCGCTCGTCATCAAGCTGTAGGTGGATCCTTTCAACCGACGAAGATCCAGCGAAGGTCCGGTGAATTCATCTTCTCTCTTCTCAATTTCAGAAACTCCATCGTCCCGCATGATTTTTGACTCGTCGTGATTTATCTCGTTCGCCCCAGTTTTCATCGACGCGACACCATCGTTCGCTCCTTCGCTCCCGACGAATTCCGTAACATAGCGAATATTTCCGTCCGTCCCTGAGGCTAATTCGACTTTTGATTTCGCAACATCGGCGCTCGTTTCGTTCTTGGCAAGTTTCGCGAATTTTTCACAGCGATTCGCGTCCTCGTGCGAATTTCCCCCGTCTCGCGGCTGATTTATCGATACCAATTTGCGAATCTCGTCCGATTCATCCGTCGGAACGTTGTTTTCGCTTCTCTCATGGCTTTCACGAACGATTCCAGCGGGATGATCTTGATAAATATTATTGGCAACGTTGATGGCACTCGTGGCGGTGCGCTCGGCCAAATCCGCGGCGATCGCGAGAACGTTGTCGAGCTCGCGGGGATAAAATCGCTCCCCCGGCTTCTCCTCGACCGGCAAATCAACGCCGTCGTCCGAAAGCGTCACGTTCAGCAAATCACCGCTCGTGTTTTCCTCGTGGTCGACCTCCTCGAGACTCCGAGGTTCCGTGCCGCGTTGAAGGACCTTGATCTTGCTTATATAACGTTCCAGTTGATTCTCGATGATTCCACCGATGTATTCCTCATCGTTGGCGAGCTCCTGTCTCAGAATCTCCGACAATCTCGGGCACCTCGAGATCGACGTTCTCGCAATCTTGCTGTCTTCGTTGATGGAATTTTCAGCCGGTCGCGGCAGGGAAATCGCATTTTTCGAGTCGTCAAGGTCACCGTTTCTTTTCGAATCATCGTAGAATCTCGTGGCCGATGTAATGCCGGCCTCGTAAGCACCGGAAGTCGCTAAATCTCTCACGACGGAATTACCGTATCCGGCATCTCGCCGAAACTCGGCTTTTCGATAATTCAGCGAGGAATCGACGCTTCGATAATCGCCGAAGGACGACGAAAAACGAGGAACGTTGCTTCCGGAACGGAAAGATCGTGGAATCGACTCGTTGGAATCGCGGGCATATTTCGAACGTCGAACGTTGCGAAAGTCATCGACGCCCTTGTCGACGTTGGAGAAGGACGGTCCAAAGTCGCGATCGATCCTTACGAAGCTCGTTTGACCTTGAGGGAAATTCGAAAATGCGAAAGCCGATGGATGCGTCGGTGAACTTTCGCGGTGCATTCCCGAGCGCGTAATACCGTAAGCGGAACCTGGTCTCACTTGGAACGGCGAGTCGTTCGTGCGATTTTCCTCCCGTCGATCGACGCTCGTCCCATCGTCATTCTGGACGCAAAGCTCGTTTCGATCTCGTCGCCACGCTTGGCCGAGTGTCGCACACCGCCCGTCTTTCTGACTCGCAACGCCGCTGTCGCCCGTCACACTGCCGTTCGGCCGTCTCTTCTCGTTACGCAACACAGCTTCGTACTTTTTCTGAAATACGAAGATCGAACATCAACCATTTTTTTCGAGGGTATTATACTGCGATGAAAAAATGTAGAAACACTGTTTTAGTTTTTTACGGAGTGGAAGCAATTCCGACAGAAATTGGTTTCACTAAACATTGAGACTGAGTGGTGTTGATGATAAAATAATGAGTTTCCGGATTTGTAATGACCGATGGGAGGTTTTTCGTCATTTTCGTAAAGATTTTCTTCGAATTTCGCTCTCAACTCACTTTGAGCGCTCCGAGTCTGTCAGTTTTGGCGGTCATCAGAGCTAAACCGCTGTCAACGCGCTCCAGAGCACCCAAAAGCTGGTGATTTCGCTCGTCTCTCGCTTGTTGCTCCTCCAAGAAATCAATGTATCTCATTCTCAGACGATTTATGCACGCCTCGTGTCTGCAATCATTGTCAAAATTTTATTTACCGAAATAACGTCTTATGGCAATAATAATCAACTCTGGTACATTGACGGAAATACGGTAACGCGTCTCTGTCGAAGATATATGGAGAAAAGTGCAGGAAAATGTCATTAGGCGCGTTTGTAAATTGTCGACAGAATAAATAGAAATTGAAAAAGAAAAAATAAATTCGACTGCGTTGATTAAATTTTTTTCAAATTCGTAGTCGGCTAAAGATCGGAATTCATTCGGTGATTGTCGAATTATCGACGAATGGACATTTTAAAAATCCTTCAACGTTCGTATATTGACGATAAATTATTATTGTTATTACTAATTTTGCAGTTATAGAATCAAACGATTACGATATATGTATTTTTGTTGCAACGGTGTACAAGATTCGGCGGACGAGCAGAAAAGTTTGAGAATTAAAAGTCTCGCATGCACGAATCGAGCAAGCTTGTCCTGGCACACGCCAGGCTTGACATTGAACATTTAGTGTGCCATGATAAAATGTAAATGTTATACCCGATAGGAACTTCTATCTGCTCTGGTACCAGGCTTCCAACTTGTCGTCTGAAATCGATTTTCGTCCACTAAAACGATTCGCATAACACGCGTAACACGTGAGCCTCTCGTGTGTACCGAATTTATCTGACGTAATGCATTCTTTGGAGTATGCATTACTTGAAATACCAACTTATACGAATATACGTATTAGGGTGTTTAAAATCTTTTTTTTCCGCCCAAACAGCTTCAAAAGCTTCGGTTATGTGAAAAAAAACGGGTTCAAATCTAATCTTCGCTCTTAACATCAATATCGGAGTTATTGAGTGGACTTTTTCAGTGAAGAATAGCTCAAAAATCGTAACTCACTGTCTTTTCAACGTTTTTAAACAATTCAATTAATCTTAAGAACTACTGTACGAGACGGCGTTTCCAAAAAAAAGGATTTTTTTTTGGCAACACCCTAACATATATTGTCATGTATACTTCGTGTGTTTGTATCATTTATTCTATATTCGTTGGTGATCGCGAATTATCGATCAGTAACATTCCGGAAGAATCCAGGTCGGCTCTTGCAATCAATCAACAACAAAGCAGGAGCATTTGATCAAAGATAGTAATAATTTAACGAATTAAGATGAATTTCGAGTAATACCACTGGAAAATCGAAAATAACCCCGGGGAATAATTTGACAAAGCTTTTCCACGAGTTAAAGAAACATCTGAACGTTCCTCTCAATTTCCGGCGTTGAATTAACCTCGAGAAAAATCGATGACGTTTTCAATCGCCTTGCTTTCCCAAGTGTTTTATTTCATCCTTCAATTCTTTACAATTAATCGTGCAGAGTAAACTGAGATATTCTTCGACATTTACCTGCTTCGTGATTCGTGCTCCAGTAAAGTGAATCTTTCCTCCAGTCTTATTCTCTCTTCCTCACTGAAAAATTGCTCATTATTTTTCAACATTCAGCGTACACGAGTCGCAAGGATTTCAGAGACAATATCAAAGTGTCACCTTTTTCTCAAACGTTCCTGCAGGTCCAGCATCTTCCTGTAATACTCGCTGTTGTTGTACAGAGGCGTCATCGTCGGTATCGTTTCCTCCTCCCTCTTGACTTTCAAGTCATTATCGACAAAATCGACGTTGAAAAAAATATCGTTGAAACAATCGTTTCTACATTTTGTTCGTATCGTCGACTCTGCAACCGCTCAATAAAATCGCCGATATTATTGCGTTAACTCGATGACAAAAAATTCTGTTTTTATCTTCTACGTCCTTTTTGTCTTTATTTTGAAAAAAAAAGAGTCGCGAACTTTGCTTTATTTTTCGTCGGCGTTGCGGCGACAAAGTCTGACGAAAATGTTGAACCTTTGTGCTCGGAAAGCATCGAGCAACTGTCGCATTCGGCATCGCAACGCCGCGCCAGGTATGGGGGTGTATTTTACCGAGGGTAGACCGTACAGGTGTTCCATCCCCCTACCCTCAATTTTATGTCAGCCGTGACTAGATACTTCCATCCTTGAATAAATACTGCAAATTTTATCATACATGCGAGTGTCTTTTCTCAATTCCGACCAAAATTTGCACATTTTTCTTTCTCAAAACTCCGTTCACTTGATGAATTTACTTTTGTGTCTGGAAAATGTTGTATAAATATCCAGTGGATAAATGTTTATACGTTTTTTTTGTAAGATTTTTTTCGAGCTCTACATTCGATTTTTTTTTCATTTGCTCGATATCTTTCTCCTGAAAAATGCTTACGCCCATTATCAAGCATCCGATTGTTTTGTTCTTTCATTTATACTCTAGCTGATTTTCCAAACATTAGAAATTTTGCGATAATAACAATTATTATTATTATATATAATAATGAATTTAAAAAAAAAAAATTCTGTGTTGTAGAATTTTTTTTATTTGTACAAACAAATTTCACAAAACCAATTTGAACATGAACTTTGATTCACAAACATATTGAGATGATAGAATTATGTGAAAACCCGTTTAATTGCAATAAAAATTATGTTAAAATAGGTTTTTTTAAACAGGTGGTAGTTTGGAATGGCAACACGTCGCAATACGATGAGTTTTTTTTATCCTTTCATCGATAATTACGAAAATCAGCAATACAAATATCTGATCGGACTGTTTTTTTTTTTCAAATCGCGGAATACTGAAATGGAGAATAAAATAATGCGTTGTGCAATTTGTGCGATAACTTTTTTTTCGCGAAAAATATTTTTTGCATGAAAATAAAAGAGTCCTTCGCGTATCATACCGCTCGCTTTTGGCCGTTCTTTTAATGAACGTTACGAATATCAGCCTGTAAATTCGGCTACGGAAAGGGAAACGATCTTCGTGAGTTATTCCTGTGAGAGTGAAGTCAAAAAAAAAAAACAAAAAGAAAGTTGAGTCGATTAGATTGGTTCGCACGAAAGTAACGGACGTGCATCCCGCAAAAGTGCCTTCTCCGAGGCGAGGCGAGCGTGGGAGGTTCGCGTGTCGGCGGTGAATTTAATTTCGCGCGTATCTTTGATGCGCGCCTTTTCGCTTTTTTTTTCGTCAAAAAGTTCAAACAGCTAGGGACAAATGGTCAATATATTCGGAACGTAAAAAGGGCACGGGTGAAGGAGAAAGTATCGTTTTCATCTCATCGTTGTACGTCAAAAAGGAACAATGATAAGAGCGCGAAACTCCGTGACGTAATAGCGTTTTACATTGCCCCAAGGAGGAAATTGTAAGAAAATTGAAAAATAATATCATGTTTAACGTCGTCAATTCTTACTTTAATAAAGGTGAAATAATACATGTTTTCTAATCTAATTTCACCACTGCAACAAAATTGGGTAAACCATTGTTGGAAAAAAAACGAATTTTTTTACATGCGTGGGATAAATACTTGCATATTTATGTATATATATTTATGTACTTGAAATTATTATTGTACTTCCTCGTTCCA
Organism: Heteropelma amictum; assembly: GCA_959613375.1. Classification (NCBI taxonomy): domain Eukaryota; kingdom Metazoa; phylum Arthropoda; class Insecta; order Hymenoptera; family Ichneumonidae; genus Heteropelma; species Heteropelma amictum. Next base: position 31,304,738 of record OY390720.1, read on the forward strand.
ATCTTCCTTATTTATTGATGACTGAGCAGTTTGATGTATCGAGCACGGAGATGTTCGGTCATTACCGGGTTTGTTGTAGTCGCCATGTACACTGTTAGCTCCAAACGATTATGCACGAGTCTGAATTCTCGATGTATCTAGAAACATTTGTTTGAATTTATTGAAGTTATTGTACAAAAAAAGGGCGTTGTCGGAAGATCGATTACGAATTATTCTATCGTTGTGATTTATTTGCGATTATCCAGTATCGGCAGTGTTGGCCGCAACGCGAATAACTTTTACAAGGAAATGGCGCTCGTATACTCTCCGAGTTTCTAAAGTTATATATATACAATAAATATTGGTTATTTTTATATTCTATGAATAATTGACATAATATGGCAATTGTTAAGAATATTTTTCCGAAAGTTGAAGGAATTTTGAAAAATGTTCACAATTTGTTGGCGTCAATTTTCTGTCAAATCAACGTATGAGCCAAGCTCGTTGATTTTCTACCAAAATGAGTAAGAACAAAACTTTTTTTGTCGATTACGAATCATTCTCAAGACGTTTATCCCAAAATGTTTTCATTTTACCCCGATTTTGAGATTGAAACTTTGAAAAAAACATCCTGTTGCTCTCGAGTGCCCAGAAGCTCGGTGGTTTCGATATTGATGGATAAATTATTGACTTTTCGATATACCTTCGTTACAGCTGGTTCTTTGGTACCTTCGGACATTCTGGATATCGAAGTACTTTGTAGTTTCATTTCATAGTTTTCTACGATGCCTTCCTCTATGGTAGAGACACCGAAATTATGCGAGGCGACGAGAGCGACTTTATTTGTCTCTGGAATTATTTTGAGAAATCCGACTTCTCTGTGCATGGGACGTTTAGTCGACCGTTGCCAGCTCAGCGCTTCGTAATTGAACATCGGCTGGCCGATGGAAGTAAACTGCAGCTCGTCGCAGTAACGGAATGGCTTTATCGTCGGATATTGTCCTTGTCCGTATTCTTCCGTTCTCCATGTTCCTTCCAACCAGGAAATGGGTTCCAGAATATTGTGCATGGGAAAACGGCGAATCATTTCTACAAAGATAGTTGTTAGTTGAATTACACAGTTGTAAATACTGAATTGTACAAAATCCACGCGCGTTCGAAATTTAGTTATGATCATCGATTATCATTGCCATTATTATTATACTTTTTTTTTATAACAGATAGATCGATTTTTAAGGTTAATTCTCGATAAGAGTGACGAAAAAACATCGTCGGTTGGGGACATTGAGAAATATTGATGTACTAGAACACACGGAAAAGACTCGAATGTAGGAAAAATGTATCGATTGAAAAGAAGACAAATCCGAGCATTGTTTCAAGTGCAAAATGCGACGATTTTTTAGACTGCTGTTTCAACCTCAAATTTGAGCAAAATATATGCAATAAAGTTAAAATATTGACCGTATAGCATTTTGAATGAAGTGAAGCTTCACGCTCTGTTTGAAATAAAATCACCGGCTCAGCAAGCAATCAAATAACAACAAACATGACCTTGGTCAAAGGCACGTTCTCTCGCACTATCTTTTGCGGTTAATGACTCTGTTTATATTCGCAACGAGATTCCATAACATTTAAAGTTTGTGAAGAGTTGCGATTGACTTATGCATGCAAACGTGGAAGATTGTCAACAAGATTCGAGTGATTTAGATATACAATCGTAAATAAATTCACTGAAACTAGCACAACATCGTAAATATATCGTATGTTTTTTTTTCTCAGCGAGTAATCTACGAGTATACAGAACACATAGTCTTGACTGACAGCTTTACCCGCGCCACCTTTCGGGACTGGTGTTTCATTTTAAATGTACGCGCCAGAGGGCGACGACCGCAGCGCTACAAATTCCCCTATCGTCCGCTGTAGTGGCGATGTTATGGCCGTTCTCGAAACTGTTTTCCGCAAAAAAACTATTCACCGGCGATAGTCAGAACGAAAAACTTGTTATCGTCAGAACATCTACCACGACTTTGCTTTCCGGTAAACAAAGCGTTATAGTTTTTATACGGAATCATTTTAAAAAAAAATTTCTTATTATATGCCAGTCGCCGTCTTTTTCTCCGTGACTTAAAACTTCCTTGTGCTCTTTACTGTAAACAAAGAACTGTCAAACACCTGTCACTTATTTCGCAGATCATGATGACCTTCCTGCGACCATATGTTTGTTCTTTACAATCGTTATCTCTGTTTTAATTCACTTTGATGTCATGGTCAGTAGACACGTGATGTAACAATTAATCTTTAGCTTCGCGTTGAATAATTTTTTTCTTCTCCGTTTGTCGATATTTCTTTCTAAACACTCTTGACTATAATCGAAAGAAAATTTTGACGAAAAAAAGTTTGCAACAAAGAAACGCGCGGTGGAGTTACACGTTATAAGTTTAGAATAAAATCGTTCATTCATGGTTATAATAGTTATTAAAAACACAACGACAAAAAAATTCAATTCGATTTAAAAGTCGCAAATGAAGTACGAGTGAATTGAAAAATAATGAATCAGTAGATAAGTAATAATGATTTTCATGATTATTATTTTTAATTTCATTTCAATAGAGTATTTTAAACAGATTCAATGTTTTTTTCACTTTTCATTTCACTTCATAAATCGAAAAAAAACGATATATTGAAAAAAATGTAGAAAAGAAATATGTTATACGAATACGAATTGCATATTCCAATGTTATAATCTTTGCTTCAAAGTTCGCACTTACTACATGTAATTTCCCCTCATTTTGTATTATCGTCCAATTAGTCTCCTTCCACTCAGCCACCGTTTAAGTTCACAAGCCTTCCACGAGTCGTAATGACACATAAAACGACCACCACGTCTGGAATATTTCTTCGTTAACCGAACAATCGGGGATATTTGTCCCTCGAATACGCTAATCGAACACCCAAATCGTTACTGTGTACGTTTTCAAGCATCTTCCGGAAATGATCGAGTGCGATATTCCAAAAATGAGAAAAGCGCCGGTGTTGGCGTCCGGAGCGTCGCAAGACACCACGGACGGTATCGCCAGCGACGACTCACCGGTACGTACAATCGAATCGAACGTTGATATTATTTTCCACAGAATCACGTTTTCATTTAAATTAATTTTTTATCTGTATTTTATCTCGTACGAGTCATACCGTCTTTTATTTGCTATTGTACTCAAACAATTTCTTCTCAATATTATGACCTACTTATTGAAAGATCGAAAAAGGTTGAAAATTGATGAATTACCTTTGTTCCAAAATCAACCGATTCCCAAACGATCTTGGCAAAGTAAAATAATCGAGGCTGATTGTAAAATCTCGCCAATGTGTGCAAAAAAACCATAATTTGGTAAAAGACGGTGAGAATCACCTTCGGATCCAATATGGCGTCCGAGTCTCAATTAATCAACGATAACTTTCTTGCCCCGGAAGTGCGCCAAAAATCTCAATTATTTCTCATTTTTCCCAAACGTGCAACACGATAAAACGAAAAGAATTCCTCTCGTCAAATCTGCAGATGAAAGGATCGCAGCCTCCGGCGATGCGGTCTCGACAAATTTTCATATTCCGACACGGTGAGCGCGTGGACTTTACGTTCGGCGCGTGGATTCCTTACTGCTTCGAGGCGAATGGAACATACGTTCAGCGCGATTTGAACATGCCGAGGAAAATACCATCGAGAAATCTACAGGATTATCAAAACGACTGTCCGTTAACGACGCTTGGGGAGATGCAGTCGCGTCTACTCGGCGAAGCGATGAAATTAACGGACGTCAAGATAGACGCCGCGTTTTCATCGCCCTCCTTGCGTTGCGTGCAGACGCTCGGACAAATCCTCAAGGGCTTGGAATCCGAAGCGACGATCAACGTTGAGCCAGGTTTGATAGAGTGGATAGCTTGGTATCCGAATGGCTTGCCAACGTGGATGACCTCCGACGAATTCATCAAAGCTGGCTTTAAAATCGATCGAGATTACGCGCCGATATTGAAAACCGAGGAATTACCGGCGCGCGAGACAGCGGCGCAGTATTACGAGAGAAGTCACAACGTCGTTCGACGAATGATCGATAATACCACGGGTAATATATTGATCGTCGCTCATGCCGCTTCCCTCGCGGCTTGTACGAGGCAATTGATCGGCGGTAGAATACCACCGGCTGCTGAAGTCACGAGATTGGTCCAGAGAGTACCGTACTTGGCCTGTTTAACCGCGCGACAAGAATCCGACGGTTGGCAAATTTATCCACCGCCTTTTCCTCCGCTCACGCACACGAGCAACAATAGATTCGATTGGAAAATTCTTGCTTGAAAAATTTCACTTCCGTTCTTCGTCGATGCTTCTTCTGTTTCCGTTTTTTTGCCGACGTTCTTAACAATTTGACAATCTCGAAGACTGTACCGCGATGCGATGAATTATCGCGTGTTGGGCGTGTTTAGGATACCGTTAAAAATTTAACAATCAAAGAATTGTTTCTTCGATAATTCGTTTTTACATATCGTTAGTAGTAATAGAAAAATATGTACAAATTTGATTACGGAATGATGGTTGAGAGGAAAGAATTCAAGGTCGTTGAAAATTTGGGGGATGGAGTTTATTTTTCCGCTGGACACTTTTCTCCATCCGAGAGGGGACATTTTTCTTGGCAAAGGCTTGGAAAAATTGATGGCAATTTTGAGATTCTCGACAGCGACGATCCGGGATATAGTAAGCTTTGAAAAAGCTTTTCACCGGAAGTTGCGAGACATTCTTTCTCCCAACCGCTATGGGAATTTGCAATAGGCGGATATTTGACTTTGATTTTCGTTAAAAACGATCTGGCATTTGATGAACTTTGGAAAAGTTCCATGAAAATCGGACGTGACGTTTTTAATCTTCCTTTTCTCGTAAAAAAAGACTAACTTTTGTGAAAATACGTCGACTTTTTGGAAAAGCGTTTCCCGTTCTTTATCTGTGCAATCCTCGTCGTAGGACAGTTTTTTTCTCCCCCAGTACCGAACGGACTTTTCGATAAAGTTGGGTAAATGAGAAAAAAGACACAAATGTGCAGACCAGAGGATACGAATGTGGTACTTCCGGTTTTCTTCGTGCAGCAAAACGATGCTCGGGAGAGTCCAAAAAATTGGAAAAACACTCTCGAGTAAAAGCCTACGCCGTGCCTCGAATAAATTCAGCACGATTTACAAGTACAAAAAATCTCGATGTCGACACACACACACACTAACGCATTAATAGGCCTATCAGCACCGACAGAATTATGAAAATATATCGAGTCTTGAAAATTCATCGACGATCGAGGCTCGGAGTTATCGTCAATTATTCGCAACTTCGAATATCAGAGTCTTCACGTGTTTTAAAAAACGTAGACGGTTGAATGCATCAGCGACGACGTTTTGTCACGTTCAAGTATTTTTAACAGTGTTTTCACGTTAAAAAAAAAGCCTACAAACACATTATAATGTATAAGCGTTACCGGAGCTGCGTTTTTATCGTTAGATTTACCAAAGATCGTTATGTCTATCAGAATGCGTTAAATACCTTCGTAAAGATACAATCTTCCTTCCAAGTACGTGCGTCGCGTGCAGCCTCCGCAAAACCGAAATAGAAATTTCGCTCGAGCTTCATACAACGAAAATTTGAAAAAAAATCCATCACAGCCAATTGTAAGATAATAAGCGCAGCGACTTTAGATAATAACACCTATTACGACATTATTAACAAATTGTCAACGAAAAGAGAAATTCTGAAAATGACTGCGCTTGGAATGTCGCATACGGTTGTTTTCTTAAAGATTTTTAAAGCTGTGCCGAGCACGCGAATTCGTGTTCTATTTCAATTTTGTTGGGACCGTTCGTGTCGTGCGTCCTTAATAAGTTTTTCGTCGTCGTTTAAGAAAAACGAGTTTAACTCATCTGAATGGTAGAACAAATTATTAAAAATTACAATATACAATTTTATTATCGTTATCGATGTACAAATAATGTTTTTGCTTCTTTTCTCTCCCATTCTCCGAATGCAGGTTTTTTTATCGATGATTCAACGATATAACAATCATTTGAAAAATATTTCTTGTGCCAATTGTCGTTGCCCGCAAATGGCGATCATTCGCGTTTATACGTGACCTCCCTCTTTTAATTTGCCCACTAGAGCATCCACGTCCGGTAGAATGGAGCCAGCCTGCCTGACGGGCGGTTCTTCGACGGATATTATTTCTACTCTTGCGCTCGTATCAACGTTGAGATCTTTCGGTGTTACTTTTTTAATCGGCTTCTTCTTCGCTTTCATGATGTTCGGCAGTGTCGCGTATCGCGGCTCGTTCAAACGCAGATCCGCGCTTAAAACCGCTGGTGTTTTGATATTCACGATTTCCAAACCGCCATCGACTTCACGGGTCACCGTCAGTTTACCATCGCCATGCTCGATCTACGAGATAAAAATTACACCGAAATTACAATGTTCGATAAAAATAATATTTCCAAGTAGGAAAATTGAGCTGCAGACTATTTGTGGCAAAATGGACACTTTATCGAGAATTGTTTTTTGTCAAATTTGCCAAATATTCAAATTCCAGAATTATCGTTGAGCCCATTTGAGCCAAAGTGTTTTTGTTAAATTTGCCAATTTTTCGAATTTGATTCAGCGTTTATGCGCTTGCAAAAAGAAATTCTCTCTATACCTTGCTGCAAAATGTACCAGCCGGCCAGTCCAATGTACCAGCGATCATCTGGGCTGTTTGATTGCAATCATCGTCGATCGCCTGTTTACCGATGATTATCAAATCCGCTTTCTCATCCTGAGCAATTTTGGCAAGAATTTTCGACACATGAATCGGCTGGAGAGTCTCGTATTCAGGACCGGAAACTTCGACGTGTATACCACGATCGGCTCCCATAGCCAATGCTGTTCTCAAGGTTTCTTGCGCTTGTGCCGGACCGCAACTTACGACCACGACTTCTTGGGCAATTTTTTTCTCCTTCATTCTTACAGCCTCTTCGACGGCTATTTCGTCAAAAGGATTCATAGAATGTTTTACTCCCTCCGTGATGACGCCGGTCTTGTCCGGCTTGACACGAATCTGCGACAAATTACGAAAAAAGTGATTTTTTTGCAATTACTTTTTATATGAACGTAAATATCAGCTATCGTCGTTATTTGTCTTTTTTAATTAATCCAGTTCAAATATTCATTTCTTGGAATTACCAAAATGTATTTTTTGAGATTCCCTGTTTACCCTTGAAACTTTTCCGTCGAGTATCTAACGTACGAAAGTTTTTGACACGAAAATTGACAGTTTCGCAAACTTTCGAAAAAGTAGTGTTTTGTTTGAAAAGTTCATAATTGCTCGATAACCGAAGAATTGGTGATTGTGTAGACGAGTGTGTGATAAATTTTCAGAAAAAATTCCAAAGTTGCGGCGGCGGGGCAGAAAAATTGAAGAGACTTTTTTTTTAGTAGTCGAACCGTAGAGTAGAGGTAAAAGCTCATTGCCGATTAGAATCTTTGAGAATAAAAAATAGTGTAATTTTTTTCGTTTGGAATATATATTTCAGCTTGAAATTTGAATTTTTTACCTCCGAGATCGAAAGTCGACATAACCTCAAATTTTCGAACAAATTCTTCCCAGCGATTTAATTTCAGTTTTTGGACACGTAGCAGACTGTCGGACAATGTAAAACTCATTCTTGGAGGTGTGAGCATGTTTTATTGCAATTATTATTAACGTAAAGTATAATTCTTCAGAATCATCAGATGCTTCTTCTCCAACTTGTTACGTGATACATTTTTCTCCTGGACAGGGATAAATAAATGAAATAAATGAAGATTGGATAATAATGAGGCTATATATGTGGTGTGAGAAATGGGAAAAGATAAGTTCCTTGAACATCTTTTTCACAAATTGTTACGATCAAAACATGACGACCGTATTTTATATGAAAAAACAAATGAAAATATTTTTTCGGACACCATGGATATGCTCTGTGTTTTTTTTACCTTCACCGCATAGTCGATGACCCTTTTAACACCAACGAGCACTCGAGCCATTATTTTCGAAGCCTTTCGAAACACTGAGTTGTCGAATGCACGGCAATTATAAATTTAATCTGGACCAAGCAACCGTGTACTTGCGATACAGGGGTCCAAAAGTCCAATGCTTTTTTTTTGCTTGCAAATAGTATAATTAAAAGTGGAGGGGGGCCTGCTATATCACGCGCGCTGATAAACGTATTTGCAATATTTGCTTTGAAATATATAGAGTTTCCACAATTTTAATTCATACAGATTATTCAGCTTAGGGTCAAGTCCTTGAAAATTAGCTGAATAAAAGTTACCGGATGTATCATTGGCGAACGCGACGAGACTCTAAAATACAATGCGAACATTGTAGACCTTTCGAACGTAGGACGATATTTTTTTTTAGTAATTAATTTTTAAGGCGACGAAACCAGTTGTCAACAAATCGTTGTAAAGTGTTGAAAAACTGAGCAACAAAAGACATTTATTTTACAGTGACGTTTCATCTGTAAAAGTTTCAAACAGGTTGCCGGTTGCCGCCATAGTCCTTGTATAGGGGCCCGGATTGTGCAAAAAATGATTTGCGACAAAGAAACCATGCGTCTATGCCGTACATACGTTTTTTATGATTCCTTCTTTCCTAACAAAACCTATTACAAGTTCTTTTCCGATTGTCTATCGTATTTCACGGTAGCGTAATTCAAAAGAAACTGTGTATTTTGTGACACTGTGGCACACACATACATATATGTATATGTATTGAGAACGCCTGTACGCCTGCGCGATCCAATGCGCAAACAGGACGCGCGTGATACCCGTGATACCGCGGCGCTCGCGTGACGTGGCTCGAATGACGGCTGCACGGGTTGCGTTTCCTTCGTTTTTGCCGTTAAAATGATCTCGTCGCGTGTCACGAGAAACGCGAAATGATTGTTCAGTGATTAAAGAAAAAATCTCACGTTCAATACGTACAAATATCGAAATTCCACAGTTGCTTTATAATATTTCGAATTATAGCCGGAAAAGTGTGACACTTAACCTATATATCTCGGGCGGGTTCTCTTCTCGATCGTAATCCAATGGAAAAAACTCCATATGTCGTTCTTTGAACTTTTTCCTCTCTTCGTGTGAAAGATTTTCGTTATTGAATCCGTAGCATCATGACTACTTACGAAGATTTCATACAGCAAAATGAAGATCGCGACGGTGTGAGGTTTACGTGGAATGTTTGGCCATCGTCGCGCATCGAAGCCACCAGGCTCGTCGTACCTCTGGGAACTCTTTATCAACCGATCAAAGAACGTTTTGATCTTCCGCCGATTCAATATGATCCCGTTCTTTGCACGAGGTCTACTTGTAGAGCCATACTCAATCCTCTGTGTCAGGTCGATTACAGAGCTAAATTGTGGGTGTGCAATTTTTGCTTCCAGCGCAATCCGGTGAGTGAAAATTCCTCATTTACATTCATCGACAAATGTTTCAACTACTTTTCAACTTTGCGTGTCAATTTTTCAGGAAATTTCTGAAATTTTTTTTGAAAATTTGGTTGGGCGTTTTGAAAGTTTTCTCGATAAAATGCCAGCTTTGCAGACGCGGAAAATCGATTGATTCCATGAATTATTCTTGCAGTTTCCTCCTCAATATGCAGCTATTTCGGAGCAGCATCAGCCAGCTGAATTGATACCCATGTTCTCGACTATAGAATACACAATTACGGTAAGTGCAATTATCGAATATGCAAATGTGATTTTAAGCAATTTTTTAACCCTGTTATTATTCATCATTTTATCACATGCCGTCTTACCTCAAACAGAAAGTCCTGTTTTATCGTAAGCGCATTTTCAATTTTTGATGAAAACTCGCAGAAGATACTGCAAAATATCGTAAATTGCGTTAACATTTTTTTTTAATCATTAAAACATCACTGTTTGAAATTCTGAAAAGAAGATAAAACTGCTCGATAATTCCAAGTTCAAAGTTTTCTGCCTGATTTTTACATAAACAACAAACAAAAACAGAAAGTTCAACACTTTATGTTCGCATATGATTTTTGGCAACAAAAATGTACGATTGAACCCTGTAGATTTCCAACACAATTTTTCATCGACATGTTTTTCATTCAATTCAAATTTAATTTTTAAAAAAGCATCAAGTCGCATCGCACAAATTTTGGTTACAAATGCATCATGATGCATGGTTATAAAAATATAAAAATATACAAGTCGACAAATTTTCCAATGTTAATTTTATTTTTCCAAAAAAAAATCCCAAAAAAAAGTCTTTCAAAGTTTTCCAATTTTCGCTCGAAATATGTCGACCCACGTTCCATTGGAAAAAAAGTCCCCGCCGAATATTAAATTTGAAAGAAAATAAAATTTGTTATCTTAATCGCAAATCTCCGACGATCCAAAAATCTCTTCCCTTGTTTCGCAGCGAGCGCAATGTTTGCCACCGATATTTCTGTTGGTCGTCGATACTTGCATGGACGAAGAGGAGTTGGGAGCGCTGAAGGATTCTCTTCAGATGTCATTGTCGTTATTACCGCCGAGTGCCCTGATTGGTCTTATAACATTCGGCAAAATGGTGCAAGTGCACGAGCTCGGCTGCGAGGGATGCAGCAAAAGTTACGTATTCCGTGGTACGAAGGATCTTCAGCCGAAACAAGTACAGGATATGCTGGGAATCGGACGTCCGGCTCCGGGACAGAATCCGAATCAGCAGAGAGCTCCGACGGGTCAGCCTCTGCCGCCTGCTAATCGCTTTCTTCAGCCGGTTCACAAGTGCGACATGAGCTTGACCGACTTGATTGGAGAATTGCAGCGTGATCCGTGGCCAGTGGGTCCGGGGAAACGTCCTCTGAGATCGACCGGGGTGGCACTTTCAGTCGCGGCCGGTCTCTTGGAAGCCAGTTACGCCAACACCGGTGCTAGGTACGGTGCTTCTTTTCCCTTTGATTTCGTCTAAAGTATTCTCGTTCGATAATCCTGTTACACGTCTATTTAATACAAATACGTTACCATTCGCCAATATCCCGTCAAAAAAATTGAAAATTCAGACTAAAATTCTTTTACGATTCTCACTTTTGCAGCAAATTCCTCAAATTTCTATTCGCGAAATATTGCATACCTCGTAGGTTTTTCCGAGGATTTTTTTCACGATAAACTTCATAATACTCTGGCATCGATAGTTCGATTGAATTTGAAGTGTTTCGCAAGGTTTCACAATGACAATAACAGAAAATATCGAGAGAACTTATTTTTCATTGTAATACGAAAACGTCATCGAAAAATTGACTACAGCAATTGCTTGAAAAACACGAAAAGAATTGTTCTTTTCTCACGATAACTCCGTTCGTTAATAGCTTTGATTGTTTGTTTATTTTCTCCCCTCCAGGATCATGCTCTTCGTCGGCGGACCGTGCTCCCAGGGACCCGGTCAGGTGGTCACGGACGATCTTCGTCAGCCTATCAGGTCGCATCACGATATTCACAAGGACAATGCGAAACACATGAAAAAAGCGACGAAGCATTACGACGGTCTGGCGACGAGAGCCGCGGCGAACGGTCACATCATCGATATTTATTCGTGCGCTCTCGATCAGACCGGTCTTCTCGAAATGCGTCTGTGTTGCAATTCCACCGGTGGCCATATGGTCATGGGAGATTCCTTCAATTCGTCGCTGTTCAAACAGACGTTCCAGCGTGTTTTCACAAAGGACCCCAAGAGAGACTTGAAAATGGCGTTCAACGCTACGCTCGAGGTGAAAACATCGAGAGAGATCAAAGTTTCCGGTGCGATAGGCCCGTGCGTTTCTCTCGGTGTTAAAGGCCCCAGTGTCGGCGAACAGGAAGTCGGCCTCGGCGGCACTTGCCAGTGGAAATTCTGCTCTCTCACACCCTCGACCACCACCGCCTTCTTCTTCGAGGTCGTTAATCAGCATGCTGCTCCGATCCCGCAAGGTGGTCGTGGTTGCATTCAATTTATCACGCAGTATCAACATAGCAGTGGACAACGAAGAATTCGCGTCACGACCATCGCCCGGAAGTGAGTTTCGCCGATATCTTTTTGCCATGTAAATTCGAATCTCGAAGGACGACTCAATTTTCCCCATTTCATAACTTATGACAATCGGATATCTTGTGAACAAGAAAATCTGACTAATTCCGACGAATTTATGAATACAGAAATCTATACGGAAGTTTGAACGATAGTAAACTTCTGCTTCAAACTTTAAGCGGATTTTTAAACGCTTTTTCGTCAATTCGGCAATTTTTTAAAGCTACGTAAACTGAAAAATCGATTTTTCTTTATAATTTTCGCCATTTACCGCTACGTCGACGACATTTACGCAGTTTTCGAACTTTGGACGTAAGAAATTATCAAAATTCGCATCTTTATTTTGTTGAAAATATACAGAAAATCCGAGAAAAACGGAACTAGAATGCCCTCAAATCGTCTTCAAATAATTGTACTTTGATTAATCTCTATGCAACATTATTACAGTTGGGCGGATGCTTCAACCTCGTTGCATCACATAAGCGCAGGATTCGATCAAGAGGCTGCGGCCGTTTTGATGTCCAGATTGGCAGTTTTCCGAGCCGAGAGCGACGACGGACCGGACGTACTTCGATGGGTCGATAGAATGCTCATTAGGCTGGTAATGAAAAATGTCGATTCTTCTCTCGTTTGAGGCTATGGAACTACAGTGAATCTTCTATTTAACGACTGATTAATGTTTTATCCGCAGTGTCAAAAATTCGGCGAATATTCGAAGGACGATTCAAACAGTTTCAGACTCGCCGAAAATTTCTCCCTGTATCCTCAATTCATGTATCATCTGCGTAGATCACAATTTCTTCAAGTTTTCAACAATTCACCGGACGAAACAAGTTTCTACAGGTAAAGCAATAAAAACAATAACTTGTACATTCAATCGTGTTCTTGAATGGCTTTTTTTAAATTCCGTCACTGAATGACAAAAATCTATATTTCCAGACACATGTTGATGCGCGAGGATCTCACGAATTCTCTGATAATGGTCCAGCCGATTTTGTACAGCTACGGTTTTGGTGGTCCACCGGAACCAGTTTTATTGGACACATCGTCGATTCAACCCGACAGAATATTACTGATGGACACTTTTTTCCAAATCCTCATATTCCACGGAGAGGTAAACTTATAATATCAAAAATGCGAATATAACGCTGTTACCTGGTACCTTTTCCCGGCTAAATCGTTAAATGGACTTTGGCAGGAAGATGGCTTGATCTTCGAAAATGACAAAAATACATATCCCACAAGAGCTCTTAACATTATCGATTGTTTTTCCGCACCATTTTTCGACATTAATTATTAGGTTGAATTTTTTTCCGGTACGTTTTCTTACGATAATCCTTCTTCGTATTGATGTCGTTTTTTTCTGCTGATTTACCGCGCAAACATGCGCCAGATCGAATAATAAAAATACCATTACGAAAAAATACCCACGAGTAACGGTTATTCATGAATATTTGTGTTTCTATTGTTTGACTTTTTTGTTTGCGATTAACAGACGATAGCTCAGTGGCGGCAGCTCAAGTATCAGGATTTGCCGGAATACGAGAATTTCCGTCAACTTCTCGCTGCGCCGGTGGACGACGCGGCGGAAATTTTGGCCGGAAGATTTCCGGCTCCGCGTTACATCGACACCGAGCAAGGCGGTTCACAGGCAAGATTCTTGCTGAGCAAAGTGAATCCGAGTCAAACGCACAACAATATGTACGCGTACGGAGCGGTAAGTTGAATTTATTCTCATTCCTCGATACATCGTACATTCGTCATATTTCAGCATCGAGACGCGTCTTTTTTCCTCGTTATTAATGAACGATTCTTCGACAAAATGCGTAATTAATGATTTTTTATGTTACCACGATCCTGTGAACCAGGGGATGCCGTTGCCCAACGGGGTGTGTTTATTTTTCATCCATACATATTTTTCAGTTTGAATTTCTATCAGTTTTTTTTTTTTTTCGAAAATCTTCTCATTTCCTTCCTTTTCACGTTCACACGTAAATCGATTAACCCTCCCGCGCGCACGGACGATTCAACTAGTCGAAACTTTACCACGCTGAAATTCAAAGCCGCGAGTTCACTCATTTTTCATCGTAACTTCCGATTCACTGCATCAAATCACATAAACCCAAATTGACACAAAAGCTGAAAATATATGCAGTACCGGATAGTAAACAATCTTGGAATTATTCATAAATAATTAACTTTCACCGTGAACTCAATCGTAAACAAGATTCAAGACTAACGAATATTGCTAAAAGTTCATTTCGGGGTTTTAATTGCCATTAGAATCTAAAAAATCAAGATGGCTGATTAATCAAGTGACTATGAATAATCGCGGCCATATTGAATTTGAAAATTCCGACTGTGGGATGATAATCAACGATCTCAAAAACGTAGCGATCAAGATGAGTCATTTTCAAGGTCATCTCTAAATTACCGCATGTGGAAGTGACTTTTATCACGAAAGTTCCTGCGCAGGAGGGTTAAAATAATTTCTGCGTTTCGGGGATTCTATCGATTAACGCTTCAATTAACCCCTGGATCATTTTCATCCTAATTCCCATTAATTTCATTCAAAGTGATTTATTATCGAACATTTCTTGTTTTTTTTACATTTTACGAAGCACCGCGTTGAATTTCAATGCACAGAGGGGCTTTTTCACTTCCGGTATTTGCGCAATGGTGATGGAAAGTAGCAGCGAATATCTTTCACGATCTCGCTTGAAAAATCAAAAAAAAAAGAGGGAAAAACTTGGGGCGAATTTATTCAACAAAACTATAATAGGAGTGTTTTGTTTATTGTTGTTTAGGAAAGTGGAGCACCCGTGCTGACCGACGACGTTAGTCTTCAAGTATTTATGGAGCATCTAAAGAAATTAGCTGTATCATCTACAGCATAGGCCTTAAGATTACTGTAGCAGAGGTGTTACTCGTGCTTTTATATTGCAATGAATAATCATTATTGTACACAAATAGGGAAACGAAAAATCTAAGAAAAATTGTTATTTGCGCTCGCATTTAAATCGGAGCATGGAGAGGAGAGCACGATAAAAAAAAAGGCATCTCGCTCGAAGAAAAGGTACGCAGGTACAATTGTGCCGCTGAGGAAATAATAGAAAACATCGAATTTCCATTTCAGGTCAATAAAAACCTGCTCGTATATTCCGTTAAAATAATGAAAATGATAAACATATTAATTGTAAATGAATGTGACAAAGTAATTGCTAATAAAACAAATTCATTTGTCAATTTTTTGTGTGTTTACATCGTACGTTTCTTTTTGTTTCAATTCAATTTACAATATATTTCTACAAACGATAAATATAATAAGTATCCCATGTTAATTGCACTATTTATCGTGTATAACTATGTAGCAAAGGGATATCGAAAAAACCATTAGCGTTTAATCTTTAATTTATGATTAATGAATTTCGCCTCGTCATCGAGGAGAATTAGACCAGAATTTGCGCGCCGGTTGCCCTGAGAAACAGTCATTATTATTTATTGTTGCTTTTTCTCGTTTTTTCTTTTACTTCAACGAATAATCGACGACCGATGGTCGTCGTCGATCGTAGAAGTACGTCTCTCGACGTGCATTTACTGAATCGAAAAATTCGTATTATCAAAGCGGATGAGGGAAAAAAATCATAACTCGAGCGCTATTTACATGAAATTCACGAGATTAAAAATAACAAAAATAAAGACTTTCTATTTATCCCCGCGTTATTCGTTCGTAATTCCTATGATGATTTTGTGCTTGCTCTACAAACGTTTTGCCTCTAACTGAGAAACCTTATAGACATTTTCTGCTCCACGTCGGTACGTTCCAGAACTTTGCAGAACTCGTCAAACGATATCATTCCGTCTCCGTTCTCGTCCGCCTCCACGATCGTTCTTTCCACTATACTCAAAAGTTGTTCTTCGCTGTTGAAACAAAAGTTTTTTCATTCAGTAATTATCATCAAACTATCAATTATTGTTTGAAACGTAAGACATTCGATTTATACCTTATGTTGGCGCCAACCATCATGTGCAGTATTGCCAGTAATTCGTCTTTCGATATCAGATCGTCGTTATCCAAATCGTACATTTTGAAAGCGACTGAAAATGCAATTTTCATGCGTTACGTCAACATTCGTGCAGCAGTTCAATAACGACAATATTGGCAAGTTATCGAGACATTTTTGAGTAAAACATGACAAAAAAAGTTCGGAAAACTTATTTTTATTAAAAAATGAAATTAATTATAGCTAAATTGAGGGCGAACAACTTACATCTGAGTTTTTCCTGTCTGGAATTCAATCTGTTTGGACTGTGCTTTTTAATTGGTCTGAAAAGCGCAAGAACCTGCATGAATTGTAAAAAATTCACGCGATCGTTGCCGCTTTCATCGAAAAAAGCATTGACTATTCTTTCGCCGAGAGGATTTATGGCGAGTTCGGGGATTCTCAAAAAATCGTCACGACTAAGAGTTCCGCAATCGCCACGATCGAGACTCGTAAATCGACTGTAAAGTCTTTCGATTTGATTTGGCGTAACTGTCGGATGAAAATATCGTACAAGCAAGATTATGATTGCTGTATAAATGCGTATTGCACGGGAGAATTTAATAATTAACGAGCAAAGGAAGAATAAAAATCAACTTACAGCCAGTAGCCTCTTGTATTTGTGCAATTTCCTCTTCTCGCAGGAGCAAACTCGATTTATTTCCCATTTTACTGCTGCAGTTTATACGCACCGTAAAAACTAGCCTAGCTCGTCGATCGTGTTATGGCGTAAAATATAATCGTCGAGTCATCAGCACTTTGGAATTATGGTGAAACCGTTCAAAGTACAATGAAATTGACAAAATATGGCAGGAGAGTCACGACACATAGGTTAGAAATGATTATTTGTAATCATAAGCCGATTGGGGGATTGGAAACCATATAAGAACTACGTTTAAGTGACACTTGAGGTCGCTTTCTCTCATCTCTCTACTTTTACTGAATGTGGATGTTGATTGGTCGACGCGTTTTATATTCGACCAATGGACTTTCAAAGAGATAAACAACCTTCTCACAAGAAATAGGGAAAAAGTCATGAGAATGGGTAAACAAACACAACGCGCACAATGAAAAGAGAAAAAAAGGCTTTGAGGCCGATAATCTGCGCTATTGTTCAAATTGACGATAAGCTGCTGCTGGCGCTGCGGCGACTATTCTCGAAAGTTTTCTCTGCAGGGCGCCGACCATATATTTTGAATTTTTACTTTTCTTACAAAAATGTAAATAACAATAAGTTTCTAAGTTTACTAACGAATTTTTCCCAACAACAAAAACGAAGTTCTCACAAAAAAATAATTGTAGTTTTCCTTCACTGTTCAATTAATCATTTAAGTATTATACTGTGAACGCTTTGAATCGTTCGTCAATGGAATCAGCTGATATCTACTGATATATGTTGTATGTTATATCGGCGTTGCGGCTTTTCTGTTATATTTTGTTTGGTCAATAAAATCGAGCAAAAGCGTATCCAACGAAAATAACGAATAATGTTATTAACGATTTCTAGACTAAAGTACTTGAACAGACTGTCATTCCCGACAGTGCTGAAAAATAATGTATGTCAAAGAAATTTAAACGAGTCTAGAGTTTTATTGTTGAACAAAGAGTTGATAGAAGGTTATGTCAATGCAGATTCTATCAGATTTTTAAATATTCCTCATAAACGGTGTGAAAAAACTAAGCGATCATTTAGTTCACTGAACAATTCGATTGATTCTTCACAAAGGTGAGGAAATGCCAATGGAAATTTGATTCAAACATCGCGCTTTTATCAATATCACATTAAAATAAATGTTAGAAAATTTCGTAAATATTTTTGAATACCATTATCCGCTCTATACTAAATCCCCATTGAGGATATCGTTTCATAGCAATGCGCAGAAATTTACGAACATCAAAAAATCAAGCAATCGTGCTGTAGTGATTGTGACAAACGAAAAAAACAAATAACATCACAGAAAAAGACAAAGGTTGTTTGCAGTTGAAGCTGAGATGCAGTAAGTATTTTAAAAACGTTAATGTTAATGGAAAACATGATTATAGAGAACTTGATCCTATGGAATTTGATAAAATATCAGAAGAAACTTTGGAATCGCTGACTGATTATTTTGACGAATTGGTAGAACGTGCCGGACATTTGCAGGAGGCTGATGTTTCCTACAGAGTAAGATTCCATTCAGCTGATAAAGAAATGACATTTTTTAATGTAATTATGAAAACTATTGTGTTGCTGTTTTGCAGGATGGCGTTTTGACGATAAAATTTGGTGAAGATTACGGCACATATGTCATAAATCGTCAAACTCCCAACAAACAGATCTGGTTATCTTCGCCAAAATCAGGACCAAAGCGTTATGATTTTATAGCAGAAAAGTGGATTTACAGACACGACGGGAAAAGCCTGCATGATTTGCTCAATGAAGAGATATCGGCTGTGGTAAAGGGCGACACAGCATTCGATCGTTGTTCGCACAGCGGGAAAAAAAAATCGTGAAAAACAGTCTTAATCGATTCGGTCGATACGAACAATTTCATCTTTATCGCAGTGTGCTCACATACTATGGATAAACAATTGTAAATTCTCGAACGCTGAAGAATACTGTGCTTTATGTTTGATTAAAAATATTCTAAAATGCGAGTTTCATTCTGATTTTTGTACCTACAATCCCTCGCACACCTTACTCTGCAATTGAAATGGTTTTCTTTATTTTTATCGTTCAAGTTTTTTTGCCACAATTCTGCACCCTGACCTCTTCACATTTTCGAAATGTAACTTATTTTATAACCATTCAACTAATCGAGGTGGAATCAAGTTAATCGACGCGGAATTTTGGCTAAAAGTGGATCATAGTGAGTTTTTCTTCGAAAATATTGATCAATTTAGGAGAAATAGAGATCATGTTTTTTAGTTACTGACATGTGGCGCCCTCGCGTTAGAACTTTACTTTGAAGCTTTGAAGCAAGTCTCGTTTCTGTTTCAAACCTGTTTCAAACATTTCACCCAGTTTTCATTATTATGTTTTATTTATATATGCATTCGTGAGAAATGAGGAAATATTTGAGTTATTTGAAAGCGATCAGGTTAATAACATTGTCGAATAAAAGGTTCGCCCCTTTTGATCCCTCAAAAATGTATGGCGCAAATTTCGCGATCTTTTACACGAACAAATGATCTTCGTAATTATCGCAAAATGTACATAAATTATCGCGACTTTTCAAACTTCCTAGCATCACTGTTAAATTTGTTAAATTATTTATTCCTGTTTCCAAAGTAAATAGTCATTGAAATTACACCAATATGGAGATAATGGAGGATGGAAATCTCGTGGATCGAGTCAGGATCTTGCTCCAAAGGGACATGCAATATTATAAGGTACCGCTATCGCGTGAAATTAATAAATACACTTCCGCGTCAATTTTTTTCTGATAATTTCATCCATTATCAAACGAGAATGCATTTTGCTGTCTCGTAATTGGCTAAAGAAAATGATAAACGTTTATCCGTTAACAGTCAATGCAGACAGTACTTCGAGAATCGTTGTGCACGAGAGTGAGCGGTGGGAAGCTCGATTTTCCGCGTCACGCTTCTTTCGCAGCAATAAAGATCGTGACATGGTGGGAAGCTGAATTTTTCGCAGCATTTCAGCAACCTTCGGGATTAAACAATAAACCAATAAGTAGGGATGAATGTTCAGCGGAAACGGAAGAGGCCATTAAAAAGACGCCACCGTCTGAATTTATTCTTCTCGTTGTAGACACTTCGAAAGAGTTTTTAGGTTAGATTCTACTGTGTATTACATATGTAACCATTAAACAGGGTGTCCCAGAACTGAATGCCAGTAATTTACATCGCAATAGGGGATGAAATTCCCACTTTGAAGGATTTTTGTATCTTTTGTGACCCGAACATCTGTAAACACTTTTTGATCCGATGAATCCCTACTCGTGCGCTACGCCATGCAAAGAAGAGAGGGCGCGCGCGTCTGATTGACTTGAACTTTGACAACAAATAACTCGTCAGGATTTCATGGTACAGAAAAAAAACAAAAAAATACTTTTCCACCCGGAACATCGGCACGAGTGTGACTTTAAGTTGTCAACGTCGAATTCTGGGATACCCTGTATGAGAAAGAAATGATTGATAGCTCTGAATAAACAGAAACGTATTGACCATGTTTGCATCGTTACAGAACACTTGCACACATTGACCCAAGAATCCTTGGATCATGCCGATCTCACCGTACTTACTGCAACCCTGGGTGCAGCTGCTTTGATTCGCAACGCTCTTTGGTGTTACAATCAAGAATCGAAAGATAAAATATCTGCTGAATCGAGGTATTTGCACTGTATTTCGAGGAACCAAAATGCATTTGTAAACAGTTGAATAAAACGCCATCTTATTTTTCGGACACTTGCAATAAATTCGAAAATTCATCGTTTGTTTTATTAATTTTCTAACAAGACGAAATTTGAACAGTTCATAAGATTTTCATCGCAGGTTTATTCCATTCAAATAACGTACCTGTTCCGGGATAGTTATGGTAAAAAATTAGCGCAGTAATCCAACCACCTCGTAATTTGCTCGTTCATCCCAATTCTTGGCCCTCACTCTAATCATTCTACACAGGAAGTCACGTGTTATCGATTTCGTGTTTTGCTCTCGGCCGTTTTTGACTTCGCGATTGTTTTTGGATATTATTTTTGCAAAATTGAGGCGATGAGAGTGAGTAGTTAAATTTCTAGAGATTTTTTCGGAAAATCGGACTATTACGATTTTTCTCGTAAATTCGTCAGAATTCGTGAATATGGTTAATATTTGCGTCTAAAAGCACATCATTTTGCCTGTCTATATTAAATCGTGTTTTTCCGAATGTTTTTTGAGTGTTTTGAATGAAACAAATTGTACCAAAATATCATGGATTTTTTTGCAGTGCGCAACTTTCCGAATGCTTCAAAACGTACAAGGAAATGGCCGAGGCGGTTGCCGAAAGGCTGTTGGATTTGCATTGTCGTCTCATATCTCTGTATATACTGAATGAGGCCGAATCGCTAAGCTGGATGAAAGACAGAACATTCTTTGAGAAAGAACGCGGTACATTCGTGATACAAATGTGGTGGCTCTACATGCAAGGTCAGCAAAATGTATTTTGTCCACTTGGAAAACACATTTTTCGTTGGCAAACACAGAATTCCAGCAAAAAGTGGCTAAATATTTCGGCTCTCTCAAGCCGATATCGAGCCCCCTGAAGGAGAGACAAGCTTCGTTTTTCTTCCGCACGTGTCGCCTCAACGAAATACACTTGAGAATCGTTTTAAGCCGACTGTACCACGAATCTTTTCACTTTTTATAAACATCATAATCCGCAATGTATTTTTAGCTTCTCATCGCGAAAATTGTGTAACTTGTATTGTATTTTAACACGTATTTACAGGAACAAGAGCGGACTTGTGGAATGCCTGTTCGCCAAAGATGGCGCAGAGAGTATTTTCCGGAATGCTGAATGAATCGCTAACGATCCTCGTTACCCGCTTTATGCACGTAAGAATGACGTTATGAAGGTTATGGCCGTGAGGACGAACGACTCGACGTAAATTAATAAATGAAATAAATTTACAGGGACGTCCGAGTCTAGCACGATCGGAACAGTTTTGGTGCGACGCCTTCAACGTCTTGTGCTGCACTGCGAATCTCACTCTCAGCACGTGCGACGACGCCAACGTCTTTATCGGTCTACGACCAAAAAAATTGCCAACTGCGATTAGAGACATCCACGCAAAATGCGGTGAACTGCTCTTTTCCTTGCTCCTGCGTGGAACTCCATTGTCGCTATTGTTTCAGGTTATAGCAAATGCTGTATAAAAACTAATAAAAAAAGGAAACGTAATGATTTCCGGCGAAGGCACATGCGTCTGTTTGACGCACGACAAAAAAGTCCCGGGTCATCAATTTTGGGGAAGATCATTTTCAACCCCTTCGCTGTGAGCGACACGTTAATAGCGTACTTCCGGTTTGAATATTCTCTGATTAATTGTCGTTTTTTACCGCGATTTTTCGGCGATCGCACCCTGCATAAAGCATTTGTCGAGGCCTGCATTTTGTCGAGCAAATTGTTGAAAAGAAAAAAAGATGTTGCCCGCATTTGTCAACAAAAGATAATCATGCTCGTATGTTTTTAAGATTATTCTTATTGAATCTCATTAGCCGTTTCTCATTAGTCCTTTTTATATTATTGAGCAGTCATTTGAATATTTTTTTTACCTTGATCTTCGTAATGTTATCGATAGGTTTGTCGGAATGGCTTGGAAAACATGGCAGTTCTTCGTGAGCGCAGCGGCATCGCGCCGTGGCTTCTCGTTGAAGCCCCACAGCTCTTGGGCAGCTCGCTGCCTCTCGTCGAGTACGGAACCAAGGACTTACCCGCAAGAGCCCGAGCTATTCTCGAACTGAACATCCTCAGGTCTCAACCACAAGCGAATTGGACGCAGACGTTAAAAGTACGTGATACGATTTTCAAATAAAGTCTCATTTTTAGCGAACGAAAAAAGAAAAATGAACGCTTGAGAAAAATCCGATATAAAAATCTTTTCGAACCGGCTAATATGTCCGTTTCTCGAGAAGATACAAAATAATGACAAAGTATCTTGCAGTATGACACTGACGCTGTGGATTCGCGTGAGGGGTCTTGCAGGTACTGTCGTTGAATGATTGCGCAGTTGCGAGATTGCTGTTCGGTAATTTGGTCCGCAAATGTCTCGGTTACACGGAAATCCGAGGCTCCAAGGAATGGAAAAGTCATACCGGTGAAGCAGCGAGCAAGGAGGAGGGCTGTGGAGGATTTTTGTGTCCGGGTGTCGGATGCAGTCGGTCGGTCGGCGTTTTACCGCCGTCTCTGCATCTATACAGCTTAGCCTACATCACCGTGAATACTTTTATGAATCCGTTGAACGTTGTGATACCGGCAATCGAACAGGATGTAAATTGGCCACATTACTTCGAGAGACAGCAGGTATCTTGAAGATAATTCTTCCGTCAGAGCACTACAACTAAATAAATGTCCCACGCTTCAATCATTCGCTTTTTAATAAAAATTCTCGTCGTTTCAGTCGACAATGCATTTTAATCTCGCTTTAATCGTCATATTGATACATTAATTAATCGTCATATTACGAATTTTCATCAACGTTGAAAACAAGACTCGGGTACTGATTCAGTTCGCTCGAAAGTTTCTTTACTCGTGCAAATACATGTAGAATTTCTTCTCCGAATGACGAAAGCTTGATTTTTCATCCGAAAAAAAATTATTTTTCGTATTTTAGAATTCAAAGAAAAATCTAGACGCCGAATAATTGTTTGAAAAGTGTCTCGTTATAGTTTCGAGTTTTTTGTTGAACAGGAATAAAAAATCATGCAAA
Source organism: Heteropelma amictum (assembly GCA_959613375.1). NCBI lineage: Eukaryota > Metazoa > Arthropoda > Insecta > Hymenoptera > Ichneumonidae > Heteropelma > Heteropelma amictum. Next base: position 31,328,275 of record OY390720.1, read on the forward strand.
TACATATACAATTTCTCCTCCGAATGACGAAAGCTTGATTTTTCATTCGAAAAAAAATTATTTTTCGTATTTTAGAATTCAAAGAAAAATCTAGACGCCGAATAATCGTTTGAAAAGTGTCTCGTTATAGTTTCGAGTTTTTTTGTTGAACAGGAATGAAAAATCATGCAAATACATGTACAATTTCTCCTCCGAATGACGAAAGCTTGATTTTTCATCCGAAAATAAATTATTTTTCGTATTTTAGAATTCAAAGAAAAATCTAAACCCCGAATAATTGTTTGAAAAGTGTCTCGTTATACTTTCGAGTTTTTTTGTTGAACAGGAATGAAAAATCATGCAAATACATGTACAATTTCTCCTCCGAATGACGAAAGCTTGATTTTTCATCCGAAAAAAAATTATTTTTCGTATTTTAGAATTCAAAGAAAAATCTAGACGCCGAATAATCGTTTGAAACGTGTCTCGTTATACTTTCGAGATTTTTTGTCTAACAGGAATGAAAAATCATGCAAATACATGTACAATTTCTCCTCCGAATGACGAAAGCTTGATTTTTCATCCGAAAATAAATTATTTTTCGTATTTTAGAATTCAAAGAAAAATCTAAACGCCGAATAATCGTTTGAAACGTGTCTCGTTATACTTTCGAGTTTTTTTGTTGAACAGGAATGAAAAATCATGCAAATACATGTACAATTTCTCCTCCGAATGACGAAAGCTTGATTTTTCATCCGAAAATAAATCATTTTTCGTATTTTAGAATTCAAAGAAAAATCTAGACGCCGAACAATCGTTTGAAACGTGTCTCGTTATATTTTCGAGATTTTTTGTCTAACAGGAATAAAAAAAATCAGTACAATCCTTTTTCTTTGTTGATTTCGGGCATTGTCGGAAAAATTTTGTTTCGTAGGTGTGGAATCAAGCCCGACCACCCTGGCTGAATGGACTCTTGGCGCCTCTGAGCCCCATGATGGTTCCGATCGTGGAAACGCTCTTGGATGCTGTGAAGGTACAATAATCAAGTACATCAATACGTTGGTTCGCCCCCTTAATAGAAACGATTGGCTTCCGACTTGCTGCCTCGTAATTTTGTACTTTGTGTAAAAAATTGTTATTTTTTGTCTTCCCTCCAAATGACGAATTCATCCAAGACCGGAGCGAGCATCTATCAAGCAATGTCACTGGCACTGGCGTGCATAGCAGAGTTGTACGTTTGCGCGCCACTCGGAGTTCTCACCGCGAGTCTCGCCATCAACGACAAGCTTCCGGCGCACTGTCATCCTCTCTGCGGCTCCGTGATACTTCACGTCATGTGCGCCTCTCTGTACACCGCTCTGCTCGAAGTTTCCGTGATCGAGGAGGAGTCGACTGAAAAATCGGATAAACGAGAGACTCCGCGGAGTGCCGACGAGAGCGCCACAGGAACGATTTCTTTCGACCCGCGAGACAAATCGGCCTCGGCACTCGCTCTGGCCGAAGCTTTGTGCAGCATCGACGAGGACAACAAGCACACCGATCAAATTAACGATCTTAACGATCTCATCGAAAAATGGTACGGACAAAATTGTCCTCCATCGCGGGATCGATCTTTTTCTCAACAAAAAATACCGCCGAAGGAGCGCACGATCAATGAAACTCTTTTCGTCGTTATTTTTTTCAGGGTAAGGTCGAAAAAACCGCACGAACAACGGGAATTAATCGAGAGCTCGTCGTTGTACATCGAGACTTTTACGAATATCATTTTGCTGACCGACATCGGCCGGCGAACCTTGAAGGTTCGTACATCGATCTTACGTGTGAAAAGATAGACTTTTTTAATTTTTCGATTTTATCACGCACTCTTTGAAAAATAAACTCGATTTTTCACGATTTCCTTGAGAGTTTCGGTGCTCTCCGGTAGCCAAGTATTTACCGATTTCGAAATTTGAAGATCTTCCGACAATTTCTTCCGAAAAATGTGGAACCTTCACACGTGAATTCTCGGTTATACCCGATTTTAATATTATTCGAAATCAGTGTACTTCAATGTGCACTTCAAAAATTAAAAAAAATTCCGACAAAGGGTAAATTCCCCGTACGCACGTTTGTCTTTTCAGAACTTTCATGTGTCGTGGCTCGCGTCGTTCACTCATAAATACTTATGTACCTTTGCTCAAATTTTTTTCAGATCGTACACGATTATCTGATAAGAGCGTCCGACTGGCTGTTGAAAAACTTGAAGGCAAAGGAGGCGAATATCGCCGGCGATTATAACGACACCACCGACGCATTTGTGATGTCAAAACCCCTAACTTACGCCATGTTTCACATCGGCGACGCCCCGTTCGACCAGGTTTCGTACAAAAACGACTCGATAAAACCACGTTCACGCACGTACCAGTTGCAAAGAGAAGAATAATGTTTTTTTAAAATATTTTTTCCAGTTTTTGACAAATTTCAACAAGGCTCATTGGGAAGCGATACTGAAGACACCGATTTCAGCCAAGCTCGAACGCGTTCGGAGTCAAATACTTTTGCGTCCCGACTTGAAAAACCTCGGTGAGATCAGTGCCGAACAGAAAGAAGTGGCGGAGTCTGTAAAATCATTGTGCTCGATTAAGCGTTAAGAAGGTTCCGTCCACGCATAGTAGTCTAATGAAAGGCCGTTTTTCACATTTCCGAACAAGCTGTTACAGAAAGTCTCTGAAGTCTCATAAGCTGCGAAACGTTGAAAATGCGATCATCGAAATTCGCGAAGGTCCATTGGACGAAAAGTCCTTGAACGTTCCGCAACGAACATTTCAATGGAATAAAAAAAAGAGAATCTAACGAAAAGGGGGGATTTGATCGATAAAAAACCTCGGTGAGAACAGTGCCGAACAGAAAGAAGTGGCGGAGTCTGTAAAATCATTGTGCTCGATTAAGCGTTAAGAAGGTTCCGTCGACGCATAGTAGTCTAATGAAAGGCCGTTTTTCACATTTCCGAACAAGCTGTTACAGAAAGTCTCTGAAGTCTCATAAGCTGCGAAACGTTGAAAATGCGATCATCGAAATTCGCGAAGGTCCATTGGACGAAAAGTCCTTGAACGTTCCGCAACGAACATTTCAATGGAATAAAAACAAGAGAATCTTACGAAAAGGGGGGATTCGATCGATAAAAAACCTCGGTGAGATCAGTGCCGAACAGAAAGAAGTGGCGGAGTCTGTAAAATCATTGTGCTCGATTAAGCGTTAAGAAGGTTCCGTCCACGCATAGTAGTCTAATGAAAGGCCGTTTTTCACATTTCCGAACAAGCTGTTACAGAAAGTCTCTGAAGTCTCATAAGCTGCGAAACGTTGAAAATGCGATCATCGAAATTCGCGAAGGTCCATTGGACGAAAAATCCTTGAACGTTCCGCAACGAACATTTCAATGGAATAAAAAAAAGAGAATCTTACGAAAAGGGGAAATTCACACGACGTATTGACGAATCACGTATGCTTGACGATCGCAATATTTGGCACATTTATTGATAAATTGTTTAAAGATATATCGGACCGTGAAATCTCCATACATCGACGTACGCGGTGTTTCCACTAGTGATTTCAATAATAACTTCGCAAAAACAAAGGCAATAATGTTTATAATAATCTTTGGCGGAACAAGAGGGATCGTTACGAGAAAAGGCATATACAATTCCACCCGCCAATGTTGAATTTACGACGAAGAGCTTTATTATAGCTGAATCAGTAGTCAAATGAAAGGCTGATTTTACATTTCCGAACAAGCTGTAAAAAAAGAGAATCTTACGAAAAGGGGAAATTCACACGACGTATTGACGAATCACGTATGCTTGACGATCGCAATATTTGGCACATTTATTGATAAATTGTTTAAAGATATATCGGACCGTGAAATCTCCATACATCGACGTACGCGGTGTTTCCACTAGTGATTTCAATAATAACTTCGCAAAAACAAAGGCAATAATGTTTATAATAATCTTTGGCGGAACAAGAGGGATCGTTACGAGAAAAGGCATATACAATTCCACCCGCCAATGTTGAATTTACGACGAAGAGCTTTATTATAGCTGAATCAGTAGTCAAATGAAAGGCTGATTTTACATTTCCGAACAAGCTGTAAAAAAAGAGAATCTTACGAAAAGGGGAAATTCACACGACGTATTGACGAATCGCGTATGCTTGACGATCGCAATATTTGGCACATTTATTGATAAATTGTTTAAAGATATATCGGACCGTGATATCTCCATACATCGACGTACGCGGTGTTTCCACTAGTGGTTTCAATAATAACTTCGCAAAAACAAAGTCAATAATGTTTATAATAATCTTTGGTGGAACAAGAGGGATCGTTACGAGAAAAGGCATATACAATTCCACCCTCCAATGTTGAATTTACGACGAAGAGCTTTATTATAGCTGAATCAGTAGTCAAACGAAAGGCTGTTTTTTACATTTCCGAACAAGCTGTAAAAAAAGAGAATCTTACGAAAAGGGGAAATTCACACGACGTATTGACGAATCACGTATGCTTGACGATCGCAATATTTGGCACATTTATTGATAAATTGTTTAAAGATATATCGGACCGTGAAATCTCCATACATCGACGTACGCGGTGTTTCCACTAGTGATTTCAATAATAACTTCGCAAAAACAAAGTCAATAATGTTTATAATAATCTTTGGCGGAACAAGAGGGATCGTTACGAGAAAAGGCATATACAATTCCACGCGCCAATGTTGAATTTACGACGAAGAGCTTTATTATAGCTGCACCATGGAATTATGTTTATGCTACCGAGTTTTGAAGGAATTGACAAGACGAGAGAAAATTGCGGAGGCGTGTGAATTCGCATTGATCAAAGGTACACTTAGGCCCGAGGGGGTACAATGTCCAGCTAAAGTGTATTATTATTATTATTATTATTATTATCACCGCCTTTCGAAAATATGCAATTGAATCACAAACAAACGAAAGAGCTTCGAATATCTACCGTGCGAGATGAAAGAGAATGTTCTCATCAGCATCCAGAAATTTTGGTGAATTGTAAAAAAAAAAAAAAGACGTTTCACAGTGATTCGATCGTCGTTTTCATAGTAGGATATAATGTTATACAGATATATATATATATATATTCAGAAAGGAAATAAGCCATGATCCTTTTACGGAAATGATTGATATTGAACGTCCATTATTAGTTATTATCGTCAAACGTCGATGAGCCGTCCGCAGGTCTTGTCAGAATACCCGTCTGGAACACAAATAAGCCAAAAAAGTAGGGGAAACCTTGATTTTTCGGAAAATTCGATAATTTTGAAAAAATAAAATCACAAGAATCCGTAATCTCGAGGTAGCAATTTTTGTTGATGCAAGTCGGGTCTAAATTTGTTTTGGACGTTGAAAGATATCGGGGTCGAGATCGAGGGATGGGAGAAGCAATTTTCGCTTACCGGTATAGCGGGCGGTCCAGAACGGCCGAATCGCAGCCGGAGAGACGGAGATCGCTGAGATTTTCGAATCATGAGATGCTCGTAAGGTGTGCCGATCATCGGCATGTTCTCGACGGAATTGTGTCTCAGCAACATTTTGTAAAACTCGCGTAGATTTTCCAAGTTTCTATCCGCCGTTTCGTCTGACGAAGAAAAAAATAGTAAAACAAAAAAAGGCAATTTTATCGCTCCGTACAACGAGAGAAAGAAACGCGACTTCCGGCGTGAGACGAACTTTTTGATGAAAATTTATTCACACTTTTACGTATACGTGCGAAAAAGTTTGGCTACGAAAAACTCCAGGCGACGCGAAGATACGAATAATTGAATTTTTCAGAGTAAATAAGGGGTTGCTGATAAATAGCTTTTAACTCTTATTGGAGGAAGTATATATAGTGTGGGAGAGGCAGGAATTTCTTTCACGCAATGAGCCTTCGCGAGACTGGAAGCCCATTAACAGCCGGTCAAGAAACGATTCACCCCGCCTTTTTTTTCATAAGTCAACATAATGTATTTGGGTTAATAGTCTCATTTAGGCAAGACGATGCGGTCATCGCTTTCATGCGTGCTGAAACATTGTATACGTTTGATATGGAGACCATCCATTATAGGCTTCTAATGTGTATAGACAGTCATTTAATAAATCGATAATCATTCGAAGTTAAGGTAGTTCTATCGTTAGATTCAAATCGAGAAATTGTTTTGCAGTTTTTCTCACATACAAAATGGTTCGCGGGCTTCAGTTAAATAAGAAAAGTTGTTGCAAATCGACTAAAGAACAGCATACTCCAAATTCACGGTCATCCCAGGTGATATGTGCTTGCTCTATAATTACAAAAATTGCGAAAAAACATTTCTTAAGATTTTTTTGGAAAACTCAAGAAATCTTCTTTGATGTTGCATACAAATGTATGCAAAGTTTTAGAAGGCTTCACCACGTAGAAGCCAAGATATTCATTGATGAAAATGCAACTTTTAACACGCGCTCTTACGAGAGACTACCGAAAATTGTGATTTTTACCAATAAATATCTCAACTTCCACGTGGAAACCTTCCAAAATTTATTACACACGTATATATGACATCAAAGAATACGTATTCAAATTTTCAACAAAATCTTAAGAAAACGATAAAACGATAGAACTACCTTAAAGGTCAAATATCTTTCGGAGATATTTCATGTACAGTCGTGAAAAGTCAGTAACTAAATTTCCGATATTTTTCCTCGATATAATACACGCTTGCTGTTCAATTTCACGCTTGGCTCGTCTGTTAATTCCGGCTGATATGAATATGGATGAGTTTTGGGTTTAATGGAGCAGGGATCGTACGATTTTCATTTATCGAAAAGCTGCCATGCGATTTTGCATCATTTATATCATTTATCATCGCGTCGATAAAAAAAATTGACGTTGTGAAGAAAAATCGAAAAATCGTTGAAAGAAATGAAATATTTTCAACGCCCGAATTGTTATCGCGCCTCGAGGCGGAAGGAGCCTCGATTTTCCGCGCGAATACATTTTTCGACCCGCATTGTCAACGCCTACATATTGGCTCTCGCTGTATTACACTTTTTCGCACATTGCGATTTCGCGAGGGACGGTAATGGCGCTGCAAGACAATGGGAATACGGATTTCAAAGGGCGAGAGATATGGAGGAAGAAAATAAATACCTCCGTAGTCGAGATAACTCTCCGAAGCGAGGGCGACGCCGATCATGCAAAGAAGCATCAAGGGACTCGAGTATCTCCTAGTCATCTTCGATCACGGATTTGGCTTCTGAAAAATGAATTGGCAAGACAATGTCGTTTGAATAAAAAATAAGCAGAAATTGAATAATTAACAAGGCAAAACAGACAGAGCGGACAAAAGACAAACTGAAACCTGCGAACTTCAAAGACTCTGCGATCATGGAAAAACGTGAAAAATTAGTCACGTTGAAGATATGAAAAAGTTATGCACAAAGTGTTACAAAAATGGCAGAAAATTTGAAAACTTTTCGTTTCACGTTGGATTAAATGAATTTTGAAAAATTCATGAAAAAATGATGGATTATTCATGATACTCCCGTGGGAAAGGGTCTCATTAGCCGAGAATAATTCTGCAAGTTTAAAAAAATTGATCGGATGATTTGAATCGTATCGCATCGAAGATATGAAAAAGTTATCCACAAGGTGTTACAAAAATGGCAAAAATCTTAAAAACTTTTCGTTTCACGTTGGATTAAATGAATTTTGAAAAATTCATGAAAAAATGATGGATTATTCATGATACTCCCGTGGGAAAGGGTCTCATTAGCCGAGAATAATTCTGCAAGTTTAAAAAAATTGATCGGATGATTTGAATCGTATCGCATCGAAGATATGAAAAAGTTATCCACAAAGTGTTACAAAAATGGCAAAAAATTGAAAAACTTTTCGTTTCACGTTGAATTAAATGAATTTTGAAAAATTCATGAAAAAATGATGGATTATTCATGATACTCCCGTGGGAAAGGGTCTCATTAGCCGAGAATAATTCTGCAAGTTTAAAAAAATTGATCGGATGATTTGAATCGTATCGCATCGAAGATATGAAAAAGTTATCCACAAAGTGTTACAAAAATGGCAAAAAATTGAAAAACTTTTCGTTTCACGTTGGATTAAATGAATTTTGAAAAATTCATAAAAAAATGATGGATTATTCATGATACTCCTGCAGGAAAGGGTCTCATTAGCCGAGAATAACTTTGCAAGTTTAAAAAAATTGATCGTATGATTTGAATCGTATCGCATCGAAGATATAAAAAAGTTATCCACAAAGTGTTACAAAAATGGCAAAAAATTGAAAAACTTTTCGTTTCACGTTGGATTAAATGAATTTTGAAAAATTCATGAAAAAATGATGGATTATTCATGATACTCCCGTGGGAAAGGGTCTCATTAGCCGAGAATAATTCTGCAAGTTTAAAAAAATTGATCGGATGATTTGAATCGTATCGCATCGAAGATATGAAAAAGTTATCCACAAAGTGTTACAAAAATGGCAAAAAATTGAAAAACTTTTCGTTTCACGTTGAATTAAATGAATTTTGAAAAATTCATGAAAAAATGATGGATTATTCATGATACTCCCGTGGGAAAGGGTCTCATTAGCCGAGAATAATTCTGCAAGTTTAAAAAAATTGATCGGATGATTTGAATCGTATCGCATCGAAGATATGAAAAAGTTATCCACAAAGTGTTACAAAAATGGCAAAAAATTGAAAAACTTTTCGTTTCACGTTGGATTAAATGAATTTTGAAAAATTCATAAAAAAATGATGGATTATTCATGATACTCCTGCAGGAAAGGGTCTCATTAGCCGAGAATAACTTTGCAAGTTTAAAAAAATTGATCGTATGATTTGAATCGTATCGCATCGAAGATATAAAAAAGTTATCCACAAAGTGTTACAAAAATGGCAAAAAATTGAAAAACTTTTCGTTTCACGTTGGATTAAATGAATTTTGAAAAATTCATGAAAAAATGATGGATTATTCATGATACTCCCGTGGGAAAGGGTCTCATTAGCCGAGAATAATTCTGCAAGTTTAAAAAAATTGATCGGATGATTTGAATCGTATCGCATCGAAGATATGAAAAAGTTATCCACAAAGTGTTACAAAAATGGCAAAAAATTGAAAAACTTTTCGTTTCACGTTGAATTAAATGAATTTTGAAAAATTCATGAAAAAATGATGGATTATTCATGATACTCCCGTGGGAAAGGGTCTCATTAGCCGAGAATAATTCTGCAAGTTTAAAAAAATTGATCGGATGATTTGAATCGTATCGCATCGAAGATATGAAAAAGTTATCCACAAAGTGTTACAAAAATGGCAAAAAATTGAAAAACTTTTCGTTTCACGTTGGATTAAATGAATTTTGAAAAATTCATAAAAAAATGATGGATTATTCATGATACTCCTGCAGGAAAGGGTCTCATTAGCCGAGAATAACTTTGCAAGTTTAAAAAAATTGATCGTATGATTTGAATCGTATCGCATCGAAGATATAAAAAAGTTATCCACAAAGTGTTACAAAAATGGCAAAAAATTGAAAAACTTTTCGTTTCACGTTGGATTAAATGAATTTTGAAAAATTCATAAAAAAATGATGGATTATTCATGATACTCCCGCAGGAAAGGGTCTCATTAGCCGAGAATAATTCTGCAAGTTTAAAAAAATTGATCGTATGATTTGAATCGTATCGCATCGAAGATATAAAAAAGTTATCCACAAAGTGTTACAAAAATGGCAAAAAATTGAAAAACTTTTCGTTTCACGTTGGATTAAATGAATTTTGAAAAATTCATAAAAAAATGATGGATTATTCATGATACTCCTGCAGGAAAGGGTCTCATTAGCCGAGAATAACTTTGCAAGTTTAAAAAAATCGATCGTATGATTTGATACGATAACGGAAACGATTAATTTCAACAGTAATTGATGGAATCCGATGCTGAATTGGATGATGAAACGTAACGATTAAAAACGTTATTGATGATTATTTATCACAATTTTCCGACGTCGTCAATTTTTCGACACGAAGACCGATGGGATCATCGAATATCGACGTATTTTCTCATTGTTGAGCGAGTGCAGGTGGCTGCATTGTGTAAATATAATAGCCGAAGAGCGATAGAATGTCGACGATGCAGCGACTCGCGATTTAATATGCATTCGCTGCAGCGGGGCTCCAATAAACCTTTCGTGCACCCCGACATTTTTTCTAAAAGGGTTTCTCAGTTGCGCAATAACGCATCTTCGATTCTCGACAATTGATGTTACTGACGCGTACGCCGAGTTTCGTAATAATTCTTTTCTCATTTATAACTTTCACGATTTCGTGATTTTCCCTATTTTTTTTCCAATTTACAATCCTCCAAGGTGATGCTGACATTTGATTCATGCTCGTAATAAACTGTATAATACCGCGAGAATTATTATTAATACAAGACAAAGAGATCGTGGTCGCAAGCTCCGGGTGCATGAGCAGTTTGACAGCTTTCGAGAAAAGTCGTCGGCTCCTTTGCCTAATTACCATTTAGATGGGACTTCTTTCCTATAAACTGGAGACTTTTCAAGAAAGAGAAGAGGAAAAAGACGAGAGAGAGAGAGAGATAAATATAATCATACAAGTAAAAATCTGCGTTGCAAGCTGAATAATTCATCATTCGATGATAACTTTGGTTACAGCTTCCTCGTATTATGCGAAACGATTTCCTGCCGGCACAACATAAACGATATACATTCGCGTGTGCGTCAAGGAAATTTTATATTCCGGATCATTCCTTTATTTTTCTCGATTAACAAGGAACTTAATTACCGACGATATTAACATACGACGAAAAGTGTTGAGAAAAAACCTTCTTATCTGGACGAAAGTTTTCAAGGATAAAAAGTCAATCATTCAAGATAATAACAATATCAAAAAATTATTGACACCTCCTTACGAAAAGGTCATTGAGAACGTACCGATCCTCAAAAAGTGGAAAGCGTGTGGAAAAAATCAAGGAGGAAAAAGACGAGAGAGAGAGATAAATATAATCATACAAGTAAAAATCTGCGTTGCAAGCTGAATAATTCATCATTCGATGATAACTTTGGTTACAGCTTCCTCGTATTATGCGAAACGATTTCCTGCCGGCACAACATAAACGATATACATTCGCGTGTGCGTCAAGGAAATTTTATATTCCGGATCATTCCTTTATTTTTCTCGATTAACAAGGAACTTAATTACCGACGATATTAACATACGACGAAAAGTGTTGAGAAAAAACCTTCTTATCTGGACGAAAGTTTTCAAGGATAAAAAGTCAATCATTCAAGATAATAACAATATCAAAAAATTATTGACACCTCCTTACGAAAAGGTCATTGAGAACGTACCGATCCTCAAAAAGTGGAAAGCGTGTGGAAAAAATCAAGGAGGAAAAAGACGAGAGAGAGAGATAAATATAATCATACAAGTAAAAATCCGCGTTGCAAGCTGAATAATTCATCATCCGATGATAACTTTGGTTACAGCTTCCTCATATTATGCGGAACGATTTCCTGCCGGCATAACATAAACGATATACATTCGCGTGTGCGTCAAGGAAATTTTATATTCCGGATCATTCCTTTATTTTTCTCGATTAACAAGGAACTTAATTACCGACGATATTAACATACGACGAAAAGTGTTGAGAAAAAACCTTCTTATCTGGACGAAAGTTTTCAAGGATAATCCGATGGTGCATCCCCAACGAAATCGTGATAGAGTGCGAAAAAGTTGGTCGTATTGAAGATCGTATCATTTAAGATAAAAACAATATCAAAAAATGATTGACACCTCCTTACGAACAGGTCATTGAGAACGTACCGATCCTCAAAAAGTGGAAAGCGTGTGGAAAAAATCAAAGAAACATTACTGCTCCTCCAATCGAAAAATGAAGTCACCAGCCACCTTATTAAGGGTGAACAATCGACGTACCGTAAATGTTTATTTTATGTGGAGCTCGGCACTTTTGGAGTTGTCTTTGGAACAATTTACTGCGTCATAAAACTTTTCTCATTCCCACGGAGAATTATCGTATTTTCGTGAATGTCGGAAAAACGATACGAACGTTGTCATGATGCCAAGATTTACTGCTCGTGAAATTTACGAGAAACGAGACACGTTCAGGGAAACAAGAGAGAAAAGAATGTCTCTCGATAAGATGGAATTATTTCTTGTTGCATTCGTTGAGTGAGGAAGTAACAATTTTTAAGCTCGTGAATGAATTGAATAATAATTTTCTATTGTCTAAAATCTGCTCCACGCTCCGTTGAACGATGGAGCTTTGGCTTGCTCTGAGAAGATTATTTTCTTGCGTAAACATCGTCAGCGTCAACATTTTGTGAGAAGAACAATGAAGGAAGGGCAAATCGAATCCTCTCAAAACTTTCCTCTTGCACAGTGTGCACTATTCCTCTGTAATTTGATGAAAAAAAAAAACAAAAGAAACACTGTTTAATAAAGCAACGTGTCGTCTTGGCGTGAACAAAATTTTATGCAGAACATCTTTGCTCTCGTCTTTGCTTCTATCAGCTGATGCCGCAATGATAATTGTTCTGGGTCCACTGCACTTAAGGTAGTTCTATCGTTTTATCGTTTTCTTAAGATTTTGTTGAAAATTTGAATACGTATTTTTTGATGTCATATATACGTGTGTAATAAATTTTGGAAGGTTTTACCACGTGGAAGTTGAGATATTTATTGGTAAAAATCACAATTTTCGGTAGTCTCTCGTAAGAGCGCGTGTTAAAAGTTGCATTTTCATCAATGAATATCTTGGCTTCTACGTGGTGAAGCCTTCTAAAACTTTGCGTACATTTTTATGCAACATCAAAGAAGATTTCTTGAGTTTTCCAAAAAAATCTTAAGACATTTTTTTTCGCAATTTTTGTAATTATAGAGCAAGCACATATCACCTGGGATGACCGTGAATTTGGAGTATGCTGTTCTTTAGTCGATTTGCAACAACTTTTCTCATTTAACTGAAGCCCGCGAACCATTTTGTATGTGAGAAAAACTGCAAAACAATATCTCGATTTGAATCTAACGATAGAACTACCTTAAAATAACGTGAGAAATTGAAAAAAAAACCGAATTCGATGCAGCATTTTGAAAATACGATCGAATTCGGTTTGATCTTCAAACCGGAAATGAGGGTCTTTTTAATCGCTTACTTTCCGTACGGTACAGTTGATGAATCATCTAAATACTTTGCACTGGAATTGTGTAAATAATTTGCGCGTAATCAGACGCAGGATGTTGAAATTTTTACAACATTTGGACAACGCATGTTCAAAGATCGTAAGAGGTAGAACGAAGGTGGTGAGAAAGAGTCGGATTCGATCGTATCAAAGATTTTGGTCACGTCGTTTCCATTGAAAACTAACTGTCACAAATCGAAGTAATATGAGACGAAAGTGGCCAGGACCCTCTGGAAATCTTCAACGATCTTGAAGCAGTTTTAGTGGGGTGCGGATGCTGTTCGTCTGATTAGATTATATATTGCTTTTTTTTTCTTCTTTATTGACAAATTGTGAGAAGCAAGCTCTCGAGCTTGCGAGAACTCATCTCCAAAGCCCTCCGACTGTCCCTGAAATATGTGGGGCTTCGACGATAATTAATATTATTCCAAGGAAGAGTCGCCCCCTTGTCTCCACACTTGAAATCACTCGAGTTCGAACTTCATTTCGGGGGTTTTATTTGACTCGGACCACCAGCCTGTTTCAGCCGATGCTTCAAAGTGTTACTGGAACTAATCGATTATCCGATACGTGTTTGCGAAGAGCGAATTTCATTTGCTAACTATTATGGAGAACAGTTGGAATTAAAAGAGAGTCATCTTGAATTTCCGAGGAAATTTTGCACACACCGTTGAATTATGGCTTGTCCTCTTCAAAATCGGTAAATTTAAGTATTCAACAACCTACTAACTTCGACGTAATCTTCAATGTGATCTTTTTATACGATTCCCTTTGATCTTGCATTCGATGGATTTCCAGCTGTACGATAGGGTAAAGTGCTCTGCATCCAAGATTTTCAGACGAATTTTCGATCGAGTCTAACTTTATTTTTTTTTTCATTATCATTTTTATCACGGTTTAGCATGATCTGGAGATACAATGCCAACAAATCCGAAATAAAATGCGGAATTACAAGCAAGCAGCTGTTGTACAAAAATCTCAACAAAATCAGTGATATGAAAACAATATCGAGAGATTATCACCAAATTGTTAAAAAAAAAGCATCGTTTTGAAATTTCGGTAATATGAAATTTTTCAAGACTTTGAAATTTGTTACGAGTAACGAGGAACCTTTTAATTTACAAAAAAAGAAAATTTGAAAACGACGAAAAAACTTGGAAAAAATGTTCACCTACGTATTTAGAAATGGTATGAATTTGTTTGATACGAAAATACTACTATTTCAGATTGTTTTAAATGTCTAATTAATAACGTTGCCATATTTTTATTATGAGGAATTAATTTGCCGTGTATATTGAATGAAAGTGGTTTTTTTTTGCATCTGTACACCATAATGGCGTCCGCGAAATTCTCATTGAAATTCAACTGCAGCTGGGAAGGTAATTAATTTTTGTTCAAGATTATTTAGGGTATTTTTGTAAGCCGGTAATTCAAGCGGCATTAATTATTCGTCAAAAAAGTGAGATACAAGACTTGTCACCTATTTTTTAAACTTTACAAATCGTCGGTAAACATCGCTGAAGTATGAGTTCCACGATTGGCGTGTCATATCCGATGGGGATGAAAGCTCTGAATACTTTTTGATATTCTATCAACGCGGCTCTCATCCAATCTTCGAAAAATCAAACTTAAATAGGAGATCGATTGTCTCCCCACCTTCGACCGCGATAAGTAACCAAAACTCTTTGAAATTGCACCTGAACCGTTTTCGAATCCTGCCTTCCGCTATATGCCCGTGTCACAGTGCGAAGGAAATTGCAAATTACACCTTATCTCGGAATTCAAGAAGGATTTTGATGTACCTGTCAAGCACGAAGTTTCTTCCTCTATCTGAGAATTTGTCGATGAAAGAACATGGGCACAGGTTGCTACGGCCATTTGCAATATTTTCAGCAAGTCTCTGAGGAATTTTCAAGATTCTTAATTTAATTTTTTTACATTTTTTATGCATTTAATATTGTTAAGGAGAGATCGAGTGAACCAGGAAAATTTCTTGTACCTTATAAGAAAAGAGCTGAAAAAATCGGGTGCTCTTCGACTATCGTATATCTGCAGGGCGTATATCTTTTTTTTTTTATAAAAGGTTATCTGAAAATTGTCTAAAAAGATCAAAATAGTCATAAAGCTTAATTTGATCGTTAACTCAATTTCATTCTCACGCGATTAAAGATTCCAATGAATATATTTATCATTAAAAATTCTACGTTGTTTAATCGTCATTTAATTCCCACAGGTTGCAGACATTCAATGAAAGTACAAATTTCGTTCTCAAAGCATCGAAAGCCAGGTGATAAGCCCCCTTTTTATCGGTCTCAGGATAAACTCGTAATAACGTTACGAGGGACTTGGATTCCTACGTTATCGACAACGGTTTTTTGCAGTTCCCCTGAGTCATTAATGGCGGCGATAAAAAATTAAAAATTGGAGAAGGAGGTGAGAGATTATAAACGAATTACATAGTACCAATATTGACAAAGTAATCGTTCGAAAAATGCAACGTAACTACCAGTAATCCCAAGTTACGATAGAAACGCTAGTCAGCTAGCTCGCTCTCTCTCTTTTGAGTGCCCGTCCATTTGCCCGTATATAATTGTGCAGTCTGGCAATCTTTCGAAAATCGATGAAATCTATTGATTGCACCAGTTTCTTTTTTCTTTTTTTATTCCGTAACTGCACTTAGATATCCCTCTAATCAGCCACGAACATCTGCCCGTACAACATAAATTAGATACATAGAATATCAGCGTTACGAGGGTAAATTGGAAAAAAACGTAAGTGATCAGTTTAATCAGAGATAACGCACAGTGACGTGAATAATATGACTTTTTTTTTATTTGTTTGAATATGCATTGATGATTAATTGGTTGAATGTTGAAAGTTCTTTTTTTAACGGTACTTGACGGTAAACGACACGATTTGTTTTATATCGCAGCAAGTGCCGAACGAGTGAAGTTAAATAAAGATAAATCGCATGAGAACTGAAACTACAACATGAAAGACGACATTTTAAAGAATTGTAAGCAATAAAACCGAAGTTGAAAATCTTTTCGACCGAAGCATAAATTAAACGAAAACTAAAGACATTTTTGAGTAAACTAATTCTGTTTAATTCCGAATAAGAATTTCAAGTAATTGACAATGTTTAAATAATAAAAAATAAATCAGTCACGTGCAAGATACTAAAAGTATGAATTTCCGATACCGAGCGTCAAAAAGTTCCCAACGAATTATTTGAACCAGAAAATTTCCTTAGTTTTCAGGAAAAACTAATTCGTTTTGCATAAAAAACAGTGGAGTAAATCTTTACCAACAAGTTTTTTAAACAACTAGCAAATTGAAGAGGACCTCACGATGTTTTCTGTGTACTCGATTTTTCAAAGCTTTTTTAATAGCTTTCCCGAAAACACGGAATTCTCATTCAATCTTATTTCTGCTACGATTGTGCTTTGATTATTTATCACTATAGCATTTTATCACCGTGCATCTTCATTGCAACAAAAACAAATTAAAAGTGTTATATTCGTCCAGATAAATGTAGAATAAAAAAATTGAAAAATTTTCCATATTTTTCAGATATCCATACTTCATTTTGTCAAAAATAGTAGAATTAGATATTTTCATTATTTTGACACGAAAAAAAGATCAAAATAGTCATCGATCCAGCGCTGTTCATTGCATATTGGACAGTAAAACACCGAGGAATCATGACACTCCGATAGATACACGATTTTTTCTTCCAGAGTATCGTCAAATTAAACATATTTTCATTATTTTCGTAAAAAAAACCTCACGACACCGAAATTTCTAAAGCCATCGATCCAACGCTGTCCATCGGTCATTTGATTGTGAAAGAACGGGAAATTATGTCGTTTCGATAGATACACGCTCTTTTCATCTAATCTCCGTATACACGGTCTGTAATTTGTCTATTCGGGCATGACGAAGCTATAAGCCCACCAAATATGGGCGGACACACACACACGCCGTTTTCTTACACCCAAAAACTCGCCGATAAGCTCCCCGACGAGCCCCAAAGGGTAATCTGTCTCTTCACACAAACTCTCGTCGATGTAGTCTTTTTCTCGTTTCACAGAACATCCGAATCGCGCGGTACATGCAACATCGTACTTTGTGAGCCTAAAAATAAATATCTTGGGACGAAAAAAAATCCCAATAATTTTGCACAATCTTTTTTTTTTGCACAGCTTTGGTTTATTCACATCAAAGCTTTGTTCGCGTCCGTTGCGAAATTGTCAAAAGAAGAAAGGTCGACCGATCTCTCAACACTGTATGGAGAATTTCCATCATTTTTAAAAATTGATTTTAATACGAAAAAAAGGTGGGATCTTGGAAAATGTCTTTGATTTATTTTATTGAAATATCAACTTTACATTTGTTTTCATAACACTTTAGTTATTAAAGTTTACAAATTGGAGAGCATAAAGTGTCGGAAGTTACGAACGGAAGTAGGATGAACAAAATTTTAAATTATTTTGCAAACAGACGACAATATTCAACGACCATGGATTAAAAAGCGTTTGCGTTAAATTGATATCTTTCGTTTATTGAAAAAAAAGAAGCTGGCAAAAATCGTCTCTCATACGTATTTTAAAATCTTCTTAATTTATATCGAATTGATTCTCAATTTTTGATAGCTTTTTTCATGACGTACTTTTGGGGAAAAAGATTGAATTAATTGAGAGAATGCGTCAAGGTGGCTGTTGCACGTCAGCAACGACCTAAAGTTTATCTCACAACTGATCTTCTAGCAATTCCCATTTTTTTGTAATAAAAAAGTGAATTATTTTGTTTATATTTTACAATCATACATTCTTGACACTGTTTTACACAAGTAAATATGGATTACATCTTTTTTGCATTAGAAAAATAATGTCATCCGAATAAAATTTATTACATGTCTAGAAAAATAATGCTATAATCGATCTTAAGGAACACTCATCTTGCATCAGTTTTAGAAGCTAAACAACTGTTTTGTCAACACTAAAAGAAAAATTCGACGGATTGATCGAGTGACCAAATAATTTTTCATCTTTCAAAGATAAAAAAAACTGTGAAAAAAATCATAAATTGTACGTTAAAATCTACAGACTTCGAATAAAACCTCTGAGCACCGATTTTTGACGAGAGTTCGCCGCGCCTAAGCTCGACCGTAACTACTTGGAAAATTTCGACTGATCGTAAAAAAGAATCATTGCTCGTTTCGAACGAAATATAATACTTTTAAATAAATCTTTTACCGTATTATAGAATTATTTCGAGCGGCAGATGTGAAAAAAAAAACGAAACTGACGTAGACGTTGAATATTTCAAAAGCTTTCACCAAGATGAGGGTGAAATTCGGATCGTTTATTGATAAAGAAAAAAAGTCTACATCAGTGTAAAACATTCAACATCTCTAATCACCATAAAGGGTACAAAGAGCACTTAACTTAAGTGCGAAAACAGGGGATGAGGCATAAAGTTCGCGTCGAGCCTAAGAATTTGAAAAGCCTTTGTCCTAACAGGGATAAAATTTGCATCGTTGTTGTTTATCGAACAAAAAATTGTAATTACCTTCTTACATGCTGCAAATGTACGATTAGCACGAAATATTGAGGAACAAATAATGAAATTGAAAGAAGAAACGACAAATTCTCGAAAGAACATATATAACGAGACAAAAAAGTTGAAACTCACGTTAGGAAAAGTGAAGAGCCGGCAGGTGTCGTTTGTTATAATTAATCGTGGTGTGAAAGACTCGAAGTAATCTGGTCACGAACGGCACGTGAGGGAGTAAAGTACGTTACGTTTGCGATGGGATAACGATGCCAAGTGTCACGACAAAACTCTCGTACCTTTGTATATATAAGGATCCTGCGTGCCATGAAATGTGCGCAAGAGTCACACGAGAATGGGCTTACAGGTGGCTGTGATTCGTGTGTATAAAACACATACACAGGAAACATCATTTTCAACAGGGCGCAAGCGCTCTGTCCGACCACCCCGAACCAAAACCGCAGGATGCCTCAAATTTTCCATATTACGCGATATTTTGCCTATTTTTTGTCACTCCCCCACCCTCGATTTTTCTCTCTCTCTTTTTCTCGACACGTTTTTTTTGTCCCCCCCAGCGTTGACGAGGAAAAAGTGTGGAAAAGGGTAAGGGACTGTCATTACGTGGAAGATGCCAAGGGGCACATTTTCATTAGAGGATGTGACCTTCGCGGGGAATAAAATAATTTGCGAGGACCACTGTGCCACGTGTGTTGAAACGTTCTTTTCATACTAACGAGACGCATAACCACCGTATTACATGAATATTCATTTTACGTGTACAATTCTGGCCAATCTTGGGCGTATGAATTCGACATTCTCTCATCTTTCTCTTTCTACCTTTGCCTGCGTCATTTTTTCATTTTATACGACAGTATTCTAGTTTGTATTCTATATATTTTTTCTATTTTTTCTATACATTTTTTTCAATCATTTCTGCGGTTCGTCGTGCGTCAATTATTGGCGAGAAAAAATGGCGACCGGATGTCGATTTATTGAAAAATCTGTTCGCCGGAAGTATACGGCTGATTTCGGGGCTTCTGCTACGTTCGCGTTGTAACGTTTGTTCGCTGAATGATTAATTCGTCTGTTTGATTTTGATTGAAAAACGAAATCTGTTTTGTTTTTTTCTCTTTCGAAAGTCTCGTGGTCTTGAGGATAGCTTTTTGATCCCTTTTTTTTGCCATCTCCGTGACAATCAATGACGGTTCGATTCGTGATTTTGTACAGAAGGAAAAACGAAGAAAAAATTGAAAAAAAAACATCGTTAAAATTAATCTTTCTTTTTTTTTCAAAAAAATTCGTTTTTTTCGCGTTTTTGCGAGGTCTCTTATGCGTCATGGGAACAGGCTTTGATAAAAAGCGTAACCAACTGTTTCCCAAATGATTATGGAGTTTTTCGAAAAGCACGGAGAAACTTTGTGAATAATTTGATGGAACATCCGAGACGAGAATGAAGTTTTTATGAAAATTTTGCCCTCGTGAACGTCATTTAGAAACATGAAAAATTACGTAATTAACTAATCACGATGATACACAATTTCGTACGAACATCTGTACGATTTTTCGAATTGATTTTATTAACAAACGTTTGTTCGCTTTTACCAGCACAAATGCCTGATATATTCCAAAGAATCCTCAAAGTTTTCCACGCTGCGTTATATCGTATAATTATAACAATGCAGCAAAAGAATATCCAATTGCGGAACAATAATAAGAGGCATTCAAAGTTTCCGAGACCGAAGAAGCCCAGTGAATGCTCGGTCGTTAGGATGTTTCTGATGACGAATTTTCAAGCGTATTTCACGTTATATTTATCGCGAATGAAAAAAAAACACACACACAAAACGATGCAACAGTCCACGTCAGGAAAATCATAATTTTTTGTAGAATTTGCAAAAAACAAAAGTTTATCGTGCTTTTACATGAAATATACATGAAAATAAAATCGATAATCTTTTTTTCGAAGATTCTACGTTTGTTTGTCAGGAATTTTATCATCACAAATTCCTCGATGCTCTCAGCTACGATGCTGTACATTCTTGGATGAAGCTCCATTTTCAAATCCATCCTTCGAGCATTTATTTGCAGCTCAATCTCCGGAATTAACTCCTCAAAACTCAGACACCTAATTCACACCTCCGTGCACTGCATAATACATCGTTCCATAATGGTACGATCCACCTTAATAATAAATTCGAGATATTGTCGTTGGGTCTGCGACCTTCCCTGTAATTTTAACGTCGTCCATGAATTCTCAATGTTTCAATTTCGCGTGTGTTTCCTCGGTCGTCGGACTTTGTCACGTTTCAGGAAACTCGAATTCAAAAATTCACCGGTAATTACGGATTTCATGTTTATTTTTTCAATATTTCACACTGAGTTTTTCGTTCGAATAAATTCTTTTTATTCGTTGGAGCAAAACTCGTGAAAAAAACCTCGAATCTCGCTATCGATGTATCAAACGAAAATGAAAATAAGTATAAAATGGAGACTCGAATATTTAACAGTGTGAGGCATGCTGGTATAGATTTTTGTGCAACGAAAATGGCGGTAATATTCGGGGAAGCGTGTTTACTGGGATTTCGAAAGATTTTGAGACAAAGTTTGCCTTGACGAGGAACGAAGAAGGCTGCATGGTTTTGTCGCTCTCCCTCTCGAAATCAAAGCAGTCCACGTTGAAATATCTCATGGGACTCGCATCCCTCGCTTCAAATCTTTTCAAATCTCACCCTGGTACACAATTTGTATTCTTCCATGGGGCAAGTTTTCTCCAAACAAGGTATATTCCATTATTGGAAGGTTTTGACTCACAAATACAATTTGTTGGAGTATAATTTTTCTTTCAAAATCGTAGGCCAATTTTCCGAAATACCGTGTTACAGAGAAATCTGTGAAAGTTCAATGAGGTTTCTCAAAAAATGTGATAATTTACTTATTGTTAGTCATCGTTGGGTACTCGATTAATCTTTGTCATTAGTGACAAAATATCGTAGTTTGAGTTCCAAAAGAAAATGCTGATTGTGTCGGAAAAGAACGCGGGCGAATCCGTAACTGATTTTTGATTTAAAAAAAACCGAAATTTGTCGCTGAGTGCGTTCATTTTTTATTTTGCTGTATCATTGAAATCGTACGAAGGAAAGATGGTAATAATCTCAAATTCACTCTCGGAGATTGCGCCACTTGCCAACCAATTAGATCACACGTGGGTCTTCTCAGCCCCCTGCGTTTTTCCTTGTACTTTGGAATTTACGGTGTTAATTTTGAAGTGTTTTTTTGCAATAAAAGTTGCGATGTGTCCAATGTGAGAAGTTTTCCCCAGATAGAAATTTTTCTGAATTTTTCATCTCTTCCGGATGTTTAATATTAATATTGAAAAGGTATAATACACATTTACTGTCATGTGACTGCTGAATAAACAGTAAGCTCGGAGAAACAACGATCAGGCGTCAGCTGGCGAGGCATTTACTCTGTATACGTGTATATTAGGGTGTTTCAAAAGTGTTCATTTTTTTCCAAACAGAATCAAAAGCGTCGGTTACAGGAAAAACCATCCGAGTTTAAACTTAGCTTTTAATATTATTATTAAAATGTTCCTCAAACTTAACGGAGAAGGTCCTTTTTTTAGACATTACAACCAAACAAATACGCTCATGGAAAAACTTTCTAATACTTTTTCGTAGGACAGGAATTTTACTGTCGAATAATTCCTGACAATATTTTATGATAAACAATTCTTGTAGAGTTTTCATTAGAATACTCTTCGAATTGGCTGTTCCAGGGAAGAATAATTGGAAAAACGCTATTCTTCGTCCATTAAATTCTTTCGAACGTATCTAAACACACTAAACAATAATTTTCAACTAATTTCTTTTTTGTACAAACTGCATTTTGCACAAAAACATCTTACGCGTTTCGTCGCGAGACTCGTCGTCATTGCACAAGAAAATTGCAGACCCAAACGATCAGATGGTTTTTCTCAAACAATATTCTCATCGAAGGTAGAAAAATTCACCGAGGAACATGTTGATTTTGATACGAAAAGTCCAAATCCGAACTCGTTTGGGAGAAAAAATATGACATTTTTTGCAAACCACCCTAGTGCAGGTATATGTATGTTCCAGCGTATGTCTATAGGGCTTAATGGGCGCGAGTAGACATGTACACGTGCACGCATTGTACGCATAATATATATTTGTACAAAGATATTGTATTACAGGAGCAGATTGTCACGCAACTAGTAGTAGCCCTCCATGTTCCTATACTCATATATCTCACTTGATAATCGTTGAGATATCAACGCCAACGCTAATGTCAAAATAAACATATCTGCAAGAGTGGTACAAGCACATTAATTGTCCCTGAGTGATAATAGCTAACTAGACAGCGTTCTATTATCATTATACCTTTTAGTATACACAGTTGATAATATTGTTCGTACTTGGCCCGCGATGACGCCAAAGGGAAATAAAATTTCATCCCTCTTCCTCATTTTCTTCCTTCCTGGTTTTTTTCATCGTATTCTTTTTTTTCTCCCCTTCAGTTCTTCTAGCTTACCCTTTTAATCTTCAATCAATTTTTTCTCATCAGCTTCATTTTCGTGTTTCTTCCTCTTTTCCCCCAAATTTTAATCCTCCGCTTTCCTTCGATCTCTTTTTCGTCCATTTCTACCTCTTTTCCTACGCGTCTTGTCTCCTTTCGTGTAAAGTTTTTCTGCCCTTTAATCCTACTATTCCCTTTGCTTTTTGCGTTTATCAAGTTTTTCTTCTCTTCATCTTTGATTTTGACTAAATTCGTCGACTGTACGAACTCTCAAAATGTCTTTGATTGGAAATCATCGTATAAATGGAATTGAGAAAAATAAGCATTAATCGGCACATACGTGAACATTTTCTCACGAGTCAGGGATATTTGGATATGTTTCGGTGCAACGAAATTAGAATTTCAAGCACGCGATCTACGTGGCAGAGATTATTTCTCAGGGATTAATGAAACTCGTGTGACCATGAACGATATTCATGAGTCAATACAACGATTTAATCGTTCTCCGACTGAATGATTGTATAAATTCGAATAGATGATAATAAAATTGTGGAAAAAAATATAAATATATTTTTCGATCATTGAAATCTATTTATTATTTCATGTACAAAAGTGTATAATTTTAAATAGAAAATCAAGATCGTTAGTCGCTTAAAAAACGTATAACGGATAACGTACGTTCAATAATGTCGAAGGACGTACTTTTGTTCACTTCGAATGGGAAAATTTCACGTATTAATTATTTCAGTCTATCGAGTTTCTATTTTTGTTTCTTTCCAATATTAATTAAATAGATAAATGAAATAAATGTAATATAAATATCGCCTCAGAGGGACGCGAATGTTTTCGATCGATTACGAATTTAATCCCGAAATTCTCGCAATTTGTTTTTCAAAGAAATCATAAAACACACCCCTGACTTTTTTCGCGTCAATCAGAATCGACCCCACTGACCATCACAAATCTCTGAAACACTGTAAAAAGAAAATGATTTCCAGACACGCTTAAACATCGTTTTAGCGTGACTAAAAATGATTCTACCAATTCTATGGAATGTAACAAGTCCACAAACACATTATTTATAATCACACATGTACCATAGTTCATCGCATACAGGGTGTCCCAAAACTGGATTTTCATCATTAAATGTTACAGTAAGGATAAAATTTCAATTGGAAAAGTCTTCAATGGCCCAAACTTTGACGGTTCTTGACTCGTCGGGTTTCGATCGTATAAAAAAATACTAAAATACATCGAGGCACAGAATTTCATCCTGAATCTAACTTGAAAATAAAATCGACTTTCGAGACGCCCTGTATCGTAAAAACAAAAGAGAGAAATGATAATGAAACAGTTGGACCTTTGAATTCAAGAGCGAATTGCGCGAAATCGAATAGAACATTGGCACCCTCGGGCGATACAGTCTTTTGTATCGTCGGGGACGTTCTTGCTGATGCGTCGTACTCGCTGGAGGAATGAATGATCATCGAATAGGAGGAAGCTGGGGTTAACTGTGGCAAACAACAGAGAGGAGCGTTGGATGCACTTTGCGGCTTTCTATCTATACTTTCAACAAACTTTCTCTTGTCCTCTGGCACCTTTTATCTCAGCCGATAACGAAGGAACACGACGTTCCTGTTTTTTATTTTTGGCGGAATATTCCGCAGCTGAAGTTGTCTTAATACGAGGTTTCGATCGATGAAATAATGGCCATTGAGAATAGTCATTGATGGGCTATTCATCTGTTCGCAATGCACCTCGTTGCAGGAATTCATAGTTCTTCGATAGTCCCATCGATTCAGTTCTTCTTTGACGGCGTTTTTTTTTCTAAGCTTTCGAGATAACAGAGATTCGAATTTCTGTGTTTCGTTGTTACGAATTATTTCCTATTCCCCTATTCCTCACAGAAGAAAAATGATGAAACCGTCTTTTACATGAATTACGGAATCTTGTATCAGCGTTTTTATCATGACTAAAGTTCAGCAAAATTGTCGGACAATTTCGAAAGCTTTTTTTGCAAAAAAAAACACGTTATTATGGGAAAAAAGTAAACCGCATGAGAATTATATGATGAGAATCAACTCGAATCGAGTTTTTTAGAGTAGACAAGGCGTGTTGCATAAAGCGCTCAACTTTTTTGGATTTATTGAAATTTTTTGTGTTTGTGTTTGTTAAAAAATGCACAATAATACAGGGGGAATGAATCGCATGCTTTATTCATGTACTTGTATATTTTTTGTGAATCTCACAAGAATCTGCAGATTTTCAAGGATATCGCAGTGACAAATAATACAACGAACGTGACACTTTTTCAGACACACCAAAAAATTTCGTATAGAAATGTTAAACTCTCTTTCGACTCTTTGCAACATTTTTTTGGTTAAAGACAATTAATTATCGTGACGACGAGTAACGAAAAACCCGGCGACACGGCACGAGCTTCGATCGTGGTGGGAATTTTGAAAAACATCGTTTTTCCGATTGGCTACGAAGATTAGCTGTGGAACATTTCAAAACGTGATCTCAATAGCGAAGTCTTCCTTCGCGAAAGTTCACGGGAGTCGCGAGTTTCTCTCGCCGCGAAGGGACAAAAACTTCTTTCGGTCACGGCTACACCCAGAAAAAAATGTATTATCTTCAAATAAAACCTATTTAATTTGAATAGATTTTTTGCTTGGCTCCTGGCAGAATAGACTTTTATTCAAATTCAACATATAAATTTATTTGATTCAACTAGTGTTATTAGTGTTATTTAAAAAGTATTGGAATGAGCCTGGAGTTAGTATCGGAAGTAGTTGTATAGGATGTGATGACCCGAACGGTCTTGCAGTGGTGGGGACGGTCCAGTGACGATGAGTAAACGGAATGGGTGGCCCCACCGCTGGATGGTCTCGAACCCGGGTCCTCCCGATGAGAGCGATGAGCGCTAACCACCGCGCTACGGCTACTTATGATTTTTTTTACTCGAATCGTCTATACCTCAGTAATGCTGGACCGTCACAAGGAATTGTAGCCACCATCGTAACTACCACCGCCATAGCCTTTCGGTTATTAATAACGATGATTGATATCAGCATTCATGCACTATACGAAAAATATTTCTTATAGTATCATTTATATTCGTGTAATTTAGTGATTAAGTATATCTCAATGTTAAATAAATATATATGTTAGAAGCGAATACATAGGCAAATCAAATCAAATAAAAATTTATTTGATCCAACAAAAAATTTATTTAATTGTAATAAATGAAGATTGAATAGACGAATCTATTCAATCATAATAGATCTTTTCTCTGGGTGTACACCCAGAAAAAAATGTATTATCTTCAAATAAAACCTATTTAATTTGAATAGATTTTTTGCTTGGCTCCTGGCAGAATAGACTTTTATTCAAATTCAACATATAAATTTATTTGATTCAACTAGTGTTATTAGTGTTATTTAAAAAGTATTGGAATGAGCCTGGAGTTAGTATCGGAAGTAGTTATATAGGATGTGATGACCCGAACGGTCTTGCAGTGGTGGGGACGGTCCAGTGACGATGAGTAAACGGAATGGGTGGCCCCACCGCTGGATGGTCTCGAACCCGGGTCCTCCCGATGAGAGCGATGAGCGCTAACCACTGCGCTACGGCTACTTATGATTTTTTTCACTCGAATCGTCTATACCTCAGTAATGCTGGACCGTCACAAGGAATTGTAGCCACCATCGTAACTACCACCGCCATAGCCTTTCGGTTATTAATAACGATGCTTGATATCAGCATTCATGCACTATACGAAAAATATTTCTTATAGTATCATTTATATTCGTGTAATTCAGAGATTAAGTATATCTCAATGTTAAATAAATATATATGTTAGAAGCGAATACATAGGCAAATCAAATCAAATAAAAATTTATTTGATCCAACAAAAAATTTATTTAATTGTAATAAATGAAGATTGAATAGACGATAAGAAATCGCCGATAAATTTAATATCGTCGTCAAAATCGTCTCTGCTCCTTTCATTAAATAGCATCGTCCTTCTTTCTTCACGTCAAAGTACGGGATAAACTTGCTTTTTTTTCAATAATTCATCAAATTCATTAAACCCCTATACGGTCGAAAAAAAGTCTTGGAAAATTTGTATTTCGTGCATTTTGTATTTGTATCATATTTTTTTAAGTTCACCACAGGATTTGCAAAATGTAGAAAAAAAAACAGTCACGATCAGGGAGACAAAGTGATCGCGATGAGCGAATCGAAGGGACGCTACCAAATTTCTTCGAAATCTTGACTGCCGTTCGGTACGAGACGGGGTGAGGCGTACACGACCCTTATGCAGTTTGTAAAACCACTTCCGCAACGCCATCCGCTTACTATCACGACAGGCTCGCCCTTTTCCACGTAATTGTTCGCGCGGAGATATTTCATACCACTTTCGATTCTTTTGTCCATGTCTTTGCGCCAAACTTGGTTCGGGCAGTCTGTGGAGATTAAACGAAAGGTGGCCAATCGTCGATGTCGCTAGCGTGGGAGGTGGACATGGGAAAAACGATCTCGTTGATGATGTTTTTTGTGTAAACACGAGGGGAGACGATATATATTCTTTCTTCATTACCGTTCGAGTGGATAATTATGACCATTTCCACGACGTTCAATATTGACTCTTGTAAATAATAAAAACATTTTTCACGCTCGATCTTCCATCCGCGAATCCTCCTAATATCTTATTAACACCGAGGCGACAAAAAAGGATGGTTTAATATCTGTCGCACGTAGGATCTCGATAAAACGGAAATGGAACCCGGAACGGAGCACGTTTGATTTTGTACGATACAGAAAAGTTATTAACAAATCGTTGAAAGAAATTCGGAAAAAAAATTGACGGCTTATTATTCCTTTTTTCATCGGATATAAATTCACTCATTTTTTCGAATACAGGTGACATTATTTTTTCGAATCTTTTTCAATCCGTTCGAAATTCCGTTCATTCGAGCTTGTCAAAAATTCGGACGTAGCAGGTTCTCGAATGGCCTTGAAATTTCTTCCGAGTAATGGGAAATCTTCATGACCCCGAGAATTTTTGATTTTTTATAAATTTTTCAGGATTCACGAAATGGAGTCAAAATTTTGAAAATATTCGCGGGTTTTCGCGAATGCGAGTGTAACCAGGCGAGAAAGTAACGGAAATCGGTTTCGAGTGTTTTTTTCGCTACTTTGTTGATAACTTTTCGATATTGTTATTATCTGAAATCAATGTACTCCGCCTTCGTTATTGCACCTGCGGGACGTTGTTGAAAAAAGGCGAAAAGTACGTTGATTTTTCAGAGCAAAAATCGGCTTGCCCTCCGCTCGAAAAAGATCGAAAGATCGAAAAAGCCGCTGCTTTATGCAGCTTTATTTTTGGGAGAAAAAATGAGAGGAGGAACGGTCTGTTGTACGTGTAATTTCTTACTTCTGTAGTGAAGGGGATGTACGGCAAAATATAATTGCAGTACTTTGTTAATGACTTTTCGATATTGTTATTATCTGAAATCAATGTACTCCGCCTTCGTTATTGCACCTGCGGGACGTTGTTGAAAAAAGGCGAAAAGTACTTTGATTTTTCAGAGCAAAAATCGGCATGTCTTCCGTTCGAAAAAGATCGAAAGATCGAAAAAGCCGCTGCTTTATGCAGCTTTATTTTTGGGAGAAAAAATGAGAGGAGGAACGGTCTGTTGTACGTGTAATTTCTTACTTCTGTAGTGAAGGGGATGTACGGCAAAATATAATTGCAGTACTTTGTTAATAACTTTTCGATATTGTTATTATCTGAAATCAATGTACTCCGCCTTCGTTATTGCACCTGCGAGACGTTGTTGAAAAAAGGCGAAAAGTACTTTGATTTTTCAGAGCAAAAATCGGCTTGCCCTCCGCTCGAAAAAGATCGAAAGATCGAAAAAGCCGCTGCTTTATGCAGCTTTATTTTTGGGAGAAAAAATGAGAGGAGGAACGGTCTGTTGTACGTGTAATTTCTTACTTCTGTAGTGAAGGGGATGTACGGCAAAATATAATTGCAGTACTTTGTTAATGACTTTTCGATATTGTTATTATCTGAAATCAATGTACTCCGCCTTCGTTATTGCACCTGCGAGACGTTGTTGAAAAAAGGCGAAAAGTACTTTGATTTTTCAGAGCAAAAATCGGCTTGCCCTCCGCTCGAAAAAGATCGAAAGATCGAAAAAGCCGCTGCTTTATGCAGCTTTATTTTCGGGAGAAAAAATGAGAGGAGGAACGGTCTGTTGTACGTGTAATTTCTTACTTCTGTAGTGAAGGGGATGTACGGCAAAATATAATTGCAGTACTTTGTTAATGACTTTTCGATATTGTTATTATCTGAAATCAATGTACTCCGCCTTCGTTATTGCACCTGCGAGACGTTGTTGAAAAAAGGCGAAAAGTACTTTGATTTTTCAGAGCAAAAATCGGCTTGCCCTCCGCTCGAAAAAGATCGAAAGATCGAAAAAGCCGCTGCTTTATGCAGCTTTATTTTCGGGAGAAAAAATGAGAGGAGGAACGGTCTGTTGTACGTGTAATTTCTTACTTCTGTAGTGAAGGGGATGTACGGCAAAATATAATTGCAGTACTTTGTTAATAACTTTTCGATATTGTTATTATCTGAAATCAATGTACTCCGCCTTCGTTATTGCACCTGCGAGACGTTGTTGAAAAAAGACGAAAAATACTTTGATTTTTCAGAGCAAAAATCGGCTTGCCTTCCGCTCGAAAAAGATCGAAAGATCGAAAAAGCCGCTGCTTTATGCAGCTTTATTTTCGGGAAAAAAAATGAGAGGAGGAACGGTCTGTTGTACGTGTAATTTCTTACTTCTGTAGTGAAGGGGATGTACGGCAAAATATAATTGCAGTACTTTGTTAATGACTTTTCGATATTGTTATTATCTGAAATCAATGTACTCCGCCTTCGTTATTGCACCTGCGAGACGTTGTTGAAAAAAGGCGAAAAGTACTTTGATTTTTCAGAGCAAAAATCGGCTTGCCCTCCGCTCGAAAAAGATCGAAAGATCGAAAAAGCCGCTGCTTTATGCAGCTTTATTTTTGGGAGAAAAAATGAGAGGAGGAACGGTCTGTTGTACGTGTAATTTCTTACTTCTGTAGTGAAGGGGATGTACGGCAAAATATAATTGCAGTACTTTGTTAATGACTTTTCGATATTGTTATTATCTGAAATCAATGTACTCCGCCTTCGTTATTGCACCTGCGAGACGTTGTTGAAAAAAGGCGAAAAGTACTTTGATTTTTCAGAGCAAAAATCGGCTTGCCCTCCGCTCGAAAAAGATCGAAAGATCGAAAAAGCCGCTGCTTTATGCAGCTTTATTTTCGGGAGAAAAAATGAGAGGAGGAACGGTCTGTTGTACGTGTAATTTCTTACTTCTGTAGTGAAGGGGATGTACGGCAAAATATAATTGCAGTACTTTGTTAATGACTTTTCGATATTGTTATTATCTGAAATCAATGTACTCCGCCTTCGTTATTGCACCTGCGAGACGTTGTTGAAAAAAGGCGAAAAGTACTTTGATTTTTCAGAGCAAAAATCGGCTTGCCCTCCGCTCGAAAAAGATCGAAAGATCGAAAAAGCCGCTGCTTTATGCAGCTTTATTTTCGGGAGAAAAAATGAGAGGAGGAACGGTCTGTTGTACGTGTAATTTCTTACTTCTGTAGTGAAGGGGATGTACGGCAAAATATAATTGCAGTACTTTGTTAATAACTTTTCGATATTGTTATTATCTGAAATCAATGTACTCCGCCTTCGTTATTGCACCTGCGAGACGTTGTTGAAAAAAGGCGAAAAATACTTTGATTTTTCAGAGCAAAAATCGGCTTGCCTTCCGCTCGAAAAAGATCGAAAGATCGAAAAAGCCGCTGCTTTATGCAGCTTTATTTTCGGGAAAAAAAATGAGAGGAGGAACGGTCTGTTGTACGTGTAATTTCTTACTTCTGTAGTGAAGGGGATGTACGGCAAAATATAATTGCAGTACTTTGTTAATGACTTTTCGATATTGTTATTATCTGAAATCAATGTACTCCGCCTTCGTTATTGCACCTGCGGGACGTTGTTGAAAAAACGCGAAAAGTACGTTGATTTTTCAGAGTAAAAATCGGCTGCCCTCCGCTCGAAAAAGATCGAAAGATCGAAAAAGCCGCTGCTTTATGCAGCTTTATTTTCGGGAAAAAAAATGAGAGTTGGAACGGTCTGTTGTACGCGTAATTTCTTACTTCTGTAGTGAAGGGGATGTACGGCAAAATATAATTGCAGCCAACGCGCTACGATACCGTAACGCGTTATCGCGACGATCGGACATCGAGGCCGATATATCGATAACATCATAGCTGTTCTGCCTGTCGTTGTAATCACTATTATTCCAGATGCGTTGCATTTGAGAGATAACTGAACGGCGGATATGGCAATAGAGTGGGTTGGTTCCACAGGTATCGCGGCCTACGGATAATACGCGAGATAACAAGCAATCAGATTTCTTCTAATCTTCTTCCAACTATACGCTAATCGGTCCAACACAGATTGTAATTAATATAAAATCGTGAAATCAGGATAAATTCATCGAGCTTGAAAAATTTCGAAAAAATCGTAAAAATGACCATTCTCGTTTTTGTTCTTTGGCGGAAGTCGTCGTGGTCGTAATTGAAGATTATTAATCTCGAAATTGTTGTTCCAGGCTTTTTTTTCGACGATTTTACGATTCTACGATCGGAGCTCGTAAAAGAGCTCCGAGTATGAAATAACGAATGATACGAATCTCAGTGAAATTCTAGAGGTTATGTCACGATTGTCGTCAAATTGCTCGGAAAAACAAGATTTTTGAGGTTAGATTTCTCGATTGCCGATAAAGTCGTCTGTTTAACGCGTTATGATAGCTCCTTCGAACGTTTAGACACTTTTAATTTAACAAACGTTATGAAATCTTTGCATTCTTTTCTCTAAATTTACTACCAAGAACGTAGCTGTTGCTTTAGAACAATTCTACGATTCTACGATCGGAGCTCGTAAAAGAGCTCCGATCGTAGAAGCAAGTTGGAATGAAATGTATGACGGAACTCTTTTTTTTTAGGGGCTTTTTGTAGATTATTCGGAGAATAATTGCTTTGAGGGAATTATCATTTTGGAATCTTGGATACCTTGTGCGAGAGCTCTTGAAAAATCTGTCTTTGCCATCGAGCGTTTTCGGCCTCGCGAGACACGCGATTGACGTTATGAATAAGATCGACTGTTTGGGGAACGTTTAGGGAACCGGTAGAGAGGAGAATACCATCGACACCCTCGAGTACGGCATTCGCCACGAGGCTCAGATCCAATTTTGTTTCTCGATCGTTTTCGGGAGCGACGACGTCGAACACAACCACTACTGGCTTTCCGATCTATTTTTTTTTGTCAAAATACATCACCGTGGTGTTATTTATCGGGTAACGTGTGGTAACTTTCTTTGAAACGAGTTTCAAGAAAAAAAGTTTTTCGTATCATTTTTATGATACGATAGTGATTATTGTAAATTTTTAATCAAAGTTTTATTATAAAGTAATGGAATAGGATAAAATAGTGAATTATTTCGCAAATAAGTCGAAATTATAAAGGTTATGTCACGATTGTCGTCAAATTGCTCGGAAAAATAAGATTTTTGAGGTTAGATCAGATTTTTTTGACTTTGTATTATTTTATTAGATTTTTTCGATTTTTTTTTATCAGAATACATCACCGTGCTGTTATTCATCGGATAACGTGTGGTAACTTTCTTTGAAACGAGTTTCAAGAAAAAAAGTTTTTCGTATCATTTTTATGATACGATAGTGATTATTGTAAATTTTTAATCAAAGTTTTATTATAAAGTAATGGAATAGGATAAAATAGTGAATTATTTCGCAAATAAGTCGAAATTATAAAGGTTATGTCGCGATTGTCGTCAAATTGCTCGGAAAAATAAGATTTTTGAGGTTAGGTCAGATTTTTTTGACTTTATATTATTTTATTAGATTTTTTCGATTTTTTTTTTGTCAGAATACATCACCGTGCTGTTATTTATCGGGTAACGTGCGGTAACTTTCTTTGAAACGAGTTTCAAGAAAAAGAATAAGAGCAGGGAGATGAAAAAGTAGACAAAATTTTACATATCATTTTGAA
The DNA here is from genome assembly GCA_959613375.1 of Heteropelma amictum. NCBI lineage: Eukaryota > Metazoa > Arthropoda > Insecta > Hymenoptera > Ichneumonidae > Heteropelma > Heteropelma amictum. The sequence continues at coordinate 31,361,794 of OY390720.1, forward strand.
GATACGATAGTGGTTATTATCAATTTTTAATCAAAGTTTTATCACAATGGAATAGGATAAAATAGTGAATTATTTCGCAAACAAGTCGAACTTGTTTATGAAATAACGAATGATACGAATCTCAGTGAAATTCTAGAGGTTATGTCACGATTGTCGTCAAATTGCTCGGAAAAACAAGATTTTTGAGGTTAGATTTCTCGATTGCCGATGAAGTCGTCTGTTTAACGCGTTATGATAGCTCCTTCGAACGTTTAGACACTTTTAATTTAACAAACGTTATGAAATCTTTGCATTCTTTTCTCTAAATTTACTACCAAGAACGTAGCTGTTGCTTTAGAACAATTTGAGGCTTTTCGTGACTGTGCGCGTGACGCGCGAAACGAAGAACGTTTTCCAATGAGTTACTGACCCTGTTGCATTTTGCAACGATTGATTTTTCGACGAGAAAAAGTTTCTCCGCGCCAACGTCAAGTTCTACAGAACGACGATCGATTATTATACCGTCAGCTTGTCTCAGTATGTCATCGAACGAATCAAGGGCCTGCTTCGAGGATATCTTTCCCAGAATACAAATCGGCCGAGCCCCTGATGGAAATTGTCCAGAAATTCAACGAACTCGAAACGTGAGAAAAACGTCAACATCTTTTTTTTATACAGGAAAGTTCGATAATTATTTTAATGATTTTGATCCATAATTATTATAAATAATAAAACCAGGAAAATGATCCGCGTTTCTGAAATAAGGAGGGCACTTTTGGCCGCTGTGTGGTTTAAAATTTAGGGATAAAGGACCAACAACTCGCCAACCTTTTGTCTTAATTAGGTCTTTGACTTTGAGAATAGTACGACCGTGTCGGACGTGAGACACGATGATAAAGTCAAATTCCAGTCCCACTCCGAATTCGATATCAGAGTCGTCCTGTTCCGAAATGTCGGGCAAATCAATTGCAGTATCGATCGGTCGAAGAGTCTTGCAGTCGCACAAACTCCCACTCTTTGTCACGGTACATTCGATGGAACTCTCACCTGATTGTCCACATATTGTTAATAGTTCCGTTGTAAATTAGTAATTCGTCGAATGTATGAATAATCAATTTCCAGAAAAACCGTATCACGTAAATATCGTGGGTAAATATAAACGTGACGACGCATCGATCAATGAGAAGTGAAAAAACACGGTTCGAGCTTCAATCCCGCGAGAATTATCGCGAGGTTTCCCGAAATTTGAACGAGACACTCGGAAAAATGCTTCGGGAATCGATTCAAACGACTTTTTAATTAATTCGATAATTGAATATGATGATGAATAAAATAAATAATTAAATTAATCGAATAACGATCAAGACGATTCAGTATCAATACAAATTCATAGATGAATGAAGTACCATCTATGTTTGCAACAATGTAAACGTTTGAATCATGAATTACTGCGATCGATAAATCATCCGACCGACGTTATCGACCGACGAAAAATCGCTAACCCACGCGAGAAACTTGCAGCCCAACAGCGCCACAATCGACCAATATTCTGTCGCCTTTTTCCGAAATCGCTGGCAATTCGGGACAAGATATCCAGAAGGCGCTCGAATCGCCACCGCGCTTTGACCTTTCATCCGTTAAAAGCGTGACGACGTCGCCCTCCGCAAAGACGGCTCGGCCCTGTCAGATGGGGCGTTCGATTTATATATTGAACATCGTCTTTTTTTTTGTTTCCAACGGTAATTAACGGTACGGCAAAGTTAATGGCGAAAAAGTGAGACGGGGAGGCTCACTGGACCAAAAAATGAGCCTCGAGTAATAAAAAAAGTATAATTATGTACGTGGTTAATCGGCGATAACAATTGGCCTTAACGATCGCGGCCGATTGAAATTCACCGCAACGTGGACTTTTTCTGAAAAGTATAATTGATTCGAGCCTGTCGCTTGTAATTAAAGCGAGACGGAGAAATTCGTCAAGCCCGTTGACGATTAATATTTTCAACGCTCTTTTATTTCGTTCATTTATTCGAGCTATTGTCTTACGGTCCGCGGCTAACCTAAAAAATTGCGTATATGAAAAATAAAAGATGTCCCGTGTTCCGTCAGATGAAATTCGATGCCAAAACCAATCACCCAATATTAATAGGGACTCTGTTCGTGTTAGCAAACCACATTGTACGCATTTCGCGACGAGTGTACACACTACCTGTGGATCTTCAATTAGCAAAGTGCAGGAAACGTAGAAGAGACTCGACACATCGATTAAAAGATAACGATAAAATTATGCACGTGCGTTTCGAATCTTGAGCGCAAATTTGTCAGCCGATAGAATCGCATTTTTCGGAAACTCACAAGAGCATCTCTCGCTCAAAGGGCGTATGGTTCAGGACATACGCCCTTTTGCTTTTATTTTTTTGCGTGTTTCAGGTTAGAATTAGACTACTAATCGATTGCCGACATTGTTTTCGATACGCCCTTTTGGTATTCAGAACGCGATGGAATTCCGAACAGACTTTTTAGTCATTTTCGAAATCAAGTTTTTCTTGATGATACAATTAGCACAGAAGAGACCCAACACTCTCTGTGATGAAAAAGCATTTTTCCAGAACTGTTGTTCAGTCGATAAAGTAGAAAAATACATTTTAAGATTTTAAAGACGATTCGAAGTTTTTAATTTCGCGAGTGTCGAACTTTGAGATGAGAAAATTAGTGGTAACGTCGAAACTCTTCAATACGTACCAAACTTTTGGGATCACCGTTGAAAACTCCAGTCCTTATTTCCGGTCCCCGAAGATCCATGGCAATGCCGAGTGACAAATTGGTGTTGGGAACTTTATGATTTTTGATCGAACTTTGCGCTTCTCTGATTGCTCCAATGGCATCAGAGTGCCATCTTTTATCACCATGAGACATATTTAATTTAACGATATTAACGCCGGCTTCGATGATTTTTTTAATCCCAGCGGAATCCGAATTCTTATCTCCTGTAGCAAATGATAAAAATGTCGCGTTGTTTCTCGACCATGCGCGTCAACAATTTTAAGAATTTTGTAAATACGCTTAATTTATATTTGTCGCGTAGTTAATTCTTTCTATAAAGGACCAAATCACCTTTTTATGTGGATATTACGTGAATATAAGCTTTTTTTTGTGCGTTCATTATCGCGATTAAATAATCCTTAAAAAAGGAGTAAAACGTATTATTGACAATTTCGTTGCTCTATTGGCCTTCTTTTTACGACCAAACATCATCGGAAGAATGAAAGCAGCAGCGACGAAGACGCATAATGCACCTTTTTGATTCAATGAAAATGGCGATGTCTATTTTTTCTTTACGATTATTATCACTCACCCACGGTACTTATTATTTTAGTAAGCCGCCAAGGTTTACTGGCAGATTCGACGTTTAATCGCATCATGTGATCGATATTTGTGCTCTGATAAGCAGCGTTCAATTGATTAGAGACAATGCATTCTTCACTCAGTTTTTTCATCTATTCGAAAAAAATGTTTGTGCAATATTCAGAAACGCATAAGATGAAAGATGCGCGTGCAATTCTAACACCAGAAAGCTTAGCATGTTTTTTTTTTAACTTCAACTCTAATTTAAAATGTCATAACAGTATTCTTTGTTTCTTGAGCCTAGAATCCGAATTTTAGCAAAGTATCCGGTTTAGACCGGACGTGCTTACCCATGGCATCCGTGGGCAACCTTCGATCCGCGCACCATTGCACTCATCGTCACACAGCGACATCTTGGTTGATTTTATTTCGCACAACGATTCTTTCTTAGGATAATGGTATCACCGTTCGGCACTGCAATTAGATGCCATGATTCTAACGCTAATAATCTCAGGAGAGTCTGATTTTCGTTACATCTTTCCGAGGATTTTGAATTTTACACTGATGACGTCTCATATAATCGATCTGAATATCGATGTTAATTCCGTGCGACATTCAATTGCCTCGTAAGATATGAAGTTTGTCAGTGTAGATAAATTTTGCCTGCTAGTATAAAAATTCGCCAACAGATGACGCCACCGTGCGAACGAACAGTCGATCATAACTCTATGAAACATTCAGCAACATTTCAGCGCTGGACGTAATGTGTTGAAGTGACTTAATAATAGTAGGAAAATACTGACCAAAGACAGATTTCGTAATATTTCAGAAATGCCATTGAAATTGATGAAAACTATCGCCTGGCGCGCTTACGAAAACACCGACGCCATCTTCTTTTTTATTTTAGCGACATTTATGCTACGAAAATAATAAGTTGCCTCAATCGAAATCAACTGGATATGCATTGAAAAACAAAAAGTATTTTGATCCTTTGTCAATGCCGGGGATTTCGGCTGAACCCAAAAGCTCAGGGGGGGGGTATGGCATAAGTATATTTGCATCGATACAAGGAAACTTTTTCACAGGACATATTAGCAAATTCAGCGACTTTCAATGTCGCTTTCCTCTACCAAATTGTCGATAATGTGACACGTTCATTCACAATCCGATAGATTGGAAAATCTAGCAGCAACAAATTGCAAGAAATTACGCATTTGTCTTTCGCTGAAAGTACCTGCAATAAGGTAAACAATGAATAAAACGTAAGATCGTGTTCGCATAATTTATTTTGGATTCACTTAGGTACTATACGAGGTTGTTCCGTCGCCTTTGTCCTGCGTTGTGGTATTGGTTAATGTACAAATATACATACATATGTATACAGTTATATAAACATATGTGTATATATATTAATTAACATGTTAGGATATGCTGTGACCGGATAATACTGAATCTACCCAAGTCAGCAGTTTAAACAACGTTTCAACGTGAAGACGCGCTTTTACGATTGGACATACGAACAACAGTGGCGTGTAGCATCGCAAAAGAGTCGAAAAAACGGCCAACATCAGATCATTTATCGTTATTACATCTATCCACAGGATCATTCGTGTAAACACCTAAAGTTGGTTGTCCCCTCATTCAACGTTTCTGCAATCAAAAAGAAACACGGTAATACGGAATATTCGACGCTGCTTTGTCGGAAGAAAAAAAAATGCCAAGTTTGCCGTGCGATAAAAATCAACGCAAAAAAGCGGAATTGAGAATATTTACTCTTTCGTAATAAATCGATAACTAACGTACCGGTGGATCGACAGATTGAAATGCGATTAGTAAAAGGTTCTCAAACGTGCGGTGTCGGTTGTTATCCTTTTTTTTTTAATCAAAGGCCTTTCGTTAGTACAATTATTCGTGCGTTGGACAAACATCGATTGACGATTAGTGCGTATGAAAGAAACAAAGTCTGGCGAATTAAACATGCTGGTTTTTGTGAAATAGTTTGGATTTCGAGACGAACCTTTTTCCGAAAAAAAAGTACGAGAGATCATGGAGATTCGAGGATGGAGCGACGGGTTGGAAAGTGACGCCACGAAAGGATATGTTTGTTAAGAGGGTCGAGGGTTGAACTTTTGTTTTTTTTTCTCATGCACAAGATTAAAGAAGATCCTCGTAGGAGTCGCTGTCGCTCGTGACGGAGCATGCGGATTTTTCGCGTCCAAAATCATCTTCTACGTACACGATACGAAGAGTATTTGTGAAACCGGAACCCTGCTTCCATCCGGTAACGACGACGACGGAGTCACCGGTTTTTAGGAATCCACGGCTCTTGCCGAAGTTTATACCGAACTGAACACGAACGTCAACGTCCTTCAGCCAATCAGCCATCGGTGGGTCTGAGTAGAAAAAAGAAAAGGAAAAAATAAACATCAAATACGATTGCGGATGAAAATATATACATATAAATATCCTGTACATGATCGCGCGAACAATTTGGACCTCCGAGAACCCACTTAATTTTTTCAACCCCAGAGAACACTCGGAATCTGACCCACGCAATTTTTCATTTTATTTCATCCACGATTTTGAACGTATTTGAAAACTTGAAAAATCGATCAATACAATCGAGAATCGCCAGCCGAATTTCCAACAAGTTTGAAAAATTTGTTCAATTTTTTCAAAATCCCATTTTGAAAAAAAATCTTTTTCTATTTTTTAATCAAATTGCCCAAAAAATGTATCCACATATTCGCTGATGGAACGAATGTGGGAGAATTCGAAGCGAGGATCCCAGTGGCCCTGTTGTGCGTTTTCGGGGACTCGAAGGATATTTGTGAAAAAAAGAATAGTAAATGGAATTTTGCGAGTGATGGATGTTTTTTTTCGATGAGATTGAGACAGGGATAATTGCCGTTTACCCGTGTAATGAAGCGGCAGAATGCCGCGATAGAGATGAGCCTGTCTCGCCACTTGATTGAATCGCGTAACGGCGATGATCGGACAACGCGGTCGGTATTTCGAGATCAAATGAGCCGAACGACCGGACGTCGTGATGACGATAATCGCGTTCGCCATACATTTCGTCGATGCATCGACAGCGGCAATGGCGACACCGTGAGTAGCGTCGATGGGTGGCAGAGCCTTTGCCGATAAATCGGAAAATATTTGAGTCTGCCAAATGGCTGCCTCTGCTTCTTTGCAGATATTCGCCATAGTGCGAACGCACTCGAGCGGATATTCTCCTTTGGCCGTTTCACCTGCGAGTATGAAAAACCGATTATTATTCATTCGGGAAATTAAAGACGATTATATTGAAAAAATCACAATTTTTTTCTTCAAATTCTCGTAGAAGCCATCAACCATCGACAAAGTTGCGATTTTTTCAACGGAAAATCATTATTTTCATTCAGACGTTGCCATTGGGCTTTTCTTGTGATTAGGCCTATGCGTACATTATTGAAAATGTGCAATAATCGACGTCACGGCGCTGGGTTCTTTTTTTGGAATGAATTTTCGATGAGAATTTCGAAAATGTCTTTGCCTCGTGAGGGCAGGTGAAAGTTAGAATTTGGAAGCGTGTTACGTACCGGAGAGCATGACGCAGTCAGCTCCATCGAGAACAGCATTGGCAACGTCCGAGGATTCGGCTCTGGTGGCGCGTGGTTTTTTAACCATAGACTCGAGCATCTGAGTAGCGCAGATGACCGGTTTTCCGACTTTGTTGCATCTGTTGATCATGCACTTTTGCGCGAGGAAAACTTTTTCCGGTGGTATTTCAATGCCAAGATCACCGCGAGCTACCATTATGCCGTCGGAAGCCTCGATGATCTCGTCCAAATTCGTCATGCCCTGCTGATTCTCGATTTTCGAGATGATCTTTATGTTTTTTCCCTTATCGCCGAGAATTTCGCGAATTTCGGCAAGGGCTGCGGCGTTACGAATGAACGATGCGAAAATCATGTCGACCTCTTGATCGACACCGAATTGCAGATCGGATTTGTCTTTCTCGGAAACGGCTGGAAGATCGACGGGCACACCGGGAAGATTCACGCCCTTGCGCGAACCCAATGTGCCTCCGTTCTCGACGGTGCACGCTATTTGCGTGGGATCTATTTTTTTGGAAATCCGGAAAAATAACATTACGAATGCCGTACGAATAAATTGTATCTTCCGATTGATCAATTTTGAATACAACGGTATTTCGATTCGGGAGAAAATTCCGTCGAAAGAGATGATACATGTTCAGAATACATCAGGAAATGAGAGGCAAACAATGGAAAAAAAGCATTTTATAATTCTGCACTTGTATGCAATTTTCAAAATTTTCGAGCAACCGCCGAAAGACATTCATGTAATAATGATTTTCGCGAATGGTTCATCAAATTCGAAGGGAAAATGGACGCATTTCTGTGCGAGAGTCTCGAGAGGAAAGGAAAAATGAGACGCTCGAAACGGGTCAGTCTTACTGAGTGGACGATAAATTCGTAAGGTTACTCACTGACGGCAGTTACGATGAGAGAAATAAGACCGTCGTCGACGTAGACGCGATTTCCAACTTTCAGGACCTTTGAGATGTTCTCGTAATCCACCCACACACTCTGGGCATTTCCTTTTTCCATCACAGCTTTGTCGGTCGTGAGTTTGAACGCTTGACCCTTGGTGAGTTCGACTTCCGCCGCTCCACCCTAAATTTCGTGTTCGACGAATTAAATTTCACGGCGAAGAGGAACGAGGGAAAATGCCCCACTTTTTCAAGGTTAAAAGAATGACTTACACCCTCGAGGAGACCGGTACGAATCTCGGGTCCTTTGGTATCGAGCGCAATCGCAACGGGAACGTTGATTTTGCTGCGTTGTGCGAGATTCTTCTGCGCCTGACGCACATTAGCGATAGTTTCAGCGTGATATTCGTGAGAACCGTGAGAGAAATTCATCCGGGCGATATTCATCCCGGTCTCGATCATTTTCTCGAGCATCTCCACGGAACGGGATGCCGGTCCGATTGTGCAAATGATACCGGACAAACGGACGAAGGACGCGTGCGACTCAACGTCCAAAGCGCACATATGATCCAGCTGAGTCTGGGCGTAAAGTGCCCTTGTGTTTATGGTACCAGCCATCTGTAAACATGCAACAGAGAGCGTTGTACCGATTGCGGCGGAATGAAGACGAAATAAAAGCGTCCGAGGAGAACTTTCGATGGTCTTTTCTAGCCACACGAGACGCTGCATCTCTCCGTGTGAGATAAGAATGAGAATGGAAGCAAGAATTGAGGCTAAAGGACAGACTTCGCGTGGAGCTGAACAAGTTTCTTGCGGAGTGGCTTTTTTTTCGGAAAATGAAAAATCTGCAATGATTTATTGCGTGTGCCATTGATCCTCAACATTGCTCGTAGCCATACGGAAAATGCACTCGCGTCTAGCAAGCTGTAAAATCGAAGGAAAAAAAATCATGACTAAGTTGCAAGAAGGGAAGGCTGTAAAACGAAAGTGCGGCTAAACTTCAATGGAGACGGATATTCGCGATTTATCAGTCTCCATCTCAGGTGGAAACAAAAAATATAAAGTAAAGAATGAAGAAATAAAAGATTATGGGAGCCTCGCTGGACACGTCGGTACTGTCAACTGCGTGCTCTCGATCTTTCGAGCCTCCATGTTCCGGATTAAAGTTTCTCGTACCATTGTTATCTGCTTATGGCCATGCAACATTTTTCTTTCTATTTTTATGTTCTTTTTTATCTCGCCTTCGAGTACGCGCATGCTGACGATTTGCTTCGTAAACGTGGATCCAGTGATAACAGGATAGCTTTGACTCGGCTTTATGAAAGAGACCAAAAAAAAAAAAAAAGAAACAAGCAGCGACATCTTCATACGCGCTCTCGTCGAACGTCCGGACTGTTTCGACCTTGCTTCGTCATTAGAGCACGACAGTGTACCGTGTGTCTGTGTCGTACGCAATTGATCGTATGCTCGATTCTAAGATCGAGATTAAAGGTCAATCTCGTGACCTCTAGTGAGATTTCCCTTAAATTGTGAAACTGTGGCTGGTTGTTATTTATTAAATTGAACGAGGAAATTATGAAAACTAGAACGGCGGTTTAGACCGTTGAAAAATGGATCAAAGAGCCACCTGGAGGTCACGATAGGACATGAAGACTGTGGATGCTGGATATAAATTGAATAATATTAAATAAAATATATTGACAAAAAGTGTCATTCACAGATGCCGAAATATTTATGAAATTCGTTTCGTGGTTGGTGAAATTTTGATAGGAAATTTTATTTCGATCGCTATCATGGCCTTTAGGGTGTGGTTGAAGTTTTTTTTCTCCAAACAGGTGGAAAAAGCTTCGGTTACATAAGAAATGTCATTGGTTAAAATTTTAACTCGTAGTATCAATATTCGGAACTGTCTCATCACAATTTTCCTTTTCCAAAAAAAAGAATGGGTGAAAACATCCGGGCATGTTGATTGTTCAACCGCAATGTCTAAAATTAAGGAATTTTTGGGAATTTAACTTTGACCGGCTATCACTTCACAATCTTCAGTTATACGACATTACGACTAACGACCTCTTTCGCAGAGAGGTTCAGAGAGTATCCCGGGATTGCGTGTCTTTTTTCAGAAACACACAACTGACGACGCTCCGTAGGCATGTCTCAAATAGAGGTTCTGCGTGCATCTTATAACTTCAAGCTATTCGATTAAAGGCTAAACTCATTTTCAATTTTTAGAAGAACACAGAAGTGTTCCAATACATTTTTGGCACACGTGCTGGTCTTGAACGTCGATGATCGAGATGTCTCGCATATTTTCAGCCGGCATGACATTAATTTGAAAACCCGCCACCAGGTGTCTAACCTATTCTTCAACGATCCAAATACATGTGCATTGTTCATTTAATTAATAATCAGAGAGCAATGATTGTACAAACGTATCATTGAAGGGGAGAATATAGCAACCCGTCGATGGTCACAAAAAGTGATAATCATGTTACTATTACACATAAGAACATTCCAGTGTGACGGGCGTGGGAATCGTCGAAGAACTCGGTCACTTTATAAGAATTCGTTTTGAATTAGCCGCCATTTTGTTCGTTGTCATTACGAAAAAAAATAACCTATTACTATTTTCCGTACAACTCGAGTCATTCGAGTGAACGAAAATCGAGATTGCATTTGTTGTCGTATTTTTTTCATTCGAATAAATAAAAATCGTAAAAATCATGTCCGTGGCACACTGGGATGTCTCCTCGTCAGGAAATGAAAGGTATCTCTGCATGTGTAGCTTCAATTCGAGACCTTGTCGGATTGAGCATGAGAAAAGCACGTAGAGCTTGCGCAGAACTTTGTCCTCGACAAAAATACATTCCTCAACGGGAAACTAACGGTATATACATGTATTTCTACTAGGCAAAACATACGAGCTTACTACCACGCTCAAAGAAACGTCTCTAACCTCACTAGCTTACAGGATACGTAATAGAAAAATAATAAAAATAGCACAAAGTGCCAAAGTGCCAAGCGATGCGATAAGAACTTGACAATGTATAGAGACACTAAATAAACGACGTTTCCGTTCCTCCCAACAGGTTTTTTTGTTATTTCCAAACAAAAACGAGGAAACCAAAAACCAAAGATTTACCCTCAAATCCATGGCTAACGAATCACGTAGTATTTGAAAAATATAATGAATGTAACGTGAGCTTGAGTAAATAAAACGCATGACTGATGCATTGTTTTCACCTGAAATACATTAAAAGCATCAGATGGCGGCTGGACTTTTTATACGCAAGATCTTGTCAATGGATTTGAAATTGCCAAAGCGTGTTGGAGAGAAGCAATCGGGTGATGACCGGAAATGACGGGATATCGAAAAGCATTTAGTGTCTGAACACAATTCTGCTTTGTTCGTAAATACACTGTGCCGTCATAACTACTCTACGTACTACTCCGAAATGAAGAGGTCATAATTTCCTGGTTTTGAGAGATACTTGAAAGATATTTGGAAGAAAAAAAAATAAAAGCAACACGATAAAACATTCAGAGATTTTTACAGGGGTTTTACCTTATCGTCCGTCGTTATCCAGACCATTTTCGTGTGCTGCGTGAATAAAGGGTAAAAAATACGTATTATTAGTGTTCGTTCGATGGATCTACTTTTATAACCGCTGAGGATATTATTTTCGCTATGTAAGAACCTCCCGAAGGCAACACGATGGTCTATTACTGTTCGGCGACTTGCGATACTACCGAGATTTCGACCGAGGATCAGGCAGAAGCGCGAATCCATCGAGAACCGACACGGCGGTCGGTAATTCAAAAACGTCTTATTTTTTGTTATTTCCCTTCCTTTCCTTCGTGCGCGCCGAGCACGACACCGATGAGTCCTGACCGCGTCGGTGTTTCTTTAAAATATATTTTTAAAAAACATTCACCTACACATATGCACGTGTATACCTGGGGCATAAATATAGGATCAAATGGCTTTGACTGACGTTGCTTAAACGTCGAATCGTCGTTAGTTTGGAAGCTCTACGAGCTGCAAAAATTTCTCGTCGGCAAGCTCATTGGCCGAGCTCGGTTACGAGCTGGCAGATCGTCAAATCAAAAACATGGTTTCATGGTTGAAACTTTCGGCGCGCGAGTTTGAACGGAAAAGTGTCATTTGCTTCTATACAGGGTGTTTCAGAATTATGGAGAGTCTTTTGTAAATAAATCAATAAATCGAGTTCCAAGGATCGAGTAGCGAGAATTTTTCTCATATTCATACAGACATGTGCTTGTAGCATCTTCAAGAGGCCTTTGATCTACATTGGACCTATCTTACCTATACATGACCTTGCAATTAGACCTCAAGGTCGAAGCAGAAATCATCACTAAATTTTTTCGGCTATTACGATCGAGTTTTCGTACATTTGAAAAATAAAAAATAACCAGCACGAACTTTAAGCTGACAGCGATCTGTCGAAAGTGCCAACTGGATTGGCACGGGTTTTCTGCAGTTTCCCCGTACCCTTGTGCAAACGCTTTGCAGCAGTGGGAGATAAGACAGCTGCGGACGCATAATAGGAGGGTAACCAACAGGAAACAGGAAAAAGGAAATTGGAGCAAAAATGTTTAAATATTTAACATGAATGAAATTTCTCGACCGCTGGATAATTATAATAATATTGAAAAATGTCTTTTCGATAAAAGGCCTTTCCTTACGTAAAATGGGATGTTTGCACAGCAATATAGGATGCTTTCAGGTTCAATTCAGTCAATTCAAGTCGTGATCTTGGGGTTAAACGTTTCATTGTTATAAATAATAATTATTATTGATAATATTTTGCTGCTAAAGATTTTAAGCGCGGAGTAGATTGAAGTAAAAAAGAAAATGGAAAATGTAACAAGGATTTAGGCACAAGGCGAAAGATGCCGTACACTGGAAATAAAATAATCCATCTTACGAAAAACATTTCGATTTATCGAAAATTATTCATTTTTCGCTTTGTACTTTCGCCACTTGCCATAATTTTCTATTGACTAGAAAATAAATAGCAAAATTCATCGATTTTAAACGACAAAGTTTGCCTACATTTCCGTTGTATCAAAAATGAAAATATCTGGCGATTTTCAAATTTGTATTTTTTCTCCCCATGGTAGCTGATGGACCAGCGGTTATTCGTTGTTCGATGCTCGCGTCACAACGAATCACGAGCTCACCACGTGATTGTTCATCTCCGAATCACATCTGCTCTGTTTCACTTGCCAAACGCATATTCGTACACAGAAGTGTGCTTTTGACTTTTACAAATGAGCAAGGAACCATTTTCACGTGAAACATGAGTTTCGACAAAAAATTTTAGAAAACTATAAAAAAAAATGAGCTCACAAATTATCTGCGCAATTTTCTTTGAATTATCGAAAAATTACAGCGATAAAATATTATTCCGATCGGATGATAAAAAGTGTCTTTGATAAAGAGCAGCAAAAGATCGAACGATAATTCGAATTAATGTAATTAGCTGAGATAAATGCAATTTTAAGGTCAATAATCTTGTTGCAGCTACGAAGGATACAAAGGAATTTTGTTTTTATAGTATTACGTAAAATTAATCGCTAAAATATTAAGTTACAGATTAAAGAAAATTCAAGACACAAATTTTCTTCGACCCCCACTTTAATTCGTCGTCCGTTCAAGAGCTCTATGAGCACAACAATCTTTTTTTTCCAAAATACCGACGATATCGTGTTTATGAAAATAATGACTTGTGACTTTTGATCCTGTCTTCAATTTCCGTTTTTTGAGACCCTAAATCCGTCGCTAGTTCAGCTTTATGGCACATCACGTATGTATACGATCAATTCGAAGTCGTCGGGGTGAGATATCACGTGTTCTTCAAGTGCCAACGGCCAAAAACCAACAGACTCACGTATACGTACATGTATATTTGCCGAGATATATACAAGGTGTCCGAAAATCAAATGTCAACATTTGTGGCAAAATTTCGAGTTTTTTTGAAAATGGTACTGGATTAACGTTATTTGTGCATAAAATCTTTTTTTTAGAGTACTCCAGGAGCTTTGTTTTTGTTTTAGACAAATTTTCTCGAAGATGCTATATTTTTGGAACAACGACGAATGCACGACGAATGATTCCCGAATATAGTATCTTTTTGTTTGCTTTTTTAGAGTTAGTGCATGCTTGCGATGATAATTGGATTAAAGATTTTCGGGTGATACACATTAATGTTCTTATCCCAAAAGTAATAATGGACGAAATTACTTTTTCGTTTTTTCAGATTGGCAGCACATGTCGAGAAGTCATGATTGAAAGTTGTCGAAAGTCACGTGTTTACAGCATTAATTGTCACCGTGTATAAATTTCGTACGCATTATCATGGAATCTCAACGATATCTTGACTGAAAAGAATGTTCATACACGGTGAGTCACTTGTGTTTTATCGTCCGGAATTGGGGAAGGAGAGATGATGAGACAAAAATTTCGTAAAAAAATTTGAACCATCGTGAAAAATGTTGCGAGCAACTTTGCGTCATTCGCGTTCAATTTTCACGGGCACCATATATATAAGTATATAATCGATAACAGAAACTGTATCCGGCGATGGCGATCAACCTTAACGTTTTGCAAGTGTTGGACACCTTAATTTTTACTAACGGCGAGGTGTTTTTTTTTCTCAAGATAAAAGACATTGCTTTTTATTTTTTCAACTTTGGTAGTGGATCGAGATGTTAAGACTGAAATTTGTCGAAAGTCACGTGTTTGGTCGGAAATTAATCGTCACCCTGTATATCGTCAAAACGCAATATGATGGAATCTCGGCGATATCTTGACTGAAAAAAAAGTCCGCAGACAGTGAGTCACTCGAGTTTTCTAACCCGGAAATAGAACGAAAAATGCGGGGACATAATCTAGCAAAATAATGAAATAAATTTCAAACGATCCTGAAAAGTAAAGATGGCGCTGTCGTTTGAGCGAGAACGCGCTCATGTGGAAAAGGGCGAAGATTTTCCATCGTTAACGAAATTTCGGTTGTTGAATAGGTAGTAATAAATCAATATATTACTTGGGCGATTCGTAGATAGTTGAAAAAAACGTTGGATCACTGTTAATTCACAGTAAATACGTTCATCCATTGTTCTCGGGACGTTAACGGATATTCATGTCGTGAATTGGGTCTCGGAAGGTTAGAATGATAATCATAATGATAATACACCGGTGAGAAGTTTCGGAATCGATTTCAACGAAATCCGAGCTCCCATCTTGGTTATCCGCGAATTTTTGTTCAAAGCACGCTTCCAGTTCGATCGACGGGAAAAAAGTTGAAGGGATTTTCGATGTAATTACAAAGGTACGGTAAAAAATGGGCCATGAGGATTTTGGGTTCCGCCTTTTGCATTGTCCGCCCTGAATTATATGTACGACGCGTGGAAATATATATTTTCAAGGTCGCGCTATCGGCATCGTCAAATATTACGCAATTCAAGCGTGAAATATGCGTACGGTTGAAATTGTCATTAAACATCGATCGATTATCGTCGATCAGAATAAATCATAACTGCTGAAATTTCGGAAAGACTCGAGTGAACATGAAGGGTTACTCGCGAGTCTTTACGATCAAGAGGCTTTCGATTTGTCGCTTATTTTTTCAAAATTTCCGACGATTATTTGCAGTGACGAAAAACGAGTCTTCGTCGCTGTTATACACCATTATTATTACCTTGTTTATTCGGCTTTTGAAAAGAGGAAGATACTTTTCGAGCTTTTTTCGTAAACGTTGGATTGAAAAGATGACAATCAACGATGATCCTTTCGGGATAGCAACTCGCGACAAACTGACGTTTGAGGACGCGAGAAAGGTCACCCTATACGATATGTAGCATGCGCGTGTGTGTGTGCTCTTGATTACATGTACCAACTGCCGGCACTTGCATCCATCTCTCTCTCTCGCCACTTGGCGTATAGTTCAGAGCGGAAACGACACTTATTTGAAATAACACGATGTTCTCCGACGGAGTTAATTAATTACAAGTTTTTTCACTTTTACCGTTCATCTCTTCATTGCCAATGCTTTGTGTTTATTTAAAACTCTAGTTTTACTTTTTAGGATAGACACGTTTATATTTTTCATTCTTACTAACGCAGTAAAAATAAACTAAAGATAATATGGCGCCGTGTTTAATCAGAAGTCATCGTGTCATTATTGATTTGCAATAGAAAATACAGTAACAAAATGTTTTTATTTTTTTTCCAAATTACAACAAAAAACGAGACCTCAATTTTTCGGATATTTAGAGTACAAAGTGTAGAAGTTGTCTGATATTTATCAACGAATAGAGTATTCCAGAAACCGAAATGATGAAATCGAAATGTTAATGACGTCGATACTAAATCGTCATCGTGAGATTTGAGTGTAATTTTTTCCACATTTAATGTGTATATTGTTACAGCGCTTCGTATGTTCATAAATAAAAGCATTTCAAGGGATCGATTTTACCGTCCGCTTTACCGTTTTCCATGCGATTTTTGTCCCGATAAAAAGAGAAAAACCAAAACGACGGTACAATACAATACCAATAACAGCAATTGTTCATAATCTTATAATCGTCTCGAAGTAATATCGGTGCTACAACAATTGCGCTCGACGAATTGCCAAATTGATTTCCATGTATACATGTAAACTTGATTTATTGACGATTCTCATCCGTATTTAGCTTTACGGTGTCATCAGTGTTCTGTGTTGCACATCGAGTCAATCGAGTGAAGAATATGGCCGATGTTCGAACGGAATTATTCGAGCGTTCAGAATTTACTAAAAAGTCCATTCATCTTCAAAAGATCGTGACGTCTCGTTACGTCTGAAATATGATAAGAGAGACAAATATCTTACGATAATGATATTTGCTCCGCGAATTCCCGAACACTCTTGTATTAGCTAGGCTTAACCTACAAAAGTTAATTCGATATTTATGTTACAAATGAATGTGAAATCCGTGATAATGAAATGAAACATCGGTAATGGCAGTGTTGCATTCGCTAAATATGGGTGACATCGTGCATCTCAACGTCGGTGGGACCAGGTAAATAATACGAAACACATTTCGTCAATTTTTGACAGTTGCAAAATGGCTGCGTTTGTCAGTTCAGCAAATCGAATCATTCACGCAAAAAGTCGTTCGGTATGACGGATTCCCCTAAGCGTGGCTAATAATCGATATTTTTCGATATATTCCACATTGAATCGTTAATTAATTCTCTCGTCAGATTTTCGACGTCTCGGCCGACTTTAACGTGGATCCCCGATTCATTTTTCACCGCTTTGCTCAGCAATCGTATAACGTCGAGGAGAGACGAAAACGGAGCGTTGTTCATAGACAGAGATCCGAAGATATTCGCCATTATTCTAAATTATTTGCGCACTCGCGACATAGATCTGAAAAACGTTGATATTCGTACATTAAGGCACGAAGCTGAGTATTACGGCATTACGCCGTTGGTTAAAAGACTGATGCTGTGCGAAGATTTGTCGCAATCTTCCTGCGGCGACGTTCTCTTCTATGGATATTTGCCGCCGCCTTGTAAGACATCACTCGGGAATTATTTTCATCCGTGACTTTTGTCCATGACGCCAAAGTATAACGTGAACACATTTATTCAGGTATTCCGTTGCACGAACCTGCGACCGTCGCGACGAACGTTGGCGACGTATCTGTTCACGGAAGATTAGCAAACGCTTCTAATACAGCGAGGAATGAAACTTTGAGTCCGTCAAACTCCGGAACTGCCGTTGCCGGAACGTCGACTCAATCCGCAAATCCTAGTGGTCAGTCGTACTGGCAAAACAGAATAAGTCGTATATCCATCATAAAACCCCCAAAATGCATCGACTTGCACAAAAATTGTCGCAATTCTTTGATTACACTCTCGGTCAAAAGAATTCGGACGTATCAGCGCGGTGGAAACGTGCTTTTATAATTTCGAATTTATAATATTCACCCATGTTTGACGGAATGACGATTTTTCACGGTTTCAACGATCGAATTGTGGCTTTCCATTTTTCTGTGTCAATTTTCGAATTCTCTAGATTCTAGAAACTTTTTAACCGCAGACATATTCGCACGATACATTGCGCAGTACTGCAAATGAAAAAAAAAACAGTTTTTCACGAATTTTCATCTCGAAATGCTAAGAAAAAACAGACGACAATTGTTACGACTCAATGTTCACCGACAATTAAGCAGCTACGAATTGTTAATAGGCCAACAAAACCGAAAAGCAACAACGTCCTCTCACACGCGGAATTCCTCCTTGGATTATCGAGTTTCGCAGAGAGGTGTGCCTCATTCGCGAAACTCGTCGTTGGATCTCAGACACGCAAGGAATAGTTCCGCGGATTTGAACAAATTGTTCAAGAACGACGTCGGTTTGATTTTTGGACCGCAACAAGGTATCCAGTTATGATCAACAATGTTGTTACAAATAAACATAATACGGACAACAATTACTTGCTCTACATTACACAGCCTGTCTAATCATTATTTTCAATCTGCTTTAATATTGTTATCATAATACGAAAGCAATCTTGCAATAAAATTTGCTGATTGAGAAATAAAAAAAAATGTCGCGAATTAGAGTTTCATTGGAAAATACTGTTTCACTTGTTAACGGCAAATCAAATCGTTGCATTTTACATGATTCTTTTTCAAGCAATTGTTCAATTTATCTGTTTTACAATGATATACAAAATCGATCAATTTATTTCAATACAATTTTTTCAATCGAATACTTGGCATAATAACAACATCACATCTGACCCGAACGGATTATACAGTTTCAGGCTGGTACGATCCATTGAGGGTTCACATAATAAAAGCGCATCACAATTGGATAGTGATAGCGTACGCTCATTTTATAACGTGTTACCGATTGAAAGACTCGTCCGGATGGCAACATGCATTCACGAGTCCGCATATCGAGTCGATTATCGAGAGAGTCGCGATTAACGCGAAAATGGGCAGCGGCGCCGATGGTAAAATGGTCGCCATATCTTACGCCAGTCAAGTAAGATTGTGGAGCGTTTCGGAGGACGGCATCAAAACGAATATCGGCACGTTCAATTTGAACGTACGAGTTGAATATTTATTCTTCATCGGCAGCCAACTGGTGGCGCTTTCGTCGACCGGAAAAATCGGCGTGTGGCACGCAATGTCCCAGCACTGGCAGATTCAGGATGTCGTGCCAATTTCCTCGTTTGATACGGCCGGTTCATTCTTATTACTCGGTTGTAACAACGGTTCCATCTATTACATCGGTAACCACACCGATTCTTCTTCCCTTGCATTCATCTTTTTTCTTTTCATCTCGCGTATGTGGGTATTTCCTTTAATTCACCGATTTCTCACCCTTTATCTTTACAGACATGCAAAAGTTTCCATTGCGCATGAAAGACAATGACTTATTGGTGACGGAATTGTACAGAGATCCGAGCCTCGATCCCATCACCGCCATTTCCGTTTATCTGACACCGAAGACAAGTAAGCTTCTAATATTGATTTTCATTTTTTCCCTCAAAGTCAAAGGGAGGACAAAAATGTGCTCGTTCAAGCTTTTCTTTTTCCTCAAAGTAGCAATCTTGATTTTTACAAAAACGCGAAATTTCAAAATTGATGGCACGTAGCTGCACGGCCGCGACATTTTTTTCAAAATTCTCATTTCGAACGAGAGGAGCTGATAAACTCTGACGAATCAGTCTTTTTTTTTACCTTCCACCGAATAAGAAAGTACGTAAAGTTCGCGAAAAAAAAGTTTTTTTTTATCTTCAGTGTGTAGCTTCATTCACGATTTTTCAAGGCACACGACGGATACGATGCTAGAAAAACAATCGATATTCGTTATTGGAGCAAAAAGAATATTCGGATTTATCCTCAGTCCTGTTTTTGCAAAAAAAAAAAACCCTGAAAATCATACGATCGTAGACTCCATATGGTAGACGATAAGCAACGCGTAAAACGAAATAGTTGAATTTCCTATGGTAGCATAATTGATGTTTATTTCATACTTGGTTTTTGATTATTCTTTTATTATTTTTATCAACCTTCTTTGAGAATCGATAAAAATAACTCACGGCGTGCGTTTCTTTCTTTCTCACGTGATTTTCGTACCGTACAACTGGATACGCTTAGCACAAGGCAAGTATGGGTGGATATTATAAATTCGAAAAAAAAAAATCACACTCATATGTTTTTCTTGTATTTTGAAGAACAAAAAAAAGTGCATCTCTCGCATCGAACACACAGTCATACGTGTAATGCAGCAGAGTAGTCCACGTTAACTGCCTACTCTCGTGTTTTTTTTTTTCGTCCCCTCTCTATTTATCGTAATTACATTTGTCCACGTACGTTCGTTCGTATCTTTTCGCCGATCATTCGAGTCCGATTCATCGTATCACATGCGCATTTGAAAATACCGTCCCGAGCAATCTCCGTATTTGCAATTTTTCCGAGGCTAGATTTTTACCGGCTCAAAAAACCCCTGCTATCCTTATGCGTCCAGTTGTACTTGTGCAGATCGTCAATTTTTCATCACAGACAGGCAAATTTTCTTGACTCTTATAAACGTAATTCAGCATTGTTTTTTCTTTCGTTTCGTTTCGTTCTGAAATTGCGCCGTCAAATGTCAGCGACTCGAGTACTTTTTGTTTTGTATGACGAGACTAGAGCCTTCGAGCTTGCTCTCCCTATTCACATAGTATTATGTTCCATGCAAGCATCTGAGAGGGGGAGGGAAGGTAATACAAAAAAAAACGACAAAAAAAAACCGATAAATACTCGAATTTTTTTGATGATTTGTCGAATCTTTGTTATTTCGAATTTCCGTGGAACATTCCATTCGAATGAGAGGAAAGAGAATATTTTACAATGCGCTACGTCCGAAGGATTTATTCGCTGAAGTGTTTTTTTTTTCTTTGCATGCTTGATTAACTTATAAACCTATTGTTGTGATCTCACGACTCATTCGACACGGTTCGAGCATGCAAACATTGTCGATGTTCCGTTGCGTGACGTAATTTCGTTATTTTTTAATGCCATTATTTATCACGAGTTTTCCGTCGTACGTCCTGTGTCGCGTCGAACGTCGCAATACAAATGATCCGCACACGAATAAAAATGTCTCGCACAGACGCTCAAGTTTGCCGCGTATCTTTTATTCTTGTTCCTCTACACTCCTTTGTTTCGTTGCGATAGAAATACGAGCATTTTTTTCCCAACGATATCTCGTTACCGAAAGATATCCTATCCCAACTACAGGTCTCTGCGGTAACTGGATCGAAATCGCTTATGGCACGAAATCCGGAAGCGTCAGAGTCATCGTGCAGCATCCGGAAACCGTCGGTCATGGACCACAACTGTTTCAAACGTTCACGGTCCATCAGAGCAGCGTCACAAAGGTAACCGCTCTAAATCCAACCTTCTAACGTTTTTGAGGTTACAAAATTCCGTTTGGCAAATTTTTTTTGGGAAAATTTCGCCGTTTGTTTCAAAGCTTCGATATTCGATGGATCATTTTTTCTCAACGGAAGCGTTCACTGATTCTCGAACGCCAAAGATACCTTCACGGCTTTCGACGTTCTGAAAAATGTTTAACCAGGACTTTATCGATTTTTTTAATGCCTCCAATCAGGTGACACTGTCGGAAAAATATTTGGTTTCCGTTTGCTCGGAATACAATCACGTGAGGAGCTGGGCAGTCACGAGATTCCGAGGTATGATATCGACCCAGCCAGGTTCAACTCCAGAAGCAAGTTTCAAGATCGTATCGTTGGATTCAGTCGACTCTTGTATCAGTTATCCGGCCGGCAATGATTTTGGTACAATTTTTCATACAAAACAATGCTTTTTTTCTCGAATTCACGCGTCGACGTTCAAGTGTCCATGTTTGGACATTCGAGGGGAAAGGAATGTTTCTTGTTCTTTCGATTTATAGCATCATCCTTGGAACCTCTCTTTTTCTCTTGGATGTGCAGACATCTTTGCTCGAGCGTTAAGGGGTTGATGTCCAGCGAAAGTAAAAAATAGATGTTGTCCGCGAATTCAATAACATTAATCCATTACAGGACCATTCGGTGAACAAGACGACGAGCAGGTGTTTGTGCAAAAAGTCGTGCCCGAGACTGATCAATTGTTCGTCAGATTGGCATCGAACGGGAAGAGAGTTTGCGTCATACAATCGGTGGATGGTAGCATTATAAGCTCGTTTTGCGTACACGAGTGCGAAGGCTCGAGCAGAATGGGTTCGAGACCGAGAAGATTTATTTTCACCGGACATTCCAACGGTACGATACAAATGTGGGATTTGACGACAGCTCTGGATCCTTCCTTCGATTCGGCTCAAGGTAAAGCAAAGTCTGTCCCAAAGGGGAATGAAAAATCATAAATTTCCGGCAATATTCGAAAATTACGATCCCAACATAGTGACAAAATTGCCGAGTACATTTTGGTCCGTTTGAATTTCATTGAATAAATTTCACGAGTTTATTTCACTGCGAAAGAAAGTAGTAAGATCGCCAAATATTTAACAACGTAATTATTGTCAACTAATTCGCTAAAAAAAATCTCGATATCGAATTTGTTGGGATTTTACCCGCAGAAAATCCGTGAATATCGCGCGGAAAGAATTGAATAAATTTTACGAGTTTATTTCACTGCGAAAGAAAGTAGCAAGATCGCCAAATATTTACCAAAGCAATTATTGTCAATTAATTCGCTGAAAAAAATCTCGATATCGAATTTGTTGGGATTTTACCCGCAGAAAATCCGTGAATATCGCGCGGAAAAAATTGAATAAATTTTACGAGTTTATTTCACTGCGAAAGAAAGTAGCAAGATCGCCAAATATTTACCAAAGCAATTATTGTCAATTAATTCGCTGAAAAAAATCTCGATATCGAATTTGTTGGGATTTTACCCGCAGAAAATCCGTGAATATCGCGCGGAAAAAATTGAATAAATTTTACGAGTTTATTTCACTGCGAAAGAAAGTAGCAAGATCGCCAAATATTTACCAAAGCAATTATTGTCAATTAATTCGCTGAAAAAAATCTCGATATCGAATTTGTTGGGATTTTACCCGCAGAAAATCCGTGAATATCGCGCGGAAAAAATTGAATAAATTTCACGAGTTTATTTCACTGCGAAAGAAAGTAGCAAGATCGCCAAATATTTACCAAAGCAATTATTGTCAATTAATTCGCTGAAAAAAATCTCGATATCGAATTTGTTGGGATTTTACCCTCAGAAAATCCGTGAACGTCGCGCGGAAAAATTTGTCATCTTTTTTCATCATACGATTTCAGCAAAAAACGTAGCGGGTGGACCAAGCCCCGAGGAACTTTGGAAACTGCTCGATCAATGCGATCTGAGCAACAGCCATTGTTCAACACCGTGCATAAGTCCGTGTGCCTCTCTGGTTGCCACCGGACCGAGGCTCAAGGCGAGCAACGTTTTGTTTCTCAATCAATCGCAAAACAACGAGGCGACATCCGGTTCCAGCCAGCTTTAAAGGAGACATTTCCCACTGGAGATTCAAAGACTGTATAATCAATGAAATATTTGCTTTTTATTATTAACAACTCGCGAAAAAGGCGTGTCGGCATAATTGAGTAGTAGTGCCTTTAAACACTTGAGGGCAAAGTAATCTTGGGATCGAGTTACTTTTCGTAGGAATTCCGATTAATTAATTCAACTCTCTCGCCCCCGGACCC
Organism: Heteropelma amictum; assembly: GCA_959613375.1. NCBI lineage: Eukaryota > Metazoa > Arthropoda > Insecta > Hymenoptera > Ichneumonidae > Heteropelma > Heteropelma amictum. Next base: position 31,385,377 of record OY390720.1, read on the forward strand.
TCTGGATTTTTTGTGTCACTAAATACATTTATAACGAATTATCATGGCGCCGAGACGCGAAAGACGCGCCTCATTTCGAACGGTGCGAAAAAAAGATCCAAAAAGGGAGGCCGAAAGATTCTCGTAAAGTGCGAATGATCCCCGCTGTCGAGTAAAATGCCACGAATTATCGCACTCTCCGTGTTACGTTTTCGCGAGATAAAAATGTTTAATTGTGAAAATGAAGGATAAAATAGCGAAGATTATCGTAATAATTGTTGTGAATATTCTCTCTGTGATCGAAGTAAAATAGCGTGTTTACAGTCACGCGATTGTGGCTTTCTCGAGTCGTTGAAGATTTGTTCAAAGCGTTGAATCGATGAAGAAAATGATGATAATTATAACAACCGAAAATGGGAATACAATAAAATGAATTGCAAGCTCTCGTACTCGTTATTGTATCGCAACTTTATTACACATCGTAAAATTATGTTATTGCATGTTTATACTTATGGAACAGTAATTGCGATTCGATGTTGCGTGAAAAATGTTGAACATCAGAATCGCTCTTTTCGGCCGCATTTCCGTTAGTTTTGTCCGGTGTAACTTGGAATTACTTTGAGAAACTCGCAAAAAAAAAACGGGGAAAGATTGGAGAAAAAAATCGTCCCTGAGATATTCCTAAATGGCTGAACGTTACGTTAATCGTTAATGATAATGAGGTTTGTTGAATTTATCGCATAAAGCACGTTCGTTATCACAATGGAAAAATTACGTGCTATCTCGGCACTCGCTTTTCAACGAATATTTTCTTTAACGTTGTAAAATTATGTAAAATGTTTTATGCTTGGAAATGAAGTTTACAAGTCGCCGGGAGATTTCGAGCGTTTTTAGCGCCCTGAGTCGCGCTCGGATAAAAAATTTACGCAAATTCGAGTGCAACATACGCTCTCGAACCTTTTTTTGCCGACAGAAGACGAAGCTTCACACTCACACCGCTTCGAAAACGCGATTTGTACTTTCTTCGAAATGGCACGATCGAGATGAGTTTATTGCAAAAAGTCGTTTAGTTTCCATTATTTTTTTTTAATGCTGTCGATTTTACGGAAAGAACAAATCGTATTCTTCGGTCACGTGTTTTTACACTCTCGCGCGAGTCGATCCGTCTTCAAAATACACGAGAGACATTATTCCAGCCGCGATGGGATAAAATGATAATTTTGGACAATAACAATATCGAAAAGTTACTGAAAAATCGTTAAAATAATTGAAAATTGGAAAATATTTAGACTCCTCATTTCCCACATTATACAGATTCCTTCGTTTTCAAAGATACACTCGGATCGAATTTGAAATTTTGATAATACTATGAATTATTGCGAATTATTAATTATTTGGAAAAAAAATTCAGAAACGCGCGAATTGTATTTGCATGAAAACGAAAAGCGCAGGACAAAAATTAGTCAATTCGATATTATCCATGTCTGACTCTTTCGGATTTTCAAAGCTTTATCGAGTACTCGAAATCATGCCTCTGACGTATAAGACGATTCCGAAAGATCGTCGAAATAATGTGTTCAAACTAGTTTATTCGCTAATTCGTACGAAAAAAAGGTTGTTCATCTTCTCTTCGAAACGTTTCATATCTTCATAAATAATTCGTTATCGTCAGTCTGTTTCGTTATTTCGTTCATTGTTCAAATTCATTCGTTTACTTGTTACATTTGCTTTTTTTTTTCTTCTAAATATTCCGATTTCTTCTCAACTAGCGTACTCGGAAGCTGCGAGTCGAGTCACGAAGATCCAACGAGAATTGAATGAGACATTTTTTCTACTTTGCAGTCATCGAAATAATTTGCAGAATGTACCGTGGTACGAGCAACGCCGTATTATTTTAATACTCTTCTTGCGATACAGGAAAAATTTCGAAAATTGCAAGAAGTTTCATTCTACGAAATAAAAGTACTTTTTACTCAGTGAACGCGATAAATCTTTTTAATTTTGAAAACGACTTACAAGATTCGTTCTTCCTAAATTTATTTTCGGCTAAATTTCGAGGCATCGGAATACTTTGTACTTTTAAATCATACGTTTCTGCGTCTACTGAGAATATACTTAACAATTCGATACTTGGGAAACGTTTGATTTGAGATGAAAGAATTGGTTTTTTTTTTAAATTTCGAAACCTCAATTTCAAGGATCCCGTTCGGGCGGTGAAAAAAATGGAGAAAATTCGCTGGCAATATTTCCGTTTTGGAGACGCTTTTTTGCCTCTCGCTGTAAAGCACTGCGCTGGATGTAACGATGTTGATGAACGAATTAGTCAATCGAGGCACTATGGTGTTATATTAATACAATTTCAAACTAACTAACGAGCATTTGTCAGAGTGTGAATTCATAAAAAATTCCTCTGCCAGAACAAATTGTTGTCGAACCAGGCGGGATTCGTCAATGGATTAAGTAAAAAACACCAGGCTACTAAACCCGTTACGAATAAACAAAGTAAGGCCGCTCTTTTGAGCGGATTTTTGCAGTCAATGACCTCGGCGAGATCCGGAACGCCCATGTGATTGCAAAACGAATGGGCCGCGAACGGAGCAACAAAATGTCCTGAAACATTGAGGAAGATTATGATCGATGGAGAAATTTGGTGAATTTTCAATATCGTGAGTTTTGTTGTTTTTTTTTAACGAGAAAACATCGCTTACCGGTTTTTACGAACAGAAACGCCGCATACGCACCGAACAACGTTGTGTAGGAGAATTGAAAACCTAAATGGCGAATGACACACGGAATTATGCTATTACGAATTTCGCGATCGTTTTGAAAAATGAATTTCTGTTCCGAGTATAACCGGAAGTATTCAATTATTCTTAATTTCTAATAAATTCAATGACTCTGATTTCAAGTACTTGACGGTGGCATGAAAATCGGATGAAAATCAGTCACGTAGCAGGTTCACATTCATTTTAGAAAATAACAATATGATCGAGTTATCGACAAACTGTCGGAAAAAAAATTGGAGCAACATTTAGGAAACTCATTTTTTTCGCATCGAGTAAATGTATATATTTGAAATTTTTCAAATAAATTTCGAAAAACGAAAAAGAAAACTACAAAACATAAACAATTTTTATGAGTATTTTTGTCTAGATATGAGAATTTTCAATAATTTGTAGTTTCTACGAGTTTTGAAAGATTTACTCAAACTAGAGTTTTTTTGCTTTTTTTCTATATTTCATTTCATTTTTATCGAAACTGTATTAGTATTCAAATTTTGTCTTTATTACAATTCCGTGGATTTAATTCGATAATTATCTGCGCACGCGATATTCGTTAAATTTTCTGAATTAATGAAATGAAGATTAAAGAATGGAAAAGAAAATTCAACTTACACGATATCATGAGAACGAGCTTCAATTCCATGCCCATTTGTAGTCTTTCGACAACGTGATGAAAGTGAGCAACGCCGAAGAACAACGGACATACGAAAACGGCAGTGGTAGGACTGAAGCATTGCAGAAGCAACGGCATCATGCAAGCCCTGAATGTCCATTCTTCCGATAACGGAGCGACTACTTGATTTCTCCACCAAATCAATGTTTTTATGCTTCCACCCCAGTACATTGGCTCTGGAATAATTTAATAACGTGCAAAAAAATAAATTATTTGAATGATTTTTTTCCCCGAGATTTTATGAGAGCTGATAGGGTGAACGTACCAAAACTCGGTTGCGCAGCGCCTAAAAAGGGCTGGCTACGCTTCTGTACGGCATAATGGTGGATTGCAATGATTATTTCAGCAACAAGAAAACAAAATTAAATGTTTCAGAGTCAACATTTCATAGTGATCAAAATTTGAAAAAAAAGAACATTTTTGAGTAAGTGTGTAAAACAAAATTAACGAATTGATTTCGATATGAAAAGCAAATCAGTTATTATCCAAAATTGCTGTTTTCAGTGGCGCACATATGAGAATTTTTCAAAATTTTTATAGCGCTCGAGTACGCGAATTCTCGTTCTATGTTATTGTTGCTGAAACAATGCTTGCCTTACATGTTTAAAGGGTGTTTGCCAATGTTTGGAAAGAGTCGAGTTTCGGAGTACTCACCCTATTTTTGCGTTTTACTGACCAGTGTATAATCGCCACAATCCATTTACAGCCTGCATACTGAGGGGTCCCAAAAAGAGGATCATAGTCAGAAACAGCGATACAAAAGTTGCTTGAAAAAATCCCGACCATCTCAGACCCAATAACTCCCAGATAGTAGCCTGCACAATTTTTTTTTCCACTCTGTTACATTTATCCGAATAATGTCTCATAATCTTTGTTTTTACGACTCGTTTTACATGCATTGTCATCAAGTTTCAATAATTTATAGTATAAATTGAAAATATCCGCAAAGCACTCGGCATAATGCGGAAAAGTCTGCAATTTTTGCCGAATTTTTAAATTTATTCACCCTACTTTTGATCCATTTTTAGAAACAATTATCAAAAATTGAAAATATACATTTTTTTCTCAAAATATCACGACTTGGTAATAATGCCGGATTCAGGCAAAAAAACTGTTTTTCAGTGAAAATAATTTTAGCTAGAAGAGAAAACAAGCAAACGGAATTAACGTCGAATAATGATAGATCAAAATCGAATCAAAGAGGTATCAAACATTGCGATAAGATGTTCGTCAACTTGAGAATCGATGGGAGCGATAAAAGATTCACAAAAACGAATGGAAAATATGGAAATACCTTTTGATAGACATGTTCGCTCATTCCAAAGTACAACGATGCTGGTGAAACTATAGTCACGATAAATACACTGAAAAATCTTTTTTTTATCGTACTTGAATGTTCTCTGAAAGAGAGAAGGACATTAATGTTAATTTCGTGCGCCAGAGTTTCAAATAGTCCCGCGCCTTCACGAAGGCTACAGGGTTTTAGTACTCAGCTAACGCCGTGTGGCGCTGCGAGTAACGTTGAGCAGCGTGGTGGGGAGACCGCGAAGTATGCCATGCAAAAGTTTATCCGTGAATAATCATCACGAAAAACAGTAGAATGTCTCGTGTCGTATTATCATTGAAACGAACGAAAACAACATTGTCCGTTTGGTAATTGAATATCGTGGAATAGATGAAAGACCGGCGTTCGTCTAACGTGCGAGCTTGGGAAAAAGGGGAACGGACATGAAACAAGAAAAAAAACCGTGACTGCGATAAAAACGTCTCGAGCGACTCCGGCTTTGTCGTGAATTTAGTCTGTAGCGTTATAGTTCGTGGTTGTCACATTATTAAAGAGCTCGAGGTTTTCGCATGGGTTTCGTCCCAGAAAAAAAACAGAGTTATCCGACAACGAGCGATAGCGAATTTTGCGCACTCCTGGGGTTGCGTTTGAGTGTGTATGCGGGCGCACGGACAACAGTATATGCGAGCAAAGTGTCTTATCGTTGGAATCCGATAAACGACGTGTGCGCGCGCGAGCAAAAAGTAGTCGAGGATATTTGGAATTGTTTCGACACGGGCCGATGATTTGAGCACGCGAACGCTTAATATGTTCGTCAGAGTTAACGCGCGTTACGTATTTTCTTAAAATCGCATCGATATCCCCGGATTGTAACAATTAAACGGAACGAGAATAAAGGAGAGAAAGGGAAAACAAAACAAAATGGACGATCGCGGGTGATTACAACCGTAGCCGGTATATTTTCAATCGTGAATATCCATGTATATGTATGCATATATATAATTATATACATACACGAATACACACAGTGATATAAAACAAAAGAGTCATGTACCTGGGGTGCGGTGAATTCCAAACGTAGAGACTCGCGACGTAAACGATCGAGAGTACGAGGCACGTGAAAATTGGTGATGTGCAAAGAAAATCATCTTTCGTAACGGCAGCCTCCATATCTCCATACTTGAACCTTTCGAGTTTGCCACAAATTTTCGTTTTTTTTTCAATCCCTCAACCGTGTCGATTATACTTTTTTCATTAGAGGGGCGCTCCGCATGACTTTGTATCGTAAACTTTTTGTGCGTTAGCGCGAAACGAGCAAGTGTCGGAATAAATTCGGAAGTAACGCTGTCTCTCTCCCTCTCGCGTGTACGCGATTGTACCAACCCTGGAGGATTTTCGCGACATTGGTTTCAACGGTGGGGGGTTGGCAGCGAGAGGAGCAGGAGGAGGAGGGAGTATCGCGGAATTTTCAAAGTTTACCGACGTACGATAGTCGCAAAAACCCTTTCTGGGAGAGAAAGAAAAGCGGATCGGATATACATTTCATAAAGAAGAAGCATCGAAAAACAAGAAAAACGAAAAACTCGCGCACACCGACGCAGTTTGTTTATAAAAGTGATTTGGTCTTGTTGAGGAACGTTGTTTATTAGCGCCACGACGGGGGAGTCGGAAGGAGAGGGGGGGAAGGAAAACGCGTAAAAATTCATTCGATTGGCGCTCGAGTCGAACGGGCAATTTTCTTCACTTCTATCTCCTCCCTTTGTACAAACTATATACAACGGGGCCGAACAGTGTGTGTCTGGCAGTTCTCGTACTACCGTCAACGAGAAGATGGCCGCTGGGCTCGGTGGATGTGTCGCCATTGTTTAGTGTTTTAGTTTGTTAATATATGTATACACACATATATATATACATATAGATTACACTATATTATATATATACATATATATATATATTTATAGTTTTTTTTTTAACGGGCGTTATTAAACGTTTTACGTCGTGAAAATGCCGAGTGCCTCGTTCACATCGTCCCGAAGTTACGTAAGGAGATCGAGGAGAAAAGGTGCCAACAGGATTCCCTTGCCATCGAGAACTACCTCGGGTAAGAAGAATGATAGAGAAAAAAAAATCGAGCAAAAAATGATAAAGTGATTCGGATCATTTCCCGTAGCTCGGTTCACTGCTCACCTGCTTTAGCGCTTCTACCTATATATAAATATATATATATATATATATATTTCCAATCGTTCGTTGATATATATATATACACACACACACACATATGTATATACGTATCTATTTATTGAATAGCGTATATACGCATACATTTGTATATATGTGTATCGTTGAATTTTAATCTCGAATCGTCTTTCCCCATCTATCCTGCTTTCCGTTCTCGTGTTCGTACCTGCATACACGAGAGGATTTTAGAGACCGATTGCAGGAGTACACGCGTACCTCGTTTTGAAATTAATCGCAGCATTTTCCTTCTCTTTACACACGTATTTATACATTTGTGTGTATAAATGTACGTGTATTGTGTACAGAGATAATACACAGCAGTTTATCTTTTTGATAAACCGATTCATATTTTCTCTACCTTTATTTCTTTATTTCCTTTTTCACGAGTGTCCTCGATTGAATCTATCCCCTCTCCCTCCCTTGAATTCCCGTTACCCTTTGTCCCTTTATTCTCCCATGGCACATCGTTCGTCCCTTCGAACTCTGCACACACACGCTCTCGAACGCACACACACGCTACACACACGAAATACCCCGATATATACCTCCGTTCCATTCTCGCTCTCACTATATGTACATTCGCATTTCGTTCTTTCTCTTCCTGCCCACGTATTCATGGATTCCCTCATGCAACTGAATGCTTTCGATCTATAACGCAGAGAGAGAGAGACGGAGAGTGTGTATTGTCGAAATACGCGTTTTGAATTTTATAGATTTTCTTTATTTTTCCATTTTTTTTTTCATCCATATTGCGTCAATTCCCTTCTCTATAATCGGTGATAAAAATTCCTATATCGAATGCCCGTAAGATACAGCATTTTATATACGTCCGTATGCACATGTACACGCCACTTTGATGCTTCTCTCTTTTTACCCTCCTTTTCTCCTCTCGCCCCTCCAAAGTCTCGCTCCCTGCCTGCTATTTCGGTGAACTCATTTATCGCCACCTTCTCCTGCCCCCCTCCCCCCCCGCCTCGTTCTCGCCGCCCTCTTGAAAATCCCGAAATTTATACAACGCCGAAAAAACACTGGTACGAAGTATCGACTTCTGACATCTTGCTACTGATTTCTATTGCACGGCATAAGACGCTTTTAACATATCGATAATCACGTGATACGATGAGAAAATGAAACGACTCAACGAAATTTATGTACGCGATAGGAACAAATTTATCCCCTTTTTGTGGTTAATCTGACTTTTTTCTTTTCCTCGCGAGGTTAAACTGATGTACTTTTCGAACCGTCAGATGCTATTTTGCTTATCGAATTGCTGACAGATCGTTAATAATGGCACGCTTTTTTCCACATCCATGCGTGCATTTTTAATCGATCGGTTTACGCCTATAGAAAGTTGAATTGACGCAAGTTTGTTCTGTATCTTTAGACGCGATTTTTCGTGCGAAAATAATTGTTTTTGAGAAATTTTACTTTTTCGAACCATGGAATATCGTAATATTTGTTTTTGCTCACTTTCCATTGAACTTCCGTTTTGCCGTATGTCGCTTTTACGTTATTCACTCGTCCTAACATCGAAAGGAGGCGATAATGATTTCTCGCAACGAAACCGTGACATCTCTGGATGTCGGTCGGTTGATTAATAAAAAAAAGGACAAAACAGCGAAATTGTGCGCATCATCAAGATTCTAATCGTTTATGTAAATCCTGCAGAAATTAGATTCAGATTATTCGATCATCGAAATATCCACGAAAATGTGGTGTTTATTTTGTCAACGACGACAAATTTCTCGCGCACCGACGGCTCGATCCCAGATCGCCGAAAAGCGAAAAATGTGAATAACTTTGAAAAACTTACAGCGGAGCCATGCGACCTGCCTTGTCCAGCGTCGAATCAGATTCCCCCGGGCGCCGGGGTCGGCGGTGGAGGAGGAGGAGGAGGTGGCGGTAGCGGAGGGAGAGGTTCATCGCCGAGCGTCTCCGGGGTAGCTGCGCCATCTCCGTCACCGTCACCGTCACATTCGTCGCCGTACGATCTCAGACGAAAGAGTCCACCTCATCCTGATCCGGCACCAGGCACCAGTTCGGCTTTACCACCGCCCGGCGGTAGTAGCATCGCGGCGTCTCTCGGCACTTCGTCTCTTCCTGCGAGAAAACGACCGAGAAGGACATGCTCCATGTCGACAGATGGTAAAACATTTTTTTCTCTTTTCTCAAAGCGTAAAGCGCGAAGTAACAGAAAGATTCGTGCGTCTGGCAAAGACACGAAAGTATTTGTTTCGATGAATATTTTACACTTTGGTCAATCGACAACTCTGCGCAATGCTGTTCTCGACTGTCTGAAAATATGTATTACGGAAACATATAGAGTTTTGAATCTTGCGTTTCGATCAATATTTTCTTGAAATATAATAAAGATGATCTTTAAGTTTGCATCGCTCGACTAGGACTCGATAAAATTCTTGTATCGCAGGTACAAACACAAACACAGCCGCGCATTATCTCCAGTACGAATTACCGGACGAAGTATTGCTCACGATATTCAATTATCTGATGGAATTGGATCTTTGCCGCGTGTCGCAAGTCTGCAAGCGTTTCCAGGCGATCGCGAACGACACGGAATTATGGAAATCGCTCTATCAGCAAGTTTACGAATACGATTTGCCGCTGTTCAATCCGTCGGCGTGTAAATTTGAATTTGTTTCACCCGATGAATCGGACTATCCAAATCCGTGGAAAGAAAGCTTCCGGCAACTGTATCGGGGAGTACACGTTAGACCGGGCTTTCAGGATCTCAAATTGAAAGGCCGAAATTTGCCATACTTCAACACGATACAAACGGCGTTGGATTACATCGAGGAGTACAGAAGCAGCAGCGTAACGTCGACGAGCAGCAGCGCCACCACCACCACCACGACCACCACAACAACCACCACGCCGAGCAGTCAGGGAAATTGTTGCGGCAACAACAACAACAACAACAGCAACAACAACAATAATAATAATCAATCGACGGAAATTCAAGCGCAACATTTGGTCTTTCTTCACGCTGGCACTTATCGCGGTGAATTTTTAGTTATAGACAGCGACGTTGCTCTCATAGGTGCCGCGCCTGGTAACGTTGCGGAATCCGTTATACTGGAACGGGAGAGCGAGTCTACGGTCATGTTCGTCGAGGGCGCTAAACGCGCTTACGCCGGACATCTTACGTTAAAATTTACCCCCGATGTCACGAGCACCGTGCCTCATCACAAGCATTATTGTCTCGAGGTTGGAGAAAATTGCAGTCCGACCATCGATCATTGCATCATCAGAAGCTCGAGCGTCGGTAAGTTCACTTTGTTATTTGGCCATTTGGGAAAATGTATGATGCTTGAGTAACGCGTTATCGCCAGCTCCATACGCGCTGATATCGAAAAAATATAATATCGATGTTCGGAGGTAGGGTGGCGTATTTATAGACATGGATCTCTCGGTGTATTACCGTAGAAAATGAAAATGAGAATTTCAGAAAGCGTTATCGGCATTGAAAAAGATTCATAGTCGTGGATTTTGAAAAGTGCGCGTACGTGCCGATCTTTTCCATTTTTGTGCTGCTTTCTATTTTTCAAAATAATCTTCCAAGATTATAGATTATTTAACGATCTCCGGCTGTAGTACCGTAGTAAAAACAAGATTAAAAAAAAGGCACATTTGTCCCGACGCATCCGCACATTATCACGTTGTTTCGAAAATTGTGTAGCGCATTATTTTGAAAATCGAAAAAAACAATTGAAAGATCGTTCCATTTTTCGTCAACACAGATTTCACTTTGCCGAGGAGAAACGTGAAAATTTCGAAAAATTATCGAAAATTTCACGCGTTCTCGGGAAGAATGCGACATCTTCCGTTTGACGACTTTGACGTTAAATTTTGGTCCATTAAACAGAGACGGCGAACGTCACCAAAGCTCCCCCCCCCCCCCTCTTAAATCGTCGTTGAATAATTTCGCGACAAAACGAATAATTCCTCAAACGAACGTCCAATCGGACAAAGGGGCGTTTGTCAATGATTTTCGAATTACGATGAATTGCAGTGGGCGCGGCGGTGTGCGTATCCGGCGGCGGTGCGAATCCGGTCGTGAAGAACTGCGACATCTCGGATTGTGAAAACGTCGGTTTGTACGTAACGGATTACGCCCAAGGTACGTACGAGGATAACGAGATATCGCGAAACGCGTTGGCCGGCATATGGGTGAAAAATTACGCGAATCCGATAATGCGACGGAATCACATACATCATGGTCGCGACGTTGGCATATTCACGTTCGACAATGGTCTCGGATACTTCGAGGCTAATGACATTCACAACAATCGTATCGCCGGTTTCGAAGTAAAAGCCGGGGCGAATCCCACGGTCGTCCATTGCGAAATCCATCACGGACAGACCGGCGGAATTTACGTTCACGAGAACGGCCTCGGACAGTTTATCGACAACAAAATACATTCAAACAACTTCGCTGGCGTTTGGATAACGTCGAATTCGAATCCGACGATTCGCCGTAACGAGATATACAACGGCCATCAGGGTGGCGTTTATATATTCGGCGAGGGCAGAGGGCTGATCGAGCACAACAATATTTATGGAAACGCGTTGGCTGGTATACAGATAAGAACGAATTCGGATCCGATAGTTAGACACAATAAAATTCATCATGGACAGCACGGTGGTATATACGTTCATGAAAAGGGCCAGGGACTCATCGAGGAAAACGAGGTTTACGCGAATACGTTGGCCGGCGTTTGGATAACCACCGGCTCGACGCCTGTACTCAGGAGAAACCGTATTCACAGCGGCAAGCAAGTCGGCGTTTATTTTTACGACAATGGACATGGAAAACTAGAGGATAACGATATTTTCAATCATCTCTACTCCGGGGTACAAATAAGGTGCGTTTTTGCGGCGATTACGGTTTTTTCCTTTTGGCACAGCCTCCGTGACGTTTTCTTCGATTTTTAGACCAAAATTGAGTTCTCCGAAGTGAGATGATTTTTTTTTGTCGGAAATCATTGAATCCAGATTTCACGTGGGCGCAGTTTGACTTCCGTCTCATCTTGAACGTCGTATCGGTATTAGTTTAGGTTTATGCGTCTCGCGTTTGTGTTACTTTCTACTTTTTTTCTCTTTTACCGGATATCTGATGCGAAAAAACGTATTTCCGGTTTTATGTCCATTCTTTTAGTCGTGAGACTCGATGTAACGCTTTCTTTCTATATGTTTGTTATTTATAGAACGGGCAGCAATCCCGTTATACGCGGAAACAAAATTTGGGGCGGCCAGAACGGTGGTGTACTCGTTTATAACAGCGGACTCGGATTGCTCGAACAAAATGAAATTTTTGACAACGCCATGGCCGGCGTTTGGATAAAAACCGACTCGAATCCAACATTGAAGAGAAACAAAATCTTCGATGGACGAGACGGTGGAATTTGTATATTCAACGGTGGAAAGGGTAAGGAAATTGCTCAGATTTCCTCGTTATTCGACTTGACAGTTTTTCCTTCTTCCTGTTCCTGCCTCGAAAGTTGGATTTTGCGATACATTTTTTGCGCCCGAAAATGTTTCACCACGTATTTTCGATAAGACGGGTAACTCGTTTGTTTTCCGCACTCGTTGCATAAAACTTTATTTGCTGAATTTTCCTCAACGATTTTTCGTCCGCAAACCATTGGGACTTGGATATTTCTTCGTTTTTTTTTGTCCGGAAATGATGAAGGCACTGAAACCACACACGAAGATACGACTCGATGAAACAACGGAATTTTTTGTTCTTTTGATCATCAAAAACAAATTAATAATCAATTAATTTTATTATCGAAATTACGTGTATCATGTTGGTTTGGATCATTTGATGATTATCGAGAATTTGAATCAACAAACACATTTAAGATACCTGCGTTAATCTAAAAAAAGCATTTCTATTTTTAAAAAATCATATTGACGCTAACGAGGCTGTAAAAATCCATCGTTTTTGTCGATGGATATTCCTTTTTCTTACGAAAAAATATGAGTCGCCGGCACGAGAGTGTTTTCACCATTTTCGCCACAAAATCAAACTTTTATGAATTTTTTCCTCCATAATCAGACGGTGGATGCACAAATAATTCCGGGGGTAGCTTTATGACATTTTTTCACAGCGGTGTGAAATTCCTAGCCGCAAAGATGGTCGCGTAGATCCCGTTAACAAGCCTGGACGAGGTTTAAATACATGCTTTTTCGTTGATTTTTCAGGTGTTTTAGAAGAAAACGATATATTCCGAAATGCTCAGGCTGGAGTGCTGATTTCGACACAATCGCATCCGGTACTGAGGCGAAATCGTATATTCGATGGTTTAGCCGCCGGCGTTGAAATAACTAACAATGCAACGGCAACATTGGAATTTAATCAAATATTCAACAATCGATTCGGCGGATTGTGTCTAGCCAGTGGCGTACAGCCCACGATTAGAGGTAAAAGAAAATCAAAGAGAATCATCGATCTCCTACGGACATCGCTGATTGCTCCTACGGACTGATCAAATTGTTACCATCCACATCAACATTTTGCATTTTTCCCATTAAATTTGTCTAAAACTGTCCTTTTAACAATCCTCGTAAATTTACTTTGACATTTTTTCGTCTCTTCGACTTTTCCGTTTCAAAACTCTCGTTCAAGGACTTGCTACACCTGTCAAAACGCTGTAACTTTTCTTTCGTGATGCAGATAACAAAATATTCAATAACCAAGACGCAAAAATCAAACGGAATCATCGATCTCCTACGGACATTGCTGATTGCTCCTACCGACTGATCAAATTGTTACCATCCACATCAACATTTTGCATTTTTCCCATTAAATTTGTCTAAAACTGTCCTTTTAACAATCCTCGTAAATTTACTTTGACATTTTTTCGTCTCTTCGACTTTTCCGTTTCAAAACTCTCGTTCAAGGACTTGCTACACCTGTCAAAACGCTGTAACTTTTCTTTCGTGACGCAGGTAACAAAATATTCAATAACCAAGACGCAAAAATCAAACGGAATCAACGATCTCCTACGGACATTGCTGATTGCTCCTACGGACTGATCAAATTATTACCATCCACATCAACATTTTGCATTTTTCCCATTAAATTTGTCTAAAACTGTCCTTTTAACAATCCTCGTAAATTTACTTTGACATTTTTTCATCTCTTCGAATTTTCCGTTTCAAAACTCTCGTTCAAGGACTTGCTACACCTGTCAAAACGCTGTAACTTTTCTTTCGTGACGCAGGTAACAAAATATTCAATAACCAAGACGCAATCGAAAAAGCAGTGGGAAACGGACAGTGTTTGTACAAAATTTCATCGTACACTTCGTTCCCGATGCACGATTTTTATCGATGTCAAACGTGCAACACCACGGACAGGAACGCGATATGCGTCAACTGCATAAAAACTTGTCACGCCGGACACGACGTGGAATTCATCAGACACGACAGGTACGAATTTTTGTTTCCCTCTACTCTCAGCGTATTCAAATTTGCCAAAACCTCGAATAACATTTTTACCCACCCTATTTCTATAATTACATTTGAATTCGTAAATATTCGAGAAAATTCATTCCAACATGAATCACGTTTATTAATTCCGACTATTCGACGATTATCCAAAATTCCGTGCAAAAAATGAAAAATTTTTCCTCATGTCCACGATTACTGATTGACCCGAAAAAATAATCTCACCTTTTGTCTTCGAGTTTTTCTTTTTTCGATGAAACGGCGCTTTGTAAATACATCGTTGGGAATTCTAATTTCTCATGTCCATTTCCGGTTATTCAAAGTTGAAAAAAACCGCGTCGTCGCCGCGAGAATTTTCCCTCACAAGATCGCGTCCATGACAGTTTCAGAGATGAAACTTTCAATCTTTCTCCTCACCGCCCAGCCGGTGGGCGCATTGATAATTCCGAGAGTAGTAGTACGATGCGTTCTTCCAAAACGGTGTTAAATTCCGTGACGCAAAGTTGGAATCTTCAGTTAGCACCTTTTGTTTTTGAGTTTTTCTTTTTTCGATAAAACGGCGCTTTCTAAATCCATCGTTGGCTATCCTAATTTCTCATGTCCATTTCCGGTTATTCAAAGTTGAAAAAAACCGCGTCAAAATAATACGTATCGTCGCCGCGAGAATTTTCCCTCACAACATCGCGTCCATGACAGTTTCAGAGATGAAACTTTCAATCTTT